>OY776112.1:49463958-50063958 GCA_963675035.1 Allygus modestus | reverse complement strand
CTTCTTGTCGGAAGGTTTGTTGATGAAACTAGCAGCGACAAGGTTTCTGGGGAAACTTCAGGCTCAAAGTTGTGCAGTTGTCAGTTCTAATAAGTTTAGTCAGGGCTGAAAAAACAATTAGCCCATGTCTGCCTTTGATGAATGAACTCTTTCACTACGATGAGAGTTGGACGTTTTAACAAACAAATTTCTCAAAGAGGCATTTTACTTGTTGGCAAGCAATATTCTTTACGTGGACTAAGCAAATTAATCTATTGACGTGACAATTTTACATCATTAACAATCTATATCAGAAGCACGATAAATAAAAAAACCTAAAAAGCAGTTTGTGACTTAAGGATGGAATGTAATAAACATTTAACACGCATCATTTTATGAATAAACACCACAAACTTATGAAGCATACTTCGTTAAACGTACATTTACTATATATCATCCAGGTGTGTCACTTTGTAGCAGAAATATTCTAATTGTCAAGCAATTGGTTTTGGTTTGTTTACTCAATTATAAGACGGGTTTAATTTATTTTCAAATTTGGAAAATATTATATGAAAAATCATAGCCTAAACAAATTAAAATCAATCATCATAATTCAATTTCCAAGTTCTTGAATTTGAATTATTTTCGTTTTAATTGAATCAATTTCTGAAATATAAAATACCAACTTGTATTAGGATTATGATTTTGTTATTAAAGAATAATTCGACTGAAATGTTATTATGGCACACAACGTTACGTTAAACAAACTACGATCCGTATACGACAGCAATGACATTGTTTTAAGTTTGGTTAATGTCAAAGATCATACAAAATTGCTTAAAATCATTAAGTACTGATCATATTTCACAGATCCAATATGCGTGGGTAAAATGTTTCGGATAGTTTATATAACCTTCAATCCGTAGTACAAAGTTCCACTCGGACTTCAAACAAAACAGACTCTGATACTGCGACGTCAACAGTTTGTTGTCTTTCAGAGATTTTCATTTTTTCAACGCTTGGCTCCATTGCGAAACACCTAATAGCTCAACAACTGCTTTAATTGTATTTTAACTGTTTTTAAAAGAAACTCTTTCAAAACAGTGCTGATATCAGCTGAAAGAGCCAGGGAGAGAAGTCCAAATGTTATATACGGTATCTTAAGTATTTATATTATAACACTGTTAACGTTCAGAATTGTATAAATATATATTAATATTCGTAAGTAAAAAAGTTATTTATTAATTTGGTCACTGTCCTACCCAAAAGTTTTATTTTGAAATATTCATTGTGGGGAACAGGCAATGGTGCATAACGCATTACAACTTAAATTTCCAGGGCAGCATCAATTGTGGAAAATTAATTCTTAAAAATATTGCACAACATGACTGGTTTCAACTGAAAAAATCATAGCTATAGTTTGGAATTTACATAAAATGTCCAGTTATTTGTTAACATTACAAAGTAATAGTTATATTTTGTACATTAAAATAATTGTAATCCTACTGCATAATTTATGTAAAAAATAATACAGGGTTTTGCACTAATAGGTTAACATTATTAAATAATGTGTTTATTTACTATAGAATCACTTTATGGTAATCTACAAAGATTTAGTATTCATGTTAACTGTTTAACACTGCATTAGTATTAGATTACTATCCAATTAATTGAATCGAAATAAAATATAAAAACTAATTAAAAGGTTCCCTCCATGTGTAGTACTCTTATTTTGGGAAGGATAGTACAACCTGAAATGTCAGTATTATGTTAACTATAGCCTGTTCTTACAGTGAGCAGCAATGGTATTTATATTAAACGTCCAATATGTGGTGTATAAAAAATATGTTATAAGTATGGGAACTGTGATGAAAATAATGCACAAGAAGAATATATTTAAACCTTGATATCCGATCTGGTTAGGCAGTTAGGTTGGTCTAAGAATTACTTAGTCATAGCCTAGCCACTAGGTTACTTGGGATCATCTCCATTAAATGGGTTTTGACTTTATCTAATGTATTAGATTGGATCAGGGGGTATTAATAGCGAAATGAGTCTAATAATTTAACAAACTCATCTCTCAACACTAAAGACATAAAAACATGATTATTAGGCGAAAATAAAAGCGTTGTTTTGATTAAATTCACATGATAAAAGTTAACTTCTTTAAAACAGTTTTAAAACCCACTAATATTAAAAGTGCAATAATCAATAATTACATTTTTACTCTGAACGAGGCTTTTCAGTTACAGTAATACTATTTTCCGGTTCTCGAACAACTAAATTCCAAGTTCCTTAAATTTAGTGCTTTGGTAACCTGAATATAAGTCGTAACTGAAAAGCCTCGTTCACAGCAATCATTCATTTATCTATCGATGTATTTTTTATTTGGATTTAAGTTATAAATCAATAAGAAGAGCTGTTAGAAATGAAATAATATTTATTGCGGTTAAGGTTCTGATATTAGTGGTGTTATGAATACGTTATAATATTAAAGGACCTTAAGATTTGACGGATAAACATGTTTCGTTAAATTTCTTATTAGTATAAAACAGCAGGCTGGATAAAATTACATTTTACATTAATAAGGCATGGTGAAATATTTGTACAGATAAAAATAAATACGAAAACATTTTAGTCCTCATCACAATCACATTTAATTCTGCATCGGTTGACGAACATGTTTAGCTTTCATTTTAACCTTGTTGTATTAAGTTTATATTAAAGTTTATCTTCTGTTCAGGGTGATTAACGAAATGCAGGAATTAATTATTCCTTTAAAACACATATTATTTTGTATTTCATGTAAGCTTACATAGAATTTAAAATATAAATAAAGTATATGGTATAACTATTGTTCTAGAACCGATCAAATCTCCAGTTTGTAGATAATTTGTTTCCAGTATTAGGTCAAACAATAACAGTTGGTGCTGTGTTCACGAAGGCATAAGTGGCCACTCAACGTTACTGCTCGTAAAAGGAGACCATCGTTACACAAGACCGACTTTATTCATTGTATCATAGTACAAATACGAGTCGGAAATAATGAGCGTATCATAGTTATGTCCGTAAATGTTTCAACAATACATCGTTGCATCTACTTTATTTTCAATTGCTTATGCATTTCAACAATACATTAATATATTAAAATCCCGATGCACTAATACTTATAATTCTACTTCACCGGGAATCGTTGTCATATGTCTTTGATAATGATTATATCATTTTTTAGTTTGACTGGTTGAAATAAGTGAATAAAAAACTAATTTTATTGTAAATGAAAAATAAGCTTATACTTCAAAATACTTGCGGTATTAAATAATTTGTATAATATGTTGATATTTAATATCAAAACTGCGTCTACTATGTTCTCATTACACTTCCTAATTTACAGATACGAAATTAAAATTCGAAATTTTAATGATATTAGACTTATTACTTCGCCTACTTTATTTGTTCTATAAAGGATAAATTATTAAGCCTGTTCTGATTATTTGGTACTAAATATGTTCAATGAGGCTGTAAAACGTTTCAGTGAATATCTGATGAATTGCTTTGCACTTCTCTTCTGATCATTATAGTCGATAACCAATAATTCCATTTATTAAATTGGGGGTTGTCCAAAATAATGCTGGTATATATCCCTTGGGTAAAAATTAGGTGGGTCATGTTAACGTACAGATACATGTCAAACAATAATAATGTGGTTTTTGTAAACAATATTGCCAAGACTCAACAACGTAATAATTTAAAGTTATGGGGTTTTAGAAAGTTTATGCAAGAGTTGGTTATGATATCTCATGATATATACACTAAATAATGAATCTCCCCATTATTTGAACTATATGAGGTACATAACATTGTTATATAATATAAGTTCAATAATTAGTACAGTAAAATACCAATGTAGGTATCCGTACTAGGAAAAAGAAGGCAGCTTCGTTGTTCCGTCACTGTTGAGAATTCTTTAGAATTACGACTTCTTTACGTATCAAGAAAGTTCACGTGAATGATTTAATTTTTATAACACATCATACAGCTTCGCATTCGTCTTTGGCCTTCCTATTGGCTTATTTGTTGCTCAATATTTTTGTATGGCAAGCTAAACCATGTTTGGTTTCACAAGGATCTGTTTTGTATTCATAAAAGAGACTTATTATAAATAAAGTAACTGCAATATGTTCTTAGCGGCACTTGTATTTTTGTAGCAAATACTTTAAACTCCACATTACTTAATTCAGTTTAAAAATAGGAAGTAATAAGTAAATATAAAAACAATTAGTAATAGAGTAGAAATCAGCATTCAAAATTCAATAGTTTCAAGTTATAAAATGTGTAAATAATATATTTATCTTTGAAAGTAACATTCATGTGTAAAGCCGAATTAATGAACCTATGTTATTGTAACATATATTAAATAATGCAAAGCTAATAAAGAGTTAAGATAAGATAAGCTATTAGAATAGATCCGCTTAGCTTTTCTTGAAAAAGGATTGGAGTTATGTTCTGCACTGGTTGGCAGATAAATCTTACATTAATCCTCATGTCGGTGATATTCATACAGCCGGCTGGTTTCTGAGTTCTGAATTTCAGCTCAGAAAATTTAGTTAATTTAGATAATAAATGGGTTTAAATATTAAATTAATTATTTACAAATTATTAAAGGTAAAAAGGTAGTAAAGGTGAGAATTATCAGTGATTTTACAGTACATGATTAATATATGGAAATACAGTGCATTTTATAGGTCTTAAATGACTTTATGAATAAAACGTAACAATTAAACTACGAGATGTATTTAACAAATTTAAGTTTAGAATTTATACAAGGCATTGAAAGTCAGTATTCAATAACATTTATTATAATTTATAATACAGAGAGACATTGGTCAACCTGGGGGATTATGAACTGATATGTCAAGTCATTATACTGAAAACTAGCGGTGCGTGAGAACTTTTGTAGTACGCACCTGATACTCAGCTAGCTGTCGAAATAATACGGGCACTACTTGATATTAAACACTTGACAACCTGGTACTGATCTGTGATCAGCTATTTATACACTAGCACCAATACACTAGGTCCAATACACTAGCTGTGTACTCGTTCTTCGTACGGGTTTGTATGTTTAACAGATGAATTAAAGAATATAACAACCCATATAATTTTACAATATTTAAATTACATTTTACATGTTTAGTGTACAATTGATTAAAGTTAACGAAATACATTGGCAAATAGTTTGGGTACTGTTGCTAAGTCGAGGAACTCTGTCGGGTAGTGAACTGTGACTAAAATAACGGTGCTAAAAATGTATATGTTCGATCCTCGCTTTGGAAGAGGATCATTGTGTTGATCTCCGTTGCTTGTTCATTAGTGGATGTGAGAGTGGAACAATCACAGAGCTAGGCACTCGCCAAATTAAACTGTTTATGAACCTCGGTAAAAAAGTGTCGATCAGTAAATCCTGTGATTCAACGATTGTGCTCTAAACCCATTTTTTGGGGATTAATCTTTCAAACTTCGAGTTTTTGGGCCCAAAAAGGGTCAGAAAAACCCCAGATGTAAAATTAATGCATGTAAAAAGATGGGAATTAGAGAGGCGAAAGTTTTAAGCCCTCTCTTGTCATTCTAGCATAAATATTTACCGAGTTCTTAAAGAAAATGTGTATCGGATAAACACAGTACGTTGTCTTATGGGGGTTTTACACTATAAAAGCATGTATTCCTTTGTTAGAGTACTTTTATTACCCCCAGCAACCTCACGCCTACTTTCAAGCCTGTCTGGACCTTCTCCTAACCTTATAATGCGCAAAATTGTATTCCCAGTTTTGCAAGTAAATGAAACCAGGAGTATCAGAACAGCCAAAAAAATCAATGTTTTCAGATTTCAATAAAAATTTGAGAAATGGATGTTTTTACACTGATTTTGAGTTTTAAAAGTTTTTATGTGGAAATTCACTTCTGTCACATCAGCGTGCTGCGTGCAAACTCGTTTTTGTTACAACCTAGTGTTTGCAAACACATTTACTTTCGCAAAACCTCAGGTTCATCGAAAAAAATATGTTATTTCTATTGGTGTTAAGTATATTAGTAGTGGTGAAATGGCAAAGAGACCCCGTAATCGGCGCTTTTTTCCCATGTTATTCTTATGGGGATCAGTTTTTGCGCCGACGCCCGATCCCGCCTTACACAAGTTTCCTTGTTAGCCTGTAGTACCCTTGCCTTAAATACATTTTCCCCCTATATTTTTAAAATTTGCTCTAAATTTATTTTAATACATCCTTTGTGAAATCCATGAGTTCAATAATAACTCCACACTAAATAAACAACACATGTAAACAACTTAGAAGTGCACTCGGTTATCGCCACAAGCGCGACAATCAACCTTGAAGGAGATTCTGCAAGATCGACACCAAGGACACAGCGATCGATGCATAGTAACCGATGCGTAATTTTACAAATTAATTTTGTGAATTGTCGGCTATATAAAGAGCTGCTGCAGGCTAGGGTCCTCACTTCATATCCTACAGACCCAGCACCAACAAGACCTTCAGTGTTGCAGCGACCGATGCATAGTAACCGATGCGTAATTTTACAAATTAATTTTGTGAATTGTCGGCTATATAAAGAGCTGCTGCAGGCTAGGGTCCTCACTTCATATCCTACAGCCCCAGCACCAACAAGAACTTCAGTGTTGCAGATTTTAACTTAAAATTCAGTGGTCCAATACTTAGAATAATTTCGGCTAAAATATGCTTTTTTTACTCTGGACTTAGAAAAATTAATTGGTAAAATAATTTCGGCTAAAATATGCTTTTTTTTACTCTGGACTTAGAAAAATTTAGTGGTTAAAAATAATTTCGGCTAAAATATGTGTTTTTTTCTCCGGACTTAGAAAAATTTAGTGGTTAAAATAATTTCGGCTAAAATATGCTTTTTTTACTCTGGACTTAGAAAAATTTAGTGCTTAAAATAATTTCGGCTAAAATATGTGTTTTTTACTCTGGACTTAGAAAAATTCAGTACTTAGAATAATTTCGGCTAAAATATGTGTTTTTTACTCTGGACTTAGAAAAATTTAGTGGTTAAAATAATTTCGGCTAAAATATGCTTTTTTTACTCTGGACTTAGAAAAATTTAGTGGTTAAAAATAATTTCGGCTAAAATATGTGTTTTTTACTCTGGACTTAGAAAAATTTAGTGGTTAAAATAATTTCGGCTAAAATATGCTTTTTTTACTCTGGACTTAGAAAAATTTAGTGCTTAAAATAATTTCGGCTAAAATATACTTTTTTTACTTTGGACTTAGAAAAAATTCAGTACTTAGAATAATTTCGGCTAAAATATGTGTTTTTTACTCTGGACTTAGAAAAATTTAGTGGTTAAAATAATTTCGGCTAAAATATGCTTTTTTTACTCTGGACTTAGAAAAATTTAGTGGTTAAAATAATTTCGGCTAAAATATGTGTTTTTTACTCTGGACTTAGAAAAATTTAGTGCTTAAAATAATTTCGGCTAAAATATGTGTTTTTTACTCTGGACTTAGAAAAATTCAGTACTTAGAATAATTTCGGCTAAAATATGTGTTTTTTACTCTGGACTTAGAAAAATTTAGTGGTTAAAATAATTTCGGCTAAAATATGCTTTTTTTACTCTGGACTTAGAAAAATTTAGTGGTTAAAAATAATTTCGGCTAAAATATGTGTTTTTTACTCTGGACTTAGAAAAATTTAGTGGTTAAAATAATTTCGGCTAAAATATGCTTTTTTTACTCTGGACTTAGAAAAATTTAGTGCTTAAAATAATTTCGGCTAAAATATACTTTTTTTACTTTGGACTTAGAAAAAATTCAGTACTTAGAATAATTTCGGCTAAAATATGTGTTTTTTACTCTGGACTTAGAAAAATTTAGTGGTTAAAATAATTTCGGCTAAAATATGCTTTTTTTACTCTGGACTTAGAAAAATTTAGTGGTTAAAATAATTTCGGCTAAAATATGTGTTTTTTACTCTGGACTTAGAAAAATTCAGTGGTTAAAATAATTTCGGCTAAAATATGCTTTTTTTACTCTGGACTTAGAAAAATTTAGTGCTTAAAATAATTTCGGCTAAAATATACTTTTTTTACTTTGGACTTAGAAAAAATTCAGTACTTAGAATAATTTCGCCTAAAATATGGTTTTTTTACTCTGGACTTAGAAAAATTCAGTACTTAGAATAATTTCGGCTAAAATATGCTTTTTTTACTCTGGACTTAGAAAAATTTAGTGCTTAAAATAATTTCGGCTAAAATATACTTTTTTTACTTTGGACTTAGAAAAAATTCAGTACTTAGAATAATTTCGCCTAAAATATGGTTTTTTTACTCTGGACTTAGAAAAATTTAGTGGTTAAAATAATTTCGGCTAAAATATGCTTTTTTACTCTGGACTTAGAAAAATTTAGAGTGGTTCTTATGACTTAATAACTTTGAAGATGAAAGGGAATCGTTATTTTTGAAAACATTTTCATTTTTGATTAAAATTCAAATTTGGTTTGGAGGTACTTTATACAATTATCTAAAAAGTAGTTTCCCAGATTTTTGATAAAGGGCTTAGTTTTTATAAAAATTTTGAATTTGTGTTTTGTCTAAAATCTTCATATTTTGATCGTATTTAAATTTTTAAAATGGTAATTTTTGTTTATAAAAAGCAGAGCATGACATCTCTACAGTCATTTCAACACAAAATGTTGTCCTGTGCAATCTGCTCCGTGCCCTGCTCCAACAGAAGCAATTTAATCAGACACTATCGTAACATTCACAAAGTTATTCCTAACATTTGTAAAAAATGTCATCAAATATTTGACAATAGCAATTTTAAAATGCATATGCTAGAGAACCACAATACTTGTAATGTGTGTAAGAGAGTCATCAACCGTGACAAGAAACGCCACCACCTACGATGTGACAAGCGACACTATAATGTGTTTAAGTTTCAAGGTGAGTCCGTGGATATATTAAACACCCTTCAATCATGTCCTTTACCAATAAAATGGATTCTTATTAGGAGAGTGAAATTTATCAAACACACAGTTAGTAAGAATGGTGAATTATTAATTGATAAAGAAACTATCGCTAACTTTCGAAGTTTAACTAATTTATCAATTGAGAAAGCACAATTAAAGACACAAATTGAAAATTCACTTTTAAAAATCGACACATCTTTACACCAATTTCAATCAGAAGGTAGTGGATGGATATATGACCATACTAAATACTGGCAGCTGCATGTTTACAAGTATAAACCCCTAACTCCCAAGTCATACATCCCCACACCAGAAAATATAAAATCAAAACACGCTGTTTTAAATATTAAAAATAGTGATAATAAATGTTTTTTGTGGAGTATTTTAGCAAGCTTAAAACCAAGGAATTGTAAACATGCAAATCAAGTATTTTACTACGAACCCCACATAGGTCAGTTGAATATGTCAAATATAAAATATCCCGTAAAAATATCCGACATTGATAAATTTGAAAAACAAAACAACATAAGTGTTAATGTATATGGAATTGAAGAACAATTAATATATCCACTGAGAATAACTAAACTAAATAGTAATACGCACGTCAACCTGCTGCTTCTACAACAAGGTCGGAAATCACATTACTGTTTAATTCGTGATTTTGATAAGTTAATGCTGCGGTCTACAAAACACGACCATAAGAAATATTTTTGCAAGTTCTGTTTGCAACATTTTTGCACCAAAGATATATTGGAACGTCACACAACATATTGTAAAACCTTTGATGCCCAAAGAGTACAAATGTCTAAAAAAGATACACTACAATTTACGAATTACAAATATCAACTTAAAGCTCCCTTTGTGATTTATGCAGATTTCGAATGTTTTATAAACTGTGGCAAACACACCCCCTCTGGATTTGCTTATGTTGTGGTGAGAGATTCTAAAATTATTTACGAAGAGTTGTACAGCGGTGAAAATGTGATGGATGTGTTTTTCGAAAAGTTATTTAAAACTTATGACTTTATTAAAAGTCAGATGGGAGTATATGTTCCCCTTGTAATGACTGCAGAGCAAGAGATGTTATTCCAAAACTCTACACACTGCCACATATGCCAACAGCTGTTACTGTGTGATAAAGTGCGCGACCACTGCCACCTAACAGGCGAGTTCAGGGGGCCCTCCCACAACTCTTGCAATTTAAACTATAAAGTAACCAAGAAAATTCCAGTATTCTTCCACAATCTTAAAAACTATGACGGTCATTTAATAATGCAACACTTGGGAAAATTCAATCACAAATTGAATTGCATAGCCAAAGATATGGAAAAGTATATTTCGTTCTCTGTTGATGATTTGGTATTTTTGGATTCCTACAACTTTTTGTCTCTTCCCTTAAGCAAATTAGCTTCCAATTTAAATGCGTTTAGATTTATAGACAATCCACTACTACAACGTAAGGGCGAATTTCCATACGAATACATGACAGGACCAGAAAAGTTTTTAGAGCCTCTCCCACCCATAGAGGCATTTTACAGCAGTCTAACTAAAGAATGTATATCTCCTGCACAATATGAACATGCTAAAAACGTATGGAATCATTTTAATATAAAGAATTTAAAAGAATATCACGATTTATACCTTAAAACAGATGTGTTGTTATTGGCTGATGTGTTTGAGACATTTAGGGACTTGTGTTTAAAGGATTATAAACTTGACCCTGTCCACATGTACTCACTGCCTGGACTAACATGGGAGGCGTGTCTTAGAATGACCGGCATAAAATTACAGTTATTTCAAGACATTGACATGCATTTGTTTATAGAACATGCCATTAGAGGCGGTGTAAGTATGATTTCCACGCGCTACGCTAAAGCCAATAATAAGTACATGGGCGAACATTATGACCCAAATCAAGAAAGCACCTATCTTGTATACTTAGACTGCAACTCGCTATACTCTACAGCAATGTGCGAGTCGTTGCCTGTTGATGGCTTTAGATGGACAAATGAGAAAGATTATAAATACAATCAAAATGAAAACTTTGGATTTATTTTGGAAGTTGATTTAAAATACGATAAAAGTTTACACGATTTGCATAATGACTACCCGCTCGCACCAGAAAAAATGAATGGAAAATTAATACCAAATTTAAATGACAAAACTAAATATATTTTACATTATAAAGCACTAAAAAAAATACGAAGAACTGGGTTTGGTAGTTACAAAATACCACAGAATTTTAAAATTCAGACAATCAAAATGGCTTGCGCCCTATATTAATTTTAATATTGAAAAGCGACAAAAGGCTAAACACGATTTTGAAAAAGACTTTTACAAACTGTTAAATAACAGTCTCTTTGGTCGAACAATTATGAACCAACGCAAGTTTCGTGATATACATCTTGTAGACGAGTCTAAGTTAACAAAGTACGTTACAAAGCCAAGGTTTGAGTGTAGCAAAATGTTCGATAACAATTTGCATGCTGTGCATTTAAATAAATTAATTGTAAAGTTTGATAAACCAATATATTTAGGAATGACCATTTTGGATATCAGTAAAGTAATAATGTATGATTTCCACTATAATTATATGTCAAAATTTAAGAATAAAAAGTTCTTAATGACAGACACAGACAGCCATGTTTATTCTATAGTAACAGAGGACTTTTACAAGGAAATACAAAGTGACTTGGACTGTTTCGACACCTCTGCATATAGTAAAGAGCATTTCTTATACTCTGATAAAAATAAAAAAGTTACGGGCAAGTTTAAAGACGAATTAAATGGTCAAATTATGTATGAATATTGTGGTTTAAGGCCAAAATTATACTCTTTCATTCCTTTACAATGGTTATACGAAAAAGAAAATCAAAATGAGCTAGAGGTTAAAAAGGCAAAGGGAGCTGACAACGCTACAGTTAAACATCTCTTAAGACACCAACATTACTTACACTGTCTTGCAACCGGGGAAGATTACTATGAGAATGTTACAAGAATTAAATCCACAAACCACCATCTTCAAACATTAACGATGAACAAAAAGGTACTCTCTTTTGATGACGACAAGAGGTTTATTCTGGATGGCATCAACACTCTTGCCCTTGGTCATTATAAAATTGGTCAAACATAAATCTATATTTCCCATTATTCTTTGGCCTTTCCTTGTCTATTACAAAAAAGCCATATTTAGACCTATCCCAGCATTGATGGCAGAGATTTCTAAATTGGTTAAATGAAAAATCATTTCCCACATGATTGTTATACACATGTTTTAAATTTAAATCGTCTTGTTTAAATAATATTAGGAAATTAACATTGTCACGTAAATGTTTGTTTACTTTACTGTAAGATTGACACAAGTAAAAACTGTTAATATTTTTGTGTCTGCCCATTGAGAAAAATTGTGTGATATTTGGACTATTTATGTCGTCAAATACAACTATTGAGTGTGATTCTACATCATTTGGTGTGATTTCACAGTTTGAATATGTGTGTAATTTAACTTCATCACACAGACGGAATATTTCAATTATTTTTTTATATTTTTCTTGTTCTAAAGATTTGGATATTATATATAAATTTGTAAACTTTAATCCTTGTTTTTTTACAATTAAGTTATAAATTACAACAGTCTTCCCCGAACCACTGGGCCCTATTATAAGACAGCGAATATTATTAGGAAATAGACCCAACTTCTTTGGTGTATTTTCTTTATGTGCTATTTTAAATTTGTTCTTTTGTTGAATAAATGACATTTTTTATATAATAAAAATGGTGTATTTTCTTTATGTGCTATTTTAAATTTGTTCTTTTGTTGAATAAATGACATTTTTTATATAATAAAAATGGCAAAGAGAAAGTGTAAAAAGGTCCAAGGTAAGGGATTATTCTTAAAGCCATATAGAGGCCGTGGCTTGTTAAATACCCTTATAAACAACCTTCCTTTCCCCCTCCACATACCGTCATATACATATTGTGGTCCTGGAACTAAGTTACGTGAAAATTTAGCCAGAAATGTACCTCCAAAAAATAAGCTAGACTCTTATTGTAAAGAGCACGACATATTCTACATGAATAATCCTGATACAGCCGCCCGGAACAAGGCAGATATGAGATTAGCGGACCAGGCTTGGACTAGGGTTTCGGCAAAGGACGCCAGTCTGGCCGAAAAAGCAGCAGCTTATGCAGTGACAAATTTGATGAAGGCCAAGGCAAAAATGGGAATGGGATTAAAATTTAATAAAAAAGATGGACAACTTTCAGCTGTTAGAGGCCGCAAGAGACGTGCCTCACTTTCGAGGAGTGTACCTAAAAAACGAGCTAAGAAAACAGAGACCAAAAGTAAGAGAATGTGGAATTATTAATTTAGACAGTGACAGGGGCACACATTGGACAGCATATCGTAAAAATAAAGATATTGTAATATATTTTGACCCATTCGGAATACAGCCTCCAAAAGAGGTAATTGAATATTTTGTACCATCTAAAATTTACTATACAACTGATCAAATACAAGATTTAAACAGTTCCATTTGTGGAATTTTATGTTTATCATTTCTGAAAAATTTTAGTTTATAAAAATGGATTCATTTACTATAACATTTACGGGTACAGAGCCAGAGTTGAAGTCGGTGTTCTTTCCTCCTATAGAATTAAATGGTGATTATGTAATTGGGCTGGTAGATTTTCAAAGTTATAATTCTATATTTAATGTTAAAAAACCTCTAAATACTTTGACATATTACAAAATGCACAAAATTACAACCCCAAAAGGGGAGGTCACAATTGACGAATTAAACCGGGCATTAGATGGTAAAGTTGAAGTTATTATACAAAATAAAGTAGCATTAATTAATACAAAAGTCAAACTTATATTTTACAAAGGGCTAGTTCCAAAATTAAATAAACTTAAAGACACAAAATTAACTATAGACGAGGGTGAGGATGTGTATTATTACGATCACAAAGCTCCAAATGTAATTGAAATTGCTGAAGGTACATACGAAGTGTTTGAGCTTGCGAAGGAAATTCAAAAGCAACTCCCAGATTTTGTACTTATAGCCGATAATAAAACTATGAAAGCCACATTACATTCTAGCCATGTGTTTGATTTTACAAAACCGTGTTTAGGGTCTGAATTATTGGGATTTAAAGGATTTTCTACTCCAGATATTGCGTTTAAATCCGTAAATAAAATCAACATAAATAATGTAAATGTGATTAGAGTAAAATGTAATATTGCGAATGGGTCTTATTTAAATGGTGACAAATCACACACCATACACAGTTTTTACCCAGAAGCTCCTCCCGGCTACAAAATTATTGAGGTCCCCAGAAATATTATATACTTCCCTGTAAATAAGAGAAGTTTAGATGTTGTTAGCATTACATTTGCAGATCAACATGACAAGCCAATTGACTTTAATAAAGAAGAAACTACAATTACTTGTCATATAAAAAAGATATGAGAATTTACAAGAACGGACTGAGTGTGCAAAATGCCAGGTTTCTGCGATCAATTGGGTTGAAGTTAAAATTTTCTATTAATAAAAATGGAAGATTTTCTAGACGTTACAGGAAAATTCCAATTCGACGATAGCGTGGTTAAAATTACAAATCACTCCTATGTTCCACACAACACTTTAGCAATAAATAATTCCGATGAAATTCGAATATGCATAAATAATCAAGATTTACTAACACTCCCATGTAGGAGTTATCTGTATATTAAAGGAGAAATAGAGAATCATGATAAAGGACATTTTATAAATAATGCATTTGCATTCTTATTTGACGAAATTAGATATGAAGTTGCTGGTAAAGAAATAGATATTGTAAGAAATCCGGGAATTTCCAGTCTTATGAAAATATTGTGCTCTTACAATAAAACAACTAAATTGTCAAATGTAGCATTTGATTCTGATGAAAATTTAAAGGAGTTCCATAAAAGCGGCAAGTTTAGTACTTGTGTCCCGTTAGAGCTGTTAATGGGTGTGTTTGAGGATTTTAATAAGGTTTTAGTAAATGTTAAACAAGAATTGGTGTTGAAAAGATCCAAAAACGACTTAAATTGTATATTAACAACATCTAATGCTCCAACTGGTGTCGATCCTATTCCTAAAATTACACTTAAATCGATTCAGTGGGTGATGCCGCACGTGGTGCCATCTGATGGGGAGAAGCTTCAATTACAAAAGATGTTATTGCAAAATAAAAATTTGCAAATTGCATTTAGAAGTTTGGAGCTACACGAACTCCCATCATACCCCGAAACCAGGAGACATACATGGTCAGTTAAGACGTCTTCGAGTTTGGAGAAGCCCAGGTATATTATATTTGGTTTCCAAACAGGTAGGGACAACAGTGCACGAAAAAGAACTGATGAATTTGATCACTGTACATTGAAAAATCTCAAAGTGTTTTTAAACTCTGAATATTATCCTTATAGTGATTTAAATCTCGACTTTGAAAATGGAGATGCCTCTAAAGCTTATGAGATGTTTGTGAGGTTTAGGGAGAGTTACTACAACACCGTCCCCGATCCTATGTTTAACAGAGCTGACTTTATAAAGAAATATCCTCTAATTGTAATAGATTGTTCTAGGCAGAATGAATCGGTCAAAGAGGGGGTTGTAGATATTAAATTAGAAATTGAAACTGCAGAAAATGTCCCTTCAAACACATCTGCATATTGCCTAATAATACACGATAAAGTGTTTGAGTATAATCCTTTGACAAATGAGATAAATAAAATGTAAATAAAATGAAAACAAATATTCAACAAGAATTGGTAGAGTCTGCAAAACAAATAAGAGAAAAATATAGGGCGTTAAAACGTGGTAAATTTCTAGAGGCTGAAGAGAGGTTCCAAACATTCCAACCGTTAATAGAGCCTTTGCAAGAATTAAAAAATTTAGCCACAAAAACAGAGAGGCCAGTTCTCCCAATGATTTTAGAAAAGACCCCGTCTAGAATACCAAGAATAACCCAGATAACACCGCACAAATTAGATTTTGGTCTTTTAGCATCAGACTATTTAGGAAATTACCTTAGTAGAAGTAGTATGACAGACACCACATATGGTATTAGGCGAGAAGGAAATAAATTTTTTATTGGGAATCAGGAAGTTCAAATTGCCAATGATGATGTTACGGTTGGAGAAACAATTTATAAAGGGACAAAGGGATTGTGGGAATTGTTAACTTTAAAAGAACCCGTAAACTATAGTCAGGCTGATTTGCAAAATTATAAAGAGATTTTGGAAGCTACAAATGCACATTTAAAGGGTTATAAACCAGGTGCGGCGATGTCAGGTAATAAACACACTAAATATCTTATATAATTAAACCCCTGTTTAAGACTGTTGGTGAAGGTTTAAGGCAGGTAACTGGTAATAAAATAGACTATGTTTATTGGGACGATCCTAATGAGCTTGTAGATAGGTTAAGACTGCTTTGGTTAAGCCGATTGGCGGGAAATTCTGGAGTGGATAATGAGATAGATTCTATCATAGAAGAATTGAGGGAAAGTGGAATTGTTTATTAAATAAAAATATGATAGATAAATTTTATCGTGTATATAACCCATATAGTAAACCAGAAGCTAGAAGTTTTAAAGAAACTACTTTAAATCTAAAAGATGATGGTTGGAATGCTTTAAATTATAAAATTAGTAATGTTAAGGGTGGGGAGTTTACTGATGATGTATCGACTTTGGGGCAGACGTTAACCAGAAAAGGTGATGCTTTTGTACAAGGTAATACTAAATATACGTTTTTAGAATCCAAGGGTAATAATTGGAACGCTAATAAACGCAAAATTACTAATGTTAAACGAGGTGAAAGCTCAACCGATGTACCCACATTAGAGCAAACTTTAATAAGAAAAGATGGTGTCTTTGTACAAGACAAAAATAATTATGAATTTTTGGAATCGGAGAATGGTATTTGGAATGCCAAAAAGCGAAAAATAAGTAATTTGTTGGCTGGTAAAGAAAGCGATGATGTTGTAAACGTCTCTCAAGTACCAAAAATGGATCTAAACTTTTGGGATTTTAATAATAAAAGGCTAGTTCGTGTTAAACCCGCTGTTGATGAGAACGATTGTGTTACAAAACATCAGACTGTGACTTTAGACGGTTTTAAATTTGATGGTAAAAATAAGCAATTAACAAACATTTTACCTGGAACATTGCCAAATGATGTGGCTGTTGTTAAGCAAATATTAACAAAAGGTGAGAAAAGCATAATAAAACAGGGGGATAAATATTATAATGTATTAACATTAGATAGAGATATGTGGGATGCAGAGGACAAATTAATAAAGAATGTACCTGAGGGCAATGATAGGAGTGATGTTTGTTTAATGTCAAAGTTTTTGAGGTATGACGATAATATTAAAACTTTTAGACAAGACAATATTAAATTTGATATTTGTTTAAAATCACACGCATTAAGGTTTAACAATAAAACTAATAAATTTATGCAAGACAATAATGAAATCGATTTGATGATGTACAATCCTAAATTGTTGGTTGCAGACCCTACATCTTTAAGCGGATTTAAGACTTTAGATGGAGAGGCATATTTGCCAAAAAACTATGTATATCAAAGAATGAGTGATGGTATGTTAATTGGTAGCAATGGAGGTGTTTTTGAAACGACAGAGACTGGCAGATACGTTAACATTAAAAATAAAGAATAAAAAATGGAAAAAATTGCTTACGAATTGCATAAGCCCGCGAGAAAGAACTTTGTTAGAAGGTCTTTTAAGGTGTTGGGTATAAACGAAACTGTTCAAATAGATTTAATAGATATGCGGAATTATGCTAGAGAGAATTCTGGGAATAAATATATTTTAACTTTAATAGACACATTTTCTAAAAAAGCTTATGCTGCTCCACTAAAGAATAAAACTGGATTAGTATTCACAGAAGCTATAAAAACTATTCTCCCAAAGGGAGTTAAAAATATTCAATCTGATAACGGAAAAGAATTTTTTAATGAACATTTTACCAAACTAATGAAAATTCTAAATATTAATCACTACCACACTTACTCTACAACTAAGGCGGCTATTGTGGAAAGGTTCCAGAGAACTTTAAAGAATTGGTTGTATAGAGAGTTTAGTGCACAGGGGAGTTACAAGTGGTTGGATTTACTTCCAAAGTTAATAAGGATATATAATAATAAAGTACATAGATCCATAGGGATGAAGCCTAACCAAGTAAGTGCTAAGAACTCTAAAGATGTACATGAAAGGTTAGCATCTAAAGTACAAGTTAAAAAGCCAAGATATAAGGTGGGGGATAGTGTAAGGATATCTAAATATAAACATGTATTTAGTAAAGGATATACCCCCAACTGGACGGGAGAGCTTTTTACAATAGCAGAAGTTAAGAAAACAAAGCCTGTGACTTATATTTTGAAAGATGAAAATGGCAATATAATCAAAGGAGGATTTTATACAGAAGAATTGTTAAAGACTAAATATAAAGACATGTATTTGGTAGAGAAGGTAATTAGGAGAAAGGGTGATTTATTATATGTCAAATGGCTCGGGTTCCCAAGTAGCCAGAACTCGTGGATTTCTGCAAAGGATGTATTAAAATGAATTTTAAAATGGGGTCAAAATTAGGGCGGTTGCAAAAATCAGTAAGTTGGCAGTTTTAATTCGACTGTAATAATTAATTTGGGATTTATTAATGCATTAGATAAATTGCAGACAAATCCAAAGTTAATTTTTAAATATAGAGGATGGGGAAAATGTGGCAAGGGCACTAGTACAGAAAACTTGTGTAAGGCGGGATCGGGCGTCGGCGCAAAAACTGATCCCCATAAGAATAACATGGGAAAAAAGCGCCGATTACGGGGTCTCTTTGCCATTTCACCACTACTTATATTTGGATAGAATAACTGGTTACAATTTAATGAGGTCAAGTCAAGTAAGTTTTAAAATATGCAAAATTCTCAATTACAGCCAAACAGTTGAAAATCCGATATGGGCCCATAGGAATATTTCTGTTCTTTTTAGAAAATATAACTCACTGGCGAAGTTAATGATGCGAGTAGAAACTCACCCTGTAGAAACCTAATCTATATCATTTTGACTTATTATCTCAGAAAGGAGCTCACAGACCTTCCACGTTGTTCATTCGTTGTTATCCTTACATCTTTTTATTAATGTTTTTTGCGGGCTTTGTATCTTGTTGAAAACTAAACACCTCGCCTAAAATTTTAACAAAGAGTAACAACTAATTCTTGTTTGTAGTTGTAAGAAATAATTCCTATCCACGTGGTTGTTGACTTGACTCCATTTAATGCCAAGTACTGATTTCAATACAAATTTTAAACCAAGGTTTTTTTTTCAAATATTAAAGCGACATTAGTTTTCTTACGTAATATTAAGTATAGTAAATTTTACATCAAGAATATAATTACACCTCAAGTAGCTTGTAAGGTTTTTCACCTATATTTTTTAAGTAATGATTTTAATGTAATAAAAATCAAATTAAACTATCTAAAACCTTAAATATATTTTATACGTAATAATTCATAAGGTAATTGGCGTAGCAATATTGTTCATAATTACTATGATGTATATGAAAGTATTTTTTTTTATCTTTGAATCCAACTGTCAATTTATATTTAAATGAAGTTTTGATTGCCTATTGATGATGAGTGACTCTCTGGGGAAACAGGTCACACAAGTGTTGATTAGGTTTGTTAAAATTTATGTTGATGGATTTTATGATGCTGAAACTTATACAATCAGAAGATCGTATAGTTTAATTTAAAATAGTATAATAAGTGTTATTTGCCAGCTAACAGGCGTTTTGTAATCATACTGTTAGAAGTGGGTTACAATTTTAACAACTGTGATTAAGTTAAGTGATACTTGACTCAAATTTGATAGTGTATACAAAGATATTCATTTTCTCTCCTATCTCAAATAATGAAATGTAACTGTGAACCTTTTTAATGTTGGCAAATTAACACAGTAGTTGTTGTCAGGCAAACTTAATTATAAGTGGTATTATTGATACTAATTATAAGTTTTCAATGTTTAAGAAACTCATACACTTTTATACTATTACGCATCTCTTAATGGCCAGGTGCAACATAATATTGCTGAATAAATTACTGAACTTTGCATCAAAAACATGAAAATACATTCATACGTATGTATTTATGTATGTAAAAGAACAGAGATAAGCGTGACCGTGGCAGAGGTGCTACACATTTGACGCGCGACCACGGTGCTGGAGCTACTTATATAACGACCGACTGTGATGTACAAGCTACTCATGTAACGACCGACCCTGATTTGCGTGCTACTCATCATAAACACAACTGTAGTGTACGTGCTAGTCATATTACCCTCCACAGAGGTGTACGCGCTACTCATATTATTCGCGACCGTGGTGTATACCTGTATTACCTGTGCTACTCATAATACCCGCGACCATTATGTACGTGATACTCATACAACTCATGACTATTGAGTATGATACTCATATGATTCATAACCGTGGTGTGCGTCCACTCACAAAAACTGAAACCGTGGTGTACTTGCTACTCATATGACACACGACTGTGGTGTGCGTGCCACGAATTTTAGAAAAGAAACAGTAGGGGCCATAAACATAAACAAATAAAGTTGTTCGATCGAATGTAAACAAACATTCTTTACGTGTGGTTCAGTTTATTTATTTGTAATAATATTATCGTCAGAGATAACAGGGAACATACTGGCGTTTTGATATATCTATGACGTGTAAATAAAAAGAAACGTATTTACCTTCTATTCACTGACGTAATGTGTTTATGTTTATGGCCCTTACCATTTTTTCTAGTTACCGTGGTACGTGCTACTCATATGAGTCGCAATCGTAGTGTACGTGCAACTCATAAAACCGGCGACCGTGGTGTACGTGCTACTCATATGACTCGCGACTGTGTTGCATGTGCTACTCATAAAACAACTGACCGTGGTGAACCAGCCATTCATATAACACAGAAATATACTTTACTAGGGTGGAACGCAGATTTAAATGCAATATACAGGGTGAATCTCGTAAGTTGTCCAGTATTGATTGCAGACAAACCGTTGGTCCTACGATGATGAAATAAAATTATTTCCCACTAAACCAACCCCAAGGAATAACGTAAAAATATTTTAACGATTTTTAAATACAGGGTGTACCAGAAACTGAGGGTCACTAGTCCGAATCTACGAAATATCAAATACAAACGTATATCATGATATACATCAAATTAAAGCTCTTTTCAATCCAAACCATTTGGCGGAATCGGATTTTGATTATTATTGATTCATTTCAAAATGGCGGCTGTTTTTGTGAAAAAATTAGTATTTTTTTGAATACCCTGTATTTTTCTTAAAAATGCAGATATCTTGATTCTGATTCAAATATCGCATTCCTTATGAGCTAAGCTTTATTTTGATATGCAACACTTCAATATTATCTCAAAAACAAAAAGTTTCAAAAATATCAGTTTTTGAAAATATGTACATAGCCAAAACTCAAAAATTTCAAATAGCACCATGTGTCAAATAGCATATCATTTTAAAGGTATTGCAATTCTAAGAAACTTTCAAATTTAAACCTTATGCGTATCTATTTTGGTTTTCGAGTTATCAACAAAAAACATGTTTTCCCACATTAAAACACATGTTATTTGTTAAACGTGGTGGTAATAGTTTATTCTGTGCTCGCTGGTAATAGTCAGCTTTACCAGCCTTTACCATCATGTTTAACAAATAACATGTGTTTTAATGTGGGAAAACATGTTTTTTGTTGATAACTCGAAAACCAAAATAGATACGCATAAGGTTTAAAATTGAAAGTTTCTTAGAATTGCAATACCTTTAAAATGATATGCTATTTGACATATGGTGCTATTTGAAATTTTTGAGTTTTGGCTATGTACATATTTTCAAAAACTGATATTTTTGAAACTTTTTGTTTTTGAGATAATATTGAAGTGTTGCATATCAAAATAAAGCTTAGCTCATAAGGAATGCGATATTTGAATCAGAATCAAGATATCTGCATTTTTAAGAAAAATACAGGGTATTCAAAAAAATACTAATTTTTTCACAAAAACAGCCGCCATTTTGAAATGAATCAATAATAATCAAAATCCGATTCCGCCAAATGGTTTGGATTGAAAAGAGCTTTAATTTGATGTATATCATGATATACGTTTGTATTTGATATTTCGTAGATTCGGACTAGTGACCCTCAGTTTCTGGTACACCCTGTATTTAAAAATCGTTAAAAATATTTTTACGTTATTCCTTGGGGTTGGTTTAGTGGGAAATAATTTTATTTCATCATCGTAGGACCAACGGTTTGTCTGAAATCAATACTGGACAACTTACGAGATTCACCCTGTATATTCATTAATTTTACTAATTTGTTCGTGAAATTATTATTTTATACAACTGTATCAGCCAAGTCCCCCAGAATACTTTGAGACGAGGACCTTATCATCGTTGGGAGATAGACCAAACACTATATACCTCTCAATTCAACCAAACAACTGTTTAATCTGGATCTCATTAACACTCGGATAACTAGCTAGCTCAACTGAACTGTTCGGATGGCGTCATTTAGGTCCATTACTACTTGTTATCATTAAAATAACCAAAGGATTACTTATCTTATAATTGCATCTTATTATTGTATTAAGACACCTTATTTAAGCAATAAATAAGGTAACTCAATACAACCTTATTATTTTTTTTAATTGAGGACTTAATTGACCGCATATTTAAAACTGAATAGGAATCATATAATAGTTTAGATTCCTGGCAAAGTTTAACAAACTATTTTTAGTATATCGAGGAGTTTTTTTTTATTTGTGTAGGTTGGTTTGTATTTACTGACCTCAACAATGACATTTATAAACGTTAGTTTTCCGTGTTTATGTCACTGTAAGTGGTACAATTCCAAGGGTTCTAAGTCTTGCTGGGAACAATCCTTCATACTTCTTGGTATAAAACCTTCAAATATAGTAGTGCAAGTTACTTTTATGGATACTACTCATAAGAGTTATAATTATAAGAAGAAAGATTGAAACCGAAAATCCCATTAAATATTTAATTGAAAAAATGGGTGGAACGTAATTTTAAAGGGCTAAGTAAAGGGGACATATTGGGCTAAGTATTATAAAGTATTAATGTTTTTCTTAGGATTTTACATTGCCAAAAATCCGACCTTTAAAATACAATAACTGCATTTATAATAGTGTTTTAAAGTGTAGACATTTGCATGCATCAAAATCAGTCGTAGATCTACTCGAATATCAACGTGCGTGGATCGAGTAATGCAAACATGTTGACCCAGACGCAGTTTTGAATGTGATAGTGTACTGTGTGTTATGTGACTCGTAAACTGTTTTTGTATGTTTTTGAATTGTGTTTGTTTTTTAATAATTAATAATGCTTCAGAATGTCTATTTACACATAATATGAAAACAACAGTTTTAGTCCCTTTATCTGTAACGTCAAAATAAATGTTAAGCAGTTCCTGTTCCTAATTGATATTCTGTATCGATCCATGGCGGTCTATCTGTCTTATACTAATAGAATAATTTCAAAAATAAGTTTAAGTGTGGTTTTGAACATGATCGAACACATGTGTCGTGTTATAAACATACATAAAACATTTAGAACATATAAGTTTTCTTATTTTTGTTTTAAATAGATAGGTGCAATTATGAGTTTTTGGGCTACTCTACCATCATCCTTAATTTGAGTTACAGACAAATGTTATTTTAACGTCGGCCGTTGCATGTCACTGCAAAACCTAACAACCCTTTATTTCCTTTCGCTGATAATCGAGATTGGCTGCAAAACACTTATTCGTTGCAACTTTGCATGGTTAGTATGACACCAAAATATACTCTTTATTTTATCATTTGTATACAGTCAAAGCTCTTCAAACGGATTAGACATTTTGTGATTCAATAAAAAAACTTGTCCAACCTTTAACACTATCGAATAATAATAAAAAAAACAGTCGATAATTCAGTTAAAGTAATATAATCGAAATCAATTTACGCTTTTTTACTCTGCACATAAATAAATGTTACTGTTCCTTAAAGTTCTTATGAACTCGCAGAAAGGCATTATATCCCAGTCATTCCCATTTAAAAGACCGTCTGCTGAGATATAGAGCTATTAGAGTTGGCAGTTTCAGATGAACTTGCAACAATTGCACGAGTCTCAGTGATTTATAACTTTTAATATATTAAGTGGCAAATCGTATTAAGTGAAATTAAATTCCTGCAAAAAAAACAGGTTGATTTTTTACAGTAAAACGAAGCATGAAACTACAGTTATTCTAATTGATATATTTGTTAAATGTATTTGCTACCTTCACTTATGTAGAGAAAGTACCAATCCATTTTAAAAACATTTGTTGACTTAAATAAAAACAATTCTTTGCAATCTATAAAAAAGCAAAAGCTTTTTGGAAACCAAAACCATTGGGAAAAGTTTGTTTTAACCATTAGGATTATGAGCAGTATGCGCATATATCGTGGACTAGATGTTCTTTTAGTTTGTGTTGCAATAATTTTACTTTGTTTGAAGCATCCTCAAAGAACATATCAATGCCAGTTATAACTTTAGGGATCGCAATATATTAAAGCGCTGGCTTAGGTATGCTAAAGTGCTAGATATTAGTGAAGCTCTTGCATATACTACGTGCTTCATATTAAGTTGAGGGATATCTAGACCCGAGGCAGTTTTACTCTTAATGTTCTTAATAATTGCTTAACGTTCTTCAATGGACCTATAACTTTCAGTATTTATCCATTAGAATTTAATTCCGTTTGTTCAGTTTCAAAATAGAGTATACTCCATTGAAATCCTTTTAAGTGTCTGTTTGCTCTAGGATTATTGACGGGTATGTTAACTATCGGTCAAATAACAATCATAATGATAAATATATAAGATTTGATACAAATTTCAATATAATTCAAAAACTTAATAGTTAACAATGTCATACATTCTGACATGAGTCTACACTCTGTCACAGTTTAATGGCGTCCGTCCCACTGTGGTAAACAAGTCTATTTGTTTGGTGGTGGTTGAGTTTTTGTCTCTAACCCACTTCATAACGTATCACATATAACACTAATTTGGTAATACAGGTAATTTTAAATTCAAATTAAGTGCACTTTATGTAATTGATGTATACGTAAACATGAATATATCTACATATCTACATATATATATATATATATGAAATCACTTTTGGCTATATTAATCAAGAAAAATATAACGCAAAGTATGTTAAACCAAATGTCACTTTGTAATTTGTACAAAATGTTTGCCCTAAGTTTCTACAATACATGATGTGTACTAATAAGATTTCAAGCAGTTCTAATTCAGTAGTAAAATCACCATTACAGAAAAACGTATATATTGATTGTTTATATTTATGGCCAAACAAAAGTCTTTTATACAATTTATCTCTTAAGATTTAATTCTCCTATGATATTTATTTGATTATTTTTAGAATAAAAATGCTTAATTTATTTTCTTAGTTAAGTTGATATGCAATATAACGTTTCAAATGGAGACAATTTCGATATTCAACATCTCAAATGGCAATCTAGTGACCAGACACCAGTATTACTTTCCAGAAGAAATATTGCTACCTGTCTCATGCACTGTCGATAAATAAACGTTTCCTCTCACGTTTTTACCGACAGTTATAATATAATACATCTACATTTTTGTACTGACGGAAATGTAAACGTATTGAATTATTGTATTGCAAATAGCAAAAGAAATATCAGTAAAATCCTGATATGATTCCATATGATATAAAAGTAGCCAAGCTAGTACCAATTTTACTATAATTGAGAGATGTATAATTTATAAAATTTATAAGCTTATTTAAAACTGGGAAAGAGTCACCATACTGTATGTGCAAAATAATCCAACCAGCATTAACAGGTGACCACGGCACATCATGCATAGGTATATTCATACTCGGGACCTCCCAATGCTTTTTATTTTAAAAAGTGCAGGAACAAACTGAGAGAGTGGTTTTAAGAGCTTTACATGCAGCAAATAATAAAAATATCTTAAACTTAACAGAATTCGCTATGAACAATGACCTCAAAGCACTTCAGTGGTGGTTTACTGCAAACCACATGCTACTGAGTGCCGAAAAAACTAAATTTATAAATTTTGGTCTTCAAAAGAATATTAATTTTTCAAATGACATAAAATACCACAGCGCAGAATGTATCAGTAAGCCAAATTTTTTTCTTAATACATGTAAAATTGTGGGGTAAGCCAATAATATAAAATATTTGGGAATCTTTTTAGATAGTGAAATAAGCTGGAAAATACATATTTCTAAATTAAAAAACAAAATTAATTCCATTTTAAGATATTTTTACATTTTGAAAGATATGACTAGTGAAAATGTCCTACGTACATTGTACTTTTCTATTGTACAAATTCGTTTGGAATATGGGATAATTTTTTGGGGAAATGCTTATGAAACCCATCTAAATGCAATAAATATCCAAAAACATTTGGTACGATTAATTTCATATAAAGGTAAATTTGAACCGTCCCTTCCTCTCTTTGTTAAAAAAAAAATACTACCATTAAAATACTTGTTTGTCTTTAAAATGCTGAAAATGTTTTTTAGTAGAAGTGGAAATAGGATTCCAAATGAAAATTTGTACAGAAACAAACTTAGAAATGCGGAACAATATACTTTTCCAAAACCAAGAAATACATTTTTCACAAAAACTTACAATTGTATGGCACCTAGATTTTTTAATAGGTTGCCTGATGAAATAAAAAAATCCAAAGGCGCAGCTATTTTTGCAAACAAGTTAAAGAAGTGGCTTTTTAGTTTGGAAGAAATAATGTTTATGTTTTTAATTTTAAAATAAAGGTAGATAGGAAAATGGGTCATGATAAGGGCACACTATGGAGAGCTTTGATACTCAGAGACTAAGCATTGCATGCTATGAGCTGTGACGGCACCTGGGCTGGTGCCATGAGCCGCCTGGTAGCAAAGTGTGGTGTGCGGTTTGAAGATCAAACCATAGTTTAGTCATTGTTAATTGTTGAAGTAGTTTTGTATGTATTTTTTTGGATTAGTAAAATTTATGGCACAAATACTTAAGCGATCGCTATATTTTATTCTACATATTTTCAATTCTGTCTGATCGCCGTATTTTATTTTGATAATTTAAAGGAAAGGAACCTCCTAACAGGCTTTGCCTTGGAGACCCTACATTTTCTCCTTAGTTTTATGCACAACAAAAATGTACAACCTTTTATTTTTTAGTCTTAATAATTATGCATTAATCTGTATTGTTGTATTTTTAAGTCATTCTGAATATAGACATTTTGTGGACTTTTAATTTTTTTGCTAAAAGAATGGGCATTTTTTAGACTATTATTTTTTATGTTCAAAATTTGAAAGTGTACAAAAATGTAATATTTTTTGGAGAAAATAAATTATTCTTATTCTTAATTTAAGTATACTAGTTCAAGTGATTCAAAGTTTAAATCAGAATAATGATAAAAGTTAGCCGTGGAAAAATGTGACTTTAAGCTGCAGCTGCAAACTACATTAATTTGCCATGACTTAATGTCACCATGACTAAGGACTAAGCACCGACAGGGTAAGCGCATTAACAATGCATTTTGTAGCTCAGTCCCAACAGTTTAATCCTGATGTGTTGCTAAGATTGCAATTTAAAACTGGGAAACAACAAAACGCTATGAAGTACAGTGACAATCCATATATATATATATATATATATATATATATATATATATATATATATATATATATATATATATATATATATATTGATGTTGGGAACAGTGAAAACATCATGTTATCTCTTTGTGGCGTTTCCAATTGGAATTCAATATATTGTTCTACCTTGGTGAATTTTGACTCTGTCGATCCATATAAAGTCATTAGCCAATATATTAGTCATACTAGATTATTTTAATCATGCAGGGGAAAATGTTATTTGAAAATCTATGGTATGTACTCTACTCTATCTATTTCAGAACAGTTTAGAATTGTAAGTTTACAAATTTTCTTTAAGTTCAGTAGTAATATGTTTGTTATTTTAAACGATGTATCCATAATGATTGTTTAAGTTTAAATTCCAACCCATCAGTCGGTTACCGGTCCATTGATAAATAGTATCATTTGTTTTAATTGCTTAATTACATTGTATAAATAAGTTCTGTTTGCATAATTTTAACCCGATGAAAGCACAATTTCATTTCATTAACTGGCAACTTGTGTTTTTGATCAAATATTTGAGCAGACAGAATCTTATTATAACCTCAGTAAGGTAAGGTTACACAAAACTTAGCAAGTTTATACCTCAGTCCCTTTAAAACCCTTCGAAACCACTTCTACTTACCGCCCACATGTGATCTTTTAATATTTTTCATACATCAAAGAACAATCTTTAAAATGTAATTATAAAGTGGTGAAGTAACTAATAAATGTGATTATTTATTATAAGATGCTATACTATAGCTATTACAGCTCTTCGTAATGTTATTGTTTTCTCTGTATCTATGTATCGTTTAAATAATTAATATTTTCAATATCCCTCAAACTTTTCTACACAGCCTACTGTATTTTTAACTTATTATATTATAATAGATTCAAGCCTCCTCTTAGAACATTTGCTACTTTGATTGTTATTAGTAAACGTTAACTGATTTGATAAACAATGTTATTGTAAATTACAAATGAACAACTGCAGCTCCCTTGAATTTATAAAGATAAACTCCCTCAGTAAAGATAAACTCAGTCCAAATCAAGCCTAATTTTACAGAAGTGAATCCAATACCTGTATCCACTAAGGGGATTTTATAGACCATTTGGAAGGTCTACAAAGAGAACCCAACGAATGCTGAGTCATACTTTTATTTCTGCCTTATTTACTTGATATGGATATGGTGAACAATCACAGTTAGAAGGTTTTCAGGGACTCCAGTAAATCGGAGCGGTGCTTCTTCTTGGCGTAGACGTCACAGTGGAATAACATGCCACCGGTCTTAAGAGGGTTGGGACCCGAGGACACTACTTCTATCAGGGTCATGTTGAAGGTCAAGGGCAGCTTGGAGTCCGCACCCTCGTATATCCTCAGTTTGTCATGGGGCGGCTCAGAGTCGAGCTGTGCAACAACAAGGCGTTAGAGGAGGGGAAATGACGTGTTTGGGATGAATATTTGCAAACTTTAAGGATTAGGTTACACCCTTATCTCACTTTACATCATATATTACATCGGGTACATTTTTATTTGTAAGACTACTTAAGTAAATAAAGTAAGATCATGAAGTTTAGGGGATCTTTTATAAGATCCAGTATTTAGATGCGGTAAACTACCGTAGACATAACTAGTTAGGAGCGATACACCTGGCTAGGAATAGGTTAGTTAACTATAAAGACAGTTAAAAGGTACCATACACAAAGGCAAAACAGATCTCTAATGAGACTTGCAACGAACATCAAATTGAACTGCAACGACCGCTCTCTGGTCTAGCTTTTTTCTTAAAGTCCAGCTTTACATGGACTGTATATCTCCTAGCTCTATATGGAATAAGTTTGAAAATGGGGAAGTGTCGTGAAAATTGTATTTCTCTAATCAGTGACCGCACTAAATATTAAATCACAAAACACTATCGCCAACAAATAATTAAAAAAAAGTAAAATGTTTTGTTTCATTAAACAAGTAATAATGGCAAATTAGTTAAACCAGTAAATAAATAATAAAATGTTTGTCTATTAATAATATCCAGGAATATATGAAGGATGCCTGTATATGAAGGTCTCTGTTAACCTAATAATCAGCTGGGTAATCAAGTAGTAAGTGGGCTTCAAAATATGTTAATGTTTATTTTCCATATACATTATAATTAATAATTTTGAACAATTGGTTTCAAATAATACGTGTAATTAATCAATAATTTATAGTATTTACAATTGCATTTATTAATAAAAATTCCATACTATGATTGTAACGTTAAATGATTGTTAAAAATCCTATAATGAGAGTGGTAAGGTTTCCTGCTTTATAATAGTTGGCCGATCACAAAAATGGTAATGCAAGACCATTTGGGCGTTCCCAAAATAGCGGCAGACGTCATTAAAAGGGCGGGAAACCCGTCCTACTCAGACCATTTGCATACTCTCAATTTGTATATCTCCTTTACCTGTTGCTCTATTTTGAATTTTAAAGAATATTCCCTATTTAAAATTCACAGGTAATATCAAGATCGTTTTATATATTTTAGTCTGTCTGTTCAAACATTAATTTCGTAAATTCAGATTTTTTTTTTAATTACTCTGTAGAAAGCTGAAGATAAACTATTACTGTACTCGGCACAGGAAAACTTTAACCTGTGACCTTAATAACTTTACGCTTTAACCCACCTAACAGCAATACATACTATTTGTTGGAATTTCTAAATGTATAATTCTGTATATAGCCCATCTTGTAGATGTACATATTTTTGGACACGTGGCCATTTACACTGTAACTTTTGAGCCGACCCTTCGAATTCAAATAAATTTGGTATGACCATGTAAGATAGTATTTACTGACTCGAGATAAAAAACAGAGATATTGGATCATGGGAAGTTGGTTTTATGGTGTTTAAATAAGATTAAAACAAACCTTTTTTGATTTTTCTTATATTAAGTAATTCTTATGCTCCAAATTTTGACTTTTGGTTGCGCATAAAATCTAGGAAACTGGCTCAAAAAATTTCCTTTTTAATTTTATTGTTGAAATAGGTATTTAAATTTTTCACAGTTAGTGTCAATAAGCAATTAATGTAAGATGTTACCAACTAATTTAGTTAAAATAACAAACAATATGGTTTTTAAATTTTGGCCAAGTTACATCAGAATATGTTCATAAATAGGCAAGATATAGTTTTTATATTCTTCATGAGAGCAATACCATAAGTTAAGTACTGTGATTAGCACTTTCAATTACCCGGCAACCAATGAATATAAAACCAAAATTTAAAAATCAGGATTTTTGTTATTTTTAAATAAATTTGTTGGTACTTTATCCTATATTAATTTATTATTAACACTTACTATAAATAAACCAAATTGCCTGTTTCCTATAACACTAAAAACGCAATTTTTCAACCAGTTTCCTGGATTATCTGCTCAACTATTCAGCCTAGGTTAATCATTCAAAATACTGGATGGTTTAGTTTTTATGCTATAAAAACCAGTCCAAAGTCAAAATTGTGTGTATTAAAAACTTATATATAAAAAATCAAAAAGTTTGTTTTAATCTTATTAAAACACCATAAAACAAACTTCCCATGATCCAATCTCTCTGGTTTTTGATCTCGTGTCAGTAAATACTATATTACATGGTCATACCAAATTTATTTCATATCGAAGGGTTAGCTAAAAAGTTACAGTGTAAATGGCCACGTATCCAAACAAATGTCCGTCTACAAGATGGGCTATATGCAGAATTATACATTTACAAATTCCAACAAATAGTATTTATTGCTGTTAGGTGGGTTAAAGCGTACAGTTAAGGTCACAGGTTAAAGTTTTCCTGTGCCGAGTACAGTAATAGTGAGCTTTCTGCAGAGTAATTCAAAACAAATCTGAATTTACAGAATTAACGTTTGAACAGACAGACTAAAAAATATTTAACGATCTTGATAATAACTTTGAATTTTGAATAGGGCATATTTTTTAAAATGACACCTTAAAAGTCAATATCAAGCAACATTTATAGGAGTTATACAAATTGGGAGTGTGCAAATGGTCTGAATAGTAACGGGTTTCCCGCCCTTTTAATGTCGTCTGCCGCCAGTTTGCGAACGCCCAAATGGTCTGGCATTACTATTTTTGTGATCAGCCAACTATTATAAAGTAAAAAACGTAAGAATGAAAAGTATTCAAATGACTTGACTTGCCTCCAAAATTGTAACTTATATATATAGATTTACCCATTTTCAAAACACGATCGGGCTGCCAGACTTTGATTTTCTGAAATACAATTTTAAGTCATACAGGTTATATAGCATTAGAAAAGTATGCAAATGGTATGAATTTTTGCGTCATTGGTATTAGACTATTATACCTTGTTGCTTGCTGAATTTTGCAAAATGTGATTGAAATGCCATCAGCAGTCTAATTAATTTTTGCAGTGTTTGAAAATTTAGGAAAACTTACTTTCGAAAAGTACGAACTGAAAGACAATATAATCGAAGTACTGTAGTCTTGTGCTTAGATTGAACAACTGTCAATAATATCATTTCCTAGGTACAGTTGTAGGAAACGTATGTATTTTTGTAGGACTGCTAGTATATACATCCAAATACTGATAATACTTATTAAAATTTGTCATATTCCATAGTCAAATATTACCCTACCAAACTCTCAGAAATATAGTATAACGGTATTGTTGTATGATCAACAGTAAGTTATAATGTCAATTAAGTAGTACTTTTTCAGTCAATATCAAAATATCATTAGATTAAAATTATTATTAAAAATACGCCTATTACATCTATAATATTCCTACTGTTATTGACTAAAATTGCACTGTACACCAGGTAAAACTATTTTAATGTTTGTTACAAATGCATATATCAAATAATTTGTAACAAAGCCTCATTGATTCACTTATAAAAAGTTTACACTATTTTACCTAGGTTTCTCGTTCACCACTATCGTAAATAATCATACGTATCATACGTATCGTACGTATAATACGTAATGATAAGAACTACGTTATTTTCCAAAGCCAAGCTCCCATTTCTTTCTCAAGAGCAATTACCAGGTCCCGGGAAGCTGGCATGTAGCGCCCTTTAATTGAGCCAAAATCCTTCCAAGTCGACAGTAATTGCTTTTCTTTGTCCTTATATCAACAACGTTATCCTTAAATCTGGGACTGATATAAGACTTTCTTTATCGCCTTAACTCAAATGCGCTAAAATATTACAGCAAGATGTAAAAATACCTTAGTTATTAGATGTAATATATTAAGATAAATATTACTTAAACGTACTTTGACGAACATCATAAAACTCCTTTATCCACAATATAATATAATGACAAAAAGTTATGGTAGATCTTATGTTTGTACCATCTTATCAATACAACTGCAAACTTATTCCACGTATTATACTGGACTAAACTCTCTCCAGCAATAGAACTAGTTAAGTAGAAGTAACAAGAATTATGTAAATTCCACCACTGGAAAATCCTTACCTCCTGATGTTTGACTGATTTCCTCCACTCCATATACTTTGCTTAGTTATCTCTAGGCTAGGTCCTACGGTTAAGATGATAGTGTGAAAGAATTATTAATGAATAATTTTCTGTATAATAAATAAATCAGCAAACTTGTGAGGACCAACTTCAACAACTTTCCAAATTACCTGAATAAAGGCTTACACCGTTTGTGTCAAATGAAATGTTATTAAAAACATACCAAAGTTTTACATAATGTTTACATACACTTATATTTAAATGTTTTCGTTGTTAAATTCATTCAATGATATAAATTATACGTTTATTTTAATTTTAAGATTGATGTATAAAACACAGAATAATGTATAATACTAAACATATTAGGAAATGATAAATATTGTCGAATGTACTCTCTGGGGGTTGAACGCTCTATATATTTTCTCTTCAATGACGTCAGAAAGGTGGATTGTTGTGATTTATGTTTTCAATTAGTGTTAACTCGCGAGACGTTTAATTTATTCTTGCATATTGTGCCAAATTAATATCTACGTCGGTTATTGGAAGTTAACTTTTCTACTAATAACCGAAGTAAACGTATGTTTGACTTTTAATGCTTGGATATACAGTTTGTCTACTATTTTATGATAACGGAGTATCAGAAGCTTTTTGATAAACATAACTCCTTTGTCACGATTTGTTGATATAATTTCAACTATTTCCTGTTTTTACAATAAACATAAAACATTTGGCTTATTTTAAGCTTACTAGTAACTTTAGCAGTACTAGTGCAAACCACACGATTTTTGACAAAATGTGATATAATATATATATATATCACAGAAAACTTAATTTTCTACCTTCTTTTATAAGTATCTATTGTAAAGGATTTAGTAATGAATGAACACTTGTTAACCACATTTACTGATTAAGCTGTGTTTAATAGATGATAGTTCGACGGCTGTCAACTACATTACCCTGTCACTTGCCCTGATCAGATGAATAAACAAAACCAATCAACTACTTACTCACTTCCCTTATTAGTCTTATTATTCAATACAAATACGAATTAGACAATAAAAACCAAATATTTTACTGATACCATTGCTTCATTGCTCTCTTTATGGTAGAAAACTTTTAAGACCCCTATTATAAGAAATTTTGTATTTTAGTGAATTTCCCCTATAAGGAAGAAGCTATTACCGTAGGTCTCATGGTGAGACTTAAGCCCGAGACCATGATGACTTTATGTTTTGAGGTCCCCAGATGCCAAAAACACTATTCGTTCAATTTATATTTACGTATATATATATATATATATATATATATATATATATATATGTGTGTGTGTGTGTGTGTGTGTGTGTGTGTGTGTCCGTTAACATGATAACTTCAGTAAAAAACGTCCGATTTCGATTAAATTTGGCTCAAATGTGTAAAGTGACATTCATTCTTTACGTTCGAAAACCAGAAAAATCGGACCATGGGAAGGGGGGTTTATGGGGGTTTAAAATTTTCCAAAAGTCATTTTTTCGCACTTTTCACCCTAAAATTTTTAAATCACTCAATTTTGGTTTTAAGCATTTTATAGAGCTTAAAAAAATAGTATTTTAAATTATTAATCTAGGTTAAGTGGTTGCGGAGAAAATCCAAAAAACCTGCTCATAAAATCTCCCATGTTAATCTTATGGGAAAAAGGTTTTTGGCTTTTCCTCTGTTCATTTTAATGTAAACTTTACATTTGCTTTTACCAATCAATTCAGCTCTACAAAATAATCATTTGGGTGTTTAAATTGTGGTTCTACGTCTAACCGTTGCAGAGATATTCAAAGTGCTAAACACAGTACGTTGTCCAATGTTATCCTTATGGAGAATAAATAAAATGCGATATCTTGATTATTAATGAATGTATATTGATGAAACTTGGCTTGTGGCGTCACTTAGTACTGGTATATTGATATTCCCACAGCAATTTTTTTTTTTTTTTATTATCCCCTTAGCAGCGAACCTGCGTACTCAGCCCCCATTTTATTCTTATGGATAATAAGTAAAATGTAATGACTACCTCAATTACGAACATAAATTAATAAAACTTAGTACGAAGCTTCACCCGGTTGAGTTATAATGAGAGTTGCATAAAAACACATATTTTGTGTTCCTTGTTGCAGCAAACCTGCGTACTCAGACCCATGTTATTTTTATGGAGAATAAAAACAATACTATAGATCACTTGTTTATTTATGTATTTTTATGAAACTTGGTAAGTGGCTTTATGTGGTAGTGAGAAACATATGCATGCATTGAAAATTCGCTGAGTTCGCAGGTTTGCTGGGACGGGGGTATTATCTTCCTACATTATAAATTAATCATGAAAACAATTAAATAATTTTTTCATTATGTAAAATATATTTAATTTTAATCCAAGTTTATTTTTGTTGCAAATATTTTAAACTGCTCAGAAATAAAGTTGACTATAAGAAAGTATTGGTTTCCAACAAAAAAAACATACCTAATGAACACGAACTCTAAAACACTGACAATTAAAAACTGAGAACGGTTCGTAAAAAGAAAACGTTACTTAAAAGTGACATAGTTAAGTAAGAGAATTTAACTGTGACAGTGTTACAGACCTTTTCGATGGGACGTAACTTTATATGCTGACGTACAGTCTCTTTAGATTTTATGTTTTATTTAATTCATGACTTGCTTTGTTTTAAAGAAGTTGGAATCATTTTATGGAAATAAAATTTAAACCAATTTCAGTCAGTAATCTTTTAATATCATATACAGTATAGTACAGTAGCCTTCGTATTATAACAAAACACATAAGTGGTTACAAACATCTTTCAACTTTTTTTAAAAGTAAACTGTATTAATACGTTTCAAAACGCTGCCTGTCATCGTACTCCGTATGATGTAGCGTTTAATCCCAAGTTACCCTGTAATCTTATCAACAAAACAGGATTAGCATGTCGGGTCTGAGCCATTGAATAAACACATTAACATGATTACCAACCTTAATTTAGTTATTATAACTTACAGCTTAAACTTTAAATCTCTTACGTATAACGGTTTTCGCTTTATGTCTTTCACTATTTAGTTCAGAGATAAATGGAACGGGAAAATTATGAGTAATTACTTTTAGCGAATTTCCCCTATAGGGAAGAAGCTATTACCGTAGTCGGCATGGTAAGACCTATGCCCGGGACCATGATAACTTTTTGTTTTGAGGTCCCTAGACCCCAAAAACACCATTCTTTCGAAACTGTATATATATATATATATGTGTGTGTGTGTGTGTGTGTGTGTGTGTGTGTGTGTGTGTGTGTGTGTGTGTGTGTGTGTGTGTGTGTGTGTGTGTGTGTGTGTGTGTGTGGGTGTGGGTGTGTGTGTGTGTGTGTGTGTGTCCGTGAGCACGATAACTCTTGTAAAAATGATCCGATTTTGATGAAATTTGGTATAAACGTGTAAAGCAACATTTATGACTGTAAGTTCGAAAACCAGCCATATCGCTTTATCCGAAGGGGTATTTTGGGGGGGTTTTGTACCCCAAAAATGGTTTTTTTGAGTTTTTTATATATAATTTTTGAAAAAGTCAAAGATTGGTTTATACCATTGGATTCAGCTTAAAAGAATACACAATCTGGTATTTTTATCATTCCTCTACGTCAATTGGTTACCGAGATATTGAAAGTGCTAAACACAGTACGTTGTCTAATGTTATTCTTAGGCAGGAAAGGAAAAATTTTATATCTCGCTTATTTATGAACGTATACTGACGAAACTTGGTATAAGGCTTCATCTGGTTGTGGTCAATTGATATTTGCTCAACAAAACAATTTTTTGCTAAAGGCTCCCGTAGCAGCAAACCTGCGTACTCAACCCCCATGTTATTCTTATGGAGGTTAATTAAATGCTATGTCTCCCTTAATTATCAATATAAATTAATAATAACTGGTATACGACTTCACCTAGTTGAGTTATATTGATATTAGCATAAAAGCCCATTTTTTGTGTTCCTTGTTGCAGAAAACCTGCGTACTCAGCCCCAATGTTATTCTTATGGAGAATAATTAAAATTGTATATACCACTTGTTTATGAATATATTTGTATGAAAGTTGGTCAGTGGCTTTATGTAGTATTAAGACATTTATATCTCCATTGGAAATTCGCTGAGTATGCAGGTTTGCTGCGACGGGGGTATTTTCATCATTAACTAAGTTTATGCTTAAAAATAACTACGGATACAATAACGTATTTTTGATTTTTCATAGTATGTCACAATATGTACTTTTATATATTTGTTTCCTCCTTTTTAATATGCCGATGACAGTTTGTTGCCCTTTTTTATGTATTTATTTCATCAGGTGAGGTTAGGACTGTGGCGTTCTCTCTAATACCAACCTTTTTGGGGTACGGCCCTTTGGGAATCCATTTTGGCACCTGTCTAGGTGAAATGAGAACCCGTATAAATTCAGTTCAGAATACCTGGTCCAAAACTGGAGGTCTGTGCAACCTATGTGCGGGGTGACCTGAATTAAAATGTATTCTTTGTTACTCTTACATTCATTCTAGTACCTATCTAATATTATTTGCTTTAGGGTTGTATGTTCCAGAAAATTGTTGCATTAGTTTTAACCGAGTTCAAAAGCCACTCTGTGGCTCACTAAGGCTTTATAGTCTAGTAAAAATAGTATGATTTATCAATAAAAATAAGTATTAATATATCAATAAATATTAGTATTAATATATTAATACAATAACAATAACGGACGTACTTAAAAAGTCCTCGATTAAGACGGTTCTACTGGAGTGTCATCTGCTGAGGACCGTCAAGTATTTGGTGCAAATAATTGTATTTGTCAAAGGCGGTCCCACACTTCTCACGAACACGCCCGAAAATTCTGCCGAACTTCGAATGTTCGGAGTATTTGCGAGAAGTGTGGGAGCTGTGCGAATTTTTTATTCGGGACCGAATGTTCAGTGAACATTTGGGCGAATATTCGGGAGGCTCCCACACTGTTCGTGAACATGCATCATTGCATCATAGCATCATTGATAGTCAACGATCTTGTTCTACTGAGACAATACTATAAAACATGCGTATTTATTTGTATGCGTACCGTATTTATTTTTCTTCTTTCAAGCAATTATTGAATCCCACTTAAGTGGTCATTTATTAAGAATATTCTATAATTAAATGTAAATTTCTAGTTGTACTGACATCCTATGCGAATTTCAGTTAAATAATTGTAGAAATAAATAAGTTATTTTACTGTTTTCTGAAAATTGAAGTTTTGTTTTAAGGCACAGGGGGTTGACATTTATTAGTATACTGGCAACAGATTCTGCTGGATCGAGGGCTTGCGTCCCTTCTTCGGCTCAGCTGCACTATGCGTCAGTGTGTCGAGGCAGTGTGTTGTTTCGAATCATTCAGTTCATAAAAGCACTTGCGTTTTCGTGGCAGCAGGAAAGTAACTGGTCCAACCCTAATCTAAACACGTTTACCACGGCCGTTAGTTAGACAGGGTTGTTTTATTGTTATAAAACGAGCCAGAATTTGTGTTACTGCTATGTTTATTATGACCCTGAGATTATATTCTCTCCTTCTCCCAGGCACCAAGGCATCATCAAGTTTAACGACGAGTCTACAATGTTTTGTTATAGCACATTCTAAAACATAAGACTGGTAACAATCTTGTTTTTATTATATCACAAAAATTATGGCGAGGAGCATTTATTTTGGTCTTGCATATGCTGTGTGGTTTGTTTATTTATATTAGATATTAGTTTACTGCTTTCATCGTCTTATAATAAAACTGATATTATATTGTTTTGAGATTAGGCCGTATCTTACATTATAAACATGTGTAATACGATAGTAGTTGATAAATTTGGGTATTTACTTCATGTGTTACGTACAGATTAAAAAGCAATTATCTTCTTTTCGTGTTTTTTTTCAATGTTCATTAAATAGTGTGGTAAGATAAAACATCTGTTATTTTAGATTAACACAAAAATTCTTATATTTTTAGATTTCGGTATGCCCTTGACCAAACATTCTACATAAAGTCCAGCTGTCATTGATCCACCAAGCGCGTTTTAGTATACTCTTTCATCTCATGGGATATGGGAAATTATTAGATTAATTGTGAATTCAAAACAGGTGTAATTAAATATGAACTTTATAAATTGTAATATCTTACTGCTGTGACCAAATTCAGTTTTTCCAGAAAATATAGGAATTTTTCTGACAAGCGATACGAGAGATGTTGAAACGATACAAAAGATGAATTACCTTCTGCCTTGGAGCGCTTTTGACTAAAGATGTCTTGGTTTATCTAAACTGTGTTCTGCCGAAAAATGTTGTGACGGTTATTCTCCAAGGTCAAGCATTTGTAAGACAATAACTTTCATTACTCTTCTACTAGTGAATACAGTTTGATTAGTATAAATTTTAACAATGAATAAACCGTGCTGTAGTTAAATTATATCTTGCATGTTATAAAACGTTTTATTTGAATTATTTATGGTGAGCCATAGCTAGGTGAGTCCAGTACTGACCTACCAACCAAATGTCCGTGTTTAATTCCTGATTATGCCATTGTTACTTTTGGATCTTTGGACTGCCACCATGCTTTGAAAGGCTCGTAAGATTGTTGGTCTAGCTATATATGAGTCGCCAGTTCTTGTCAGAGGCACTAGCGCGCCTTTAAACAAAATACCTTGGCCAAGATTTTACTTTAACTGGTGCATTACCTTAAGCTTCTATTAAATTAGTAATTGCGTAAGCCATTGATTAGTATATACTAGTATTTTGTATTATAATTATTAATAAACCCCGTCGCAGCAAACCTGCGTACTCAGCGAATTTCCAATGCAAATATATGGGTATCACTACTACCTAGAGCCACTTAACAAGTTTCACAAAAATACATTCATTAATAAGTGATATATAGCATTTTATTTATTCTCCATAAGAATAACATTATAAATGAGTACGCAGGTTTTCTGCAACAAGGAATATAAGATATGTTTTTTTTACAATTATCAATATAACTCAACCAGGTGAAGCTACGTACCAATTTTTATTAATTTAGGTTCATAACTAAGGGAGATATACAACTTTACTTATTCTCCATATGAATAACATGGGGGCCGAGTATGCAGGTTTGCTGCTACCGGGAAAATCAACAAAATACTTTTTTTGTGCTATTATCAATATACCACAACTAGTTGAAGCCACATACCAAGTTTCATCAATATAAATACATAAATAATCAAAATATGACATTCTATTTATTCTCCATAAGGATAACATTGGACAACGTACTGTGTTTAGCACTTTGAATATCTCTGCAACGGTTGGACGTAAAACAACAATTAAAACGCCAAAATGATTGTTTTGTAGAGGTAAACTGACTGGTAGAAAGAAATGTGGAGTTTTTACTGACATTATCTGAGGAAAATCTAAAAAACGTATTCCCATAAGATTAACATGGGAAATTTTATGGACACATTTTTTTACTTTTCTCCACAACCACTAAACCTAGCTTAATGATTCAAAATACCTAATTGTTTGTTTTTTTAAGCTCTACAAAATGGCAATAACCAAAGTCTAGTGTTTTTAAAATTTTAGGGTAAAAAGTTCAAAAAACTGATTTTTGGAAAATTTGAAACCCCCTTCCCATTAACCGATTGATCTGGTTTTCGAACTTAAAGTCATAAATGTTACTCTCCACATTTTTGCCAAATTTCATAAAAATCGGGCGCCTCTTTCAAAAGTTATTGCGGTAACGGACACACACACACACACAGACACACACACACAGACACACACATATATATATATATATATATACATATATATAAATTTGAACGAATAGTGTTTTTGGCATCTGGGGACCTCAAAACAAAAAGTTATCATGGTCTTGGGCTTAAGTCTTACCATGCCACCTACGGTAATAGCTTCTTCCCTATAGGGGAAATTCGCTAAAATAAATATTTAATACCGATTTGTTAAATATAAGCTACATAATTATACTTTTGTAAGAAACATACTTGAGTAATTAATTATTCAAATCATAAATCATGATAGGGAGCATTCCTTTCACTTAGTTAAATTGTATGTTTTAATAACTAGTCAATAACAACTATAATGCTTTTATAAATTAAAATCTGGGTTTAATCGCTAATTTGTAATATTTCCATGTGATAGAAATTCAACATTTTTAACAAACAACTTCATATTTTTTAATGCCGCAATGTCCACAGTACAACTAGGCATAGAACTATTTTCATAAATTCTCTGAAAAAAAAAATTTCAAAAGAGAGAATAATTGTTTATATCTGAATCTCCGTACCCGGGTTTAGTTTATCAATTGCTAATATAACAAACATGTCTTAAATATGTGTAACCACATTATATGTACGTAATTAATCCACACAACCTTAAAATATATTTTTCCCTGTTCTTAACTTGCTCTAAAGGTGATAAACATAAGTGTAAGACAAATCAAGGCTAACCATTTCGCCTCAAGAACACCTCTACGAAATGCTATAGACATGTATTGAACTGCATCTTGTCAGGTGCCCTGTGTTAAAAAAGCTATAGCAACATCACGCATTATGACAGATAAAAGGTAAATTATTTTTTTCAGTTCAATTTAGTTTTGGTTACTAAAAGTGTAAAGCATGAAACTAGTAATAAAGCTACAAACACAAACTAATTGCATTCGGCATTTATGTCGAGCTGCAGTGGTTAGGGTGTTCGCAGTCTTAAAATTAGATTTACAATGTTTCATTTTAGAAACTTTGGTGTACGGTAAACTGTTTATTCACTCCACTCATATTAACACAGTAAATTTAGTCCAAATGGGGATTTTTTAAATTGAGCTCAAAATGTTATACTATTATGTTTTATTTCCCGTCTTTTTCTTCTATATTACATTGATAATAACCAGGTGGGTTAACATCAAAATGGATTACAATTAAAATATTTCAATGTGCTTCTACTTTTATTGTTAATTGGTACATATTAGCCAGTAAAGATAAAATGATATCGTTGTTCTTGCATATACGAATATCGTGTATGATTTAACTATATTATAGACTTTTGAATAAACTTTAACTATGTTTCCTCTTTCCAATGAAATCTTGTGATTATTTCAAAATTATTTTTTCTGAAAATAATTAACTAAGTTTACGTGGAAATACTTTCGAAAAAAGCTTTTACATTTATGTCCGTAATAAATTTTAAAATTAAAAGATTTAAATTTGTTCTATTAAAAGAGAATACAATGAAGTTTTGCCAGAAAAATTTTATAAAAATTCTCTTTACACTTTAGTATTTAGGGCCTAGTGTAGTTAATAATGTACTTGTTCTATTGTAGTTTGTTTTTAAGTATATACATATATTAATAGTCTACTAATGACGGAAATTAATTTTACTTGTTGACAACACTTTTAAATTAAAATTCAATAATGTTAAAACGTTGATTTATAAATGTTATCTCTAGCATTTATTTTTATAATATTGATTAAACTTAACATGTTTCAAATTAGAGATTAATTATTCATACTTGGTTAATTTTTCCATTGACTGTTGTGTTATGCAAAATATAATAATACATTCAAAATCAAACTATCAGTTGTGTAGAAAACATGCTAATGAATCAGATTAAACAACTACCATCCATTCATTCGCAGATGAAAGTAGTTGGATTAGAAAACTGTTTCAAAACTCGGTGGTTGTTTTGTTTTGTGTGTATATTCCAATTAAGTACGGTCCAGCAGGTATTTAGTAATTCAAATATATTTAATTGAATTACCTTGGTTCATTCATAAAATAGATAAATAATTACTTCACTTGCCTTTTGTGTTTGTTGGTCCAGCGTATGAACAAACTATAAATAAAGAGATTGAAATCACTTTTAAACGTTTATTTGTTTATTTACATTTAGAAATTTAGTAATTTGTTTTACTACACAGATAATTAGTATATCATTTATATAAGCAATATTCAAACAATAAATAACTAACCCTAATTAATAACTATAACATCCAGAGAAGAAATAAAGACATTTTATTAAATCTTTTGTTATTATGTATTAACGTTGCAGATTTTTTTTTTTTTTTTACGTAGGAGGAACGCTTAATGCGCGAACCCAAAGGAACAGTGTGGGACTCCCTCTTACGAGGTATACCCACTAAACCTCCTACGGAGCCGCGGGGGAAAAACCAGGCCGGAACCCTTATCGGACAACTTCGGCACTGGCCCGCGTGTCTTGCGCCCAGACGGGTCACGTCACCGTTTCGGGAAACTTAGAGGTCACCTAAGCATCCCTCGTCTCGCTTTCCCCGAAGAACGGATTGCACGAAAAGCGCAGCCGCTCTCCAGGAGTCTTCATTTCGAAGCATCGCCCCCACCACGACGTCCGGGGACAGATCGCCGACAGCAGAGACGAGCCTCCTCCTGTCTTCAGCGAAACGACTGCACCGGAAGAAAGTATGATGAGCATCATCCACCTCCTCCGGGCAGTAACTACACTGAGGTGACCTCACCTTTCCCATGCGGAAAAGGTATTCCCTGAAGTACCCGTGGCCCGTCAGGAATTGACACAAGAAAAAGTCAATTTCCCCAAATGCACGGCTCAACCACGGGCTTATGTCTCTGATGAGACAAAACGTCCATCGCCCTTCCAGTCCACCGTTCCAACGCTCTTGCCAAACTCGCAGAGTTTCGAGTCTGGCTTCCACAGCAGCTTGGTCTCTTCCGAGATCAGGAGCACGGCGAAAGATGTTCTGCCTCTCAGCCGCGAGCAGATCAAGGAGAAACACTCCAGCCACAACCATTACAGCCAGTCCAGACACAGTGCGATACGCACAGGCAACCCTAAGAGCCGCCCTGCGCTGAACGGAGAGAATTCTCTTGCTGTGTTTTTTGACTCTCATGGCACCCGCCCACACTTCTGCGCCGTACAGGAGAGTGGCGTTGACGGTGGACATGAGAAGTCGCCTCTTGCTGGACCTCGGGCCTCCGACATTCCCCATCAATCTAATGAGCGACAGAACAACCCTCGTCGCCTTGTTGCAAACCGCCTGGATGTGCTCCCACCATGTGAGGCGGCGGTCAAGCACCACTCCCAGATACTTCGCCGCAGTCTTCGTCTGGACCTCCACGTCACCAACAGTCATAGGGATTACTGTTTGGATCCTCCGTCGCGTGAGCATGACGATCTCGGTCTTGGCGACCGCCAGCTCAAGTCCATGACCACTCATCCATCTGTTGACCCGAAACATCACCTGGTTGAGGCGAAGCTGGGCTAACTCCGGATTCCGAGCCGTGATGACTGCGGCTACATCATCTGCGTAGCCCACGAGATAGGCTTGTGGTGGCATCTCGAGGCGAAGCACTCCGTCATATGCCACGTTCCAAAGGTCAGGGCCAAGGATCGACCCTTGCGCCGCGCCGGCGGTGACCACTTTGGAACGGATCCCTGCTTCTGTGCTACATAGCAGCCTGCGCTCCTTCAGGTAGTCCTGTACCACGACCAAGAGATAGTCGGGTACCCTGAAGTCCCGCTGCAACGCCTCGAGCATGTCCACCCAACGGGCCGAGTTAAAAGCGCTTTTAACGTCCAGGGTGACCAGCAGCACGATCGGCCTGGCCTGATGGCAGGCCGTGTCAGCCCGCTGGACGGCGCCCAGGACTTCAGCCACGGCATTCAAGGTTGAGTGGCCCTTCCGAAAGCCGTGCTGCCGGGGGGACAAGTCCCCAGCGGCTTCGACGGCCAACCTCAACCTGGGTTTCGGCAACCTCTCAAAGAGTTTACCCGCCGTGTCCAACATACAGAGTGGTCTGTATGCCGACGGGGACTCCGGGTCACCTTTGCCTTTGCTGATGAGCGCCAGTCTAGCTGTCTTCCAGCGTGACGGAAACACACCCGCCGCCAAACACGCGTTGAACATGCGCAGCAGCAGATGTGGGTGACTTCCCACCACAACCTTCAGAGCCTCAACCGGAATGCCATCAGGGCCTGGAGCTCTGTTGTTGTGCATGGCAGACGACGCTGCCACGATCTCCTGTTCCGTGAACAAAGGAACATCAGGCACCGGCCCCGTTACTCTTTCCTCTCGCCTCACAGGGTGACTTGGAAAGAGAGCATCGACGATGGCCGTGATCGTGCCTGCAGGCATAGAGGCACTGCTGGCCCCCATTCCCCCGAGCTTTCTCGTGACGAGCTTGTACCCTTTTCCCCATGGATCGGAGTCCACGTCCCGGCACAGCTCCTTCCAGCAGCGAGCCTTGCTCAGGCGAATTGCACTGGCAAGAGCTTTTTTCGCAGTCTTGTGCTCTGACGACCTGGCCAAAGCCTCCGGTCGGTTTCGAGTTCTCTGCGCTCTTCTGCGAACGTTGCAGATTGCTCATGTTATCTGTATAGTTTGTATGACAATAACCGATTTTGATCCTTAATTATAGAATTGGCCAAGTAACTCTGAGTAAATTAAGCTTCCGATTAGTCTTAAATGGGACGATGATTAAATTTCTTATGAATAAGTAGAGTAAGCAGCTCTGCTTAGGTTGACTAACTGTTTACTGTATTAACATCTACTATAATAACTTTAGGTTTAGTCCTAAGGCTTGACTAATATATACTCTGGTAAACCCTAATGTTAATTATTAAAATCTAAGTTTTTATTTTACTTATATTAAACCGTATGATTAAATTAAATCCCACCACACTACAAAGCTACCCTGAATAAAATTATTAGTACAATTTCAATGTTAAGTTTCATCGTTAACTGTATTACCTTTCACACCTTGCACAATTACTATTGTGCCTAGTTATTTTAAACAAGTTATGTCCTTGATAATTTATGAAAAATGTTGTAAACGTAATTATTAAATATGAGACAGATAATTCGTATATGGTCCATAAATAAATCGGAAATAGAGATTTTACATGCTAAACGATGGAAATTTTAATATGGGAACAAAACTATTAACTGATATCAGGGCTACTTTAAAATATAAATTCTATTACCTGTTATTGCTGTATGAGAATTGGGTTATGCACTGATCTAGGATGGCTGGGTTGTCGTTCCTTGTAAAGAATTATATATATCCAGATTAAACTTCAAATTGTCAATTGTTATACAAGTTTGTTTAAGCATTAATGAACTGAACTGTGTGTAATGTACTTGTTTAACGACTGCACCAACACACAAAACGAAATAACACGAAACACATGATGGATATGGTCATTCATTCTATGATACCTGTAGTCCTTCTAACTTCTTGCACCACTCAGTCTTCTAAGTTTATATTTTTATCGTTTTAAGGTCTATTACTTGTTAGAGAATTAAAAAAATTAATAAAAACAATAAATATGTATTATAAAGTACGCTTCTTAATAATGGCAAGGCGAGCTGGTATTCGATATTTATGATCCCGCTCGAAGGAGTCATGGAAGGGTAAATTCAACATGGCTGCCCAGCAACGCCTTGGTATGCACTTTTGCTAAAACACGATGTTAAAATACGACATCGCAAAGGTTAGGGAATCCATCGTATAGTTGGAATATGAAGCTCAATCTACAAACTACAAACCCGTATATAAATGTATGAGAGGTTTTGAACGTTTTTCATAGTTTCACGATTTCAATGATTAGTTAGTAGTAATCTACAAAAATTGTTTATAATTATTATATATAAAAGCAGTTCATTTCCAACCGGTCCGTTATTAATGAGACACGTTTATCACAAATATTACAATTTACGGCAGTGGAATCACGTTACTACCGAATAAACACAGTTTATGATGTTATTTATAAAACTGCAGTAAATACTGGAAAGAATTACCTACAATAATTGTTAGGTCAACTAATAATAGTGGTTTTCATATAATACAAAAAACATAACAGTGTTCAATCAGTATATTTCCTAAATTCAGTTTTAATCCTTAGATTTCCGTACATCCAGGCCAATTATGACTTTAATAGATTTGATTCAATCGTGCATATCAAGATGTATAGGCATTGTGGACGGGTAAGTAAGGCAAAAAGAAGTTGCCAAACTAAAAAAAAAACTTAAATAGAATGCCTAAAATTTGAATAAACATATATTTTAATTCTGGATATTTTAGAATTCCAATCAAATCCCTCCAAAATATTTGCCTATTATTATCTGTCTATTATTAATAATATAATCGTAGTCAATAGACCAGTGGAAGGTTTTTCGTGATATTGCCAGTTGATCCGTCCAGAGCAGCCAGCTGTTAATGGCCAGTCAACATGGTGTGTTGATTGTACAGCCTTGTGTTCATTACAGATGGAGCTCGGAGTGCAATATTGAACATATCCGAGAGGCTGATACAATCTCTCTCTCAATCTTAGCGTTATCCCTCACCTTGTTTTGATAACATGGGTATTGTAAAATAATATAAATAGAAAAATTTAAGTAAATACTGAATATATATTGTTTTATTTATTTGTCATTTTACTTTTCATTTTACTTTTTCGCAGTAATGACTAATTTGTACAATTTAGTATAAAATTATATTCCAAAGGTAGATTTTCCAGTTTTTCATACATCAAAAAATTAAAAAGTATAATGCCAATGAAAAATTTACAGGATTAAAACAAATAAATAAATAAAAACTAGGTACTCATGTTCCCTTAATTTACTGATAAGAAACTCTGTATTTAATACAATTTAATTGGTATCATGCAGATGTAGTACGCACATTAATTGGATCTATACAAATAATTTATTTTAATATAACCCACGTTGTGAGATGTACATCAGTAACCAAGCTGGAGATAAATAATAGGCAAATATTTTGGAGGGATTTGATTGGAATTCTAAAATATCCAGAATTAAAATATATGTTTATTCAAATTTTAGGCATTCTATTTAAGTTTTTTTTTTTTAGTTTGGCAACTTCTTTTTGCCTTACTTACCCGTCCACAATGCCTATACATCTGTGCGTGGAAGCTATCCAGGAGGCAAGGGGTAGCCTTACAGTACGATTGTACAGTAGTGATGCAATTGACATGCCAGAACTGGGACTCGAACCCACGACAGAGCCGCTGCCATGGTTCCAGAGTTCCGGAGTCCGTGGTGGCATTGGCCACTATGCCCACGACTCACCGAAGGTTGGTTAATACGACCAGCGGCCGACAACTCAGTTGATAGGTTACATTCAAAAATGACAAAATTTACTTACCAATTGTAATTAAAATTATGTAGCAACTCGCGAAAACTGGTAAATTTATTACATATTAATAAGTATTGAAAAAAAAGTAAAAAGTAAATAATATTTTACCGATTCAGTAAGTTTATTAATCGTAAGTAATTTATAAAATTGTTAAACGACGTGACATTGAAAATTTTAATTAAAGTTATTTGCAATTGCGAACCACCCAAAAAAGCCTTCAGGAGCACAATAGTTAAAAAAGGAGCGTTGTTAAAAGTAAAACTTGTATTGCCATTGGATGGTAAAAAAGCTCTTTCTACAATAATATTGACTGAACTAAAAAGTAATATTACTTTATTTTACAACTTCATTCAAAACAAATGCCTTATTCTTGAAAGTTTCATGCCTCAGCTGATAATATTTCCTAGCTAGGAATTCAGCGACACAGTTCCGAGTTCAATACAGTGTAAAGCCATCCGATTTGAATACATACGAGGTGCCAACACCGTGTCGGAGCGATTGGCGAGAATGCCCAATATCATCCTGGTCAAGGGATATGAAGATATAATGGCCCAAAGGATTTCCGATGAAATTTGCCAAACACCAGTTCACATTTGCTATGTTTTGGTGGTGGAGTGGTTCTGATCCGATTGCTGGGCTTAGTAGTTAATCCGTATGTGCATTCGCTAAAATATAGATGAAAATAATTTCAGGGAAAATATAACTAAACATAATTAGTTTAGTATTTAGGATTGTCTACTAATCATGTATACCGCTTCAATGAATATGTTATACTGTATTTGTGTATATCCTGTACACAATAACTCTTAATTTTTTGTGTCATTATTCAAAAGGATTTTAAAAAGTACAAAAATATGTACAACACTTTAAGAAATTAGTATTATATTAGACTATAAAGGAAAATGGCCAGCATCCACACGCAAATAAAGTAATAAGTTAAGGACTCACTAGGATATAATGGATTATATGACTTCGGGGTTACTGCTAAATTAATACATTTATTTGAAACCGAATTATTTATTTTTATCTGCCTATGGTTATAGGAAGCTTAAGTAAGAATTTAATTAATTACAAAAAGTATGACCTTGTAAAATGTTTTGAAAAAAGGAAACTTCTAATGAAACCAGCTAGGGTAAAACTTTGAATTCATGTATGTAAAAATCATATAAATATTTCACAGAGTGCAACGTTGGAAATTTAAAATATATTGTTTTTATACAATTGTTGCCTGTCTGTTGCTTTATTGATAATCAGTGTCTAATCCAACAGTTATATTGCTGATGAAACTATCGTTTATAAAAATCCAAATACTTAAATTACTTCAAACGTCTTATATCTAGAAAACAAAAAAGGACTTGATTTGAGGTAAGGGTACCTGTCACTGTAATCAAGATCGCCGTGTACATTATTATTACATTAATAATAATGTAAGTTATATGTACAACGAACTACCGTCAAAAATGTGAATGTATAAATTATTCACTATTTCATTTGTTTGTAATCCATGAAATGTTTTTAAATTGTGCTTCCCTGACGTTTTAAAAAATAATAAAATAATCTAGCTGATACATACATTTTAGTATTATGTTTTATGTACTTCACTTTCAAAGCAATGACGACCGGCTAACCACCACATCGGTAGTTTAACAGTGTCTTAATCACTCTTAGAAAAGCCGAGCCAGTTGTTGGATGTTGCAACCATTGTTAGCTGCTAATACTAACTAAAACTAAGCTAAGGATTTAGGCTATTGGGAGGATTAATAACAACTAATGGTGCGTAACGAGAAATGATGCGCAATAGAAGGATAACTATAAAAGATCTTTCTTTCATCTTAAAAAAGGCCCTCAGACAGCCTCAGTTGGAAACAAAATTGTTGAAATAGACCTTAAATCAAATGAATGTACGATAAAATTGCTTCGTAAATTTTTTTATAAAATAAGACGATCAATTACATATACCAATAAAAAAAACTACTGCCTGTTTGGTAATAAATTTAAAACATAATAAATAAGTTGATCGTCCTAAAATGAATGAAATAATCTGTTGCGAAATTTGATTAAAGTAGTTTACATGTTAGACTAAAAATATACCTCCAACTTTATAAGGTATACTAAGGGAGTTACTAAATTCGAATTTAAGCTATGAAAGTTTATATTTAACGAATAAATATTTTATTTTGTACGCAATTTGTTGCATCGAAACTGAACAGTGAGTTTTATAGAAAGTATATGAAACTCACATATACATTTCAAGGCAATCCAAAAGGTCTTGAAACGTCTTCATAAGTTATATACTTTCGAAGAAAATAAGATAAAATTGTTCTGTAACGACGCAATTTCTTACGTCAGAGAGTGGCCAAATGTGTCAAAAGGGTGTTTCAAACATACTTAACAGATGATCGTTAAAACTTTTCTGTAAACAACAATCTCTCAGAAAACTGGAGTGGGTTAGGCTCTTCACTCAATGAGGTGTTTAATCAGACTGTATATTTCAATAAAATAGAATAAAACTGTAAATACAGTACAAACGTTTATTGCATATGTCATCTATTTTTATAGACTTCAGGAAATTAAATTAAATTGTATTATATTTTTTGTGAAATGCATGATTAATTTCGTCAAAAGCATCTACTGTAATCTTTTGTATAAAGTGAATACAGATAAATATACCTGTATACTAATAACGTAAAAGGGGCAAGTGATGTGAGGCTGTTAACTGTGAGGGATGGCTTACGCGATGCAAGAAACCCCAAGTTTAAGACCGTGTTAGTAAGCGTTATTACATTATATAGAAAGGTAATTCGAAAAAACACTTTTTAACAAGTGAGAATATAATTTAAATAAATCAACGGTCCTTAAGTCTATAACTTATTCTAGATAAAACTGTGTTTTATTTTAGTTCCATTATGTGTATACTAATCAATTCCCAAGTATCGTTCTTTATCGTTCAAACGGTTAGTAGCCGTTCATTGCAAATCTTAATAATACGTACATTTTACGGCAATTGAACCAAATGTAAATTTTTGGATAACCAATGATTATAATTCAACCAAGCAAACGCATTTATCTCTGGATTTGTTTGGAATATTTTATTTTTATATATATTAGCTGTAACTAGGTGTAAGAAGCGACCAAAAGCAGAATTAATAATTTGAGATAATTTGCAGAGATAATTTGCAGAATGTAACCAACAGAGGACGAATCTAAGCTTATAAAACAGGTAAAATTGTTCTGTAACGACGCAATTTCTTACGTCAGAGAGTGGCCAAATGTGTCAAAAGGGTGTTTCAAACATACTTAACAGATGATCGTTAAAACTTTTCTGTAAACAACAATCTCTCAGAAAACTGGAGTGGGTTAGGCTCTTCACTCAATGAGGTGTTTAATCAGACTGTATATTTCAATAAAATAGAATAAAACTGTAAATACAGTACAAACGTTTATTGCATATGTCATCTATTTTTATAGACTTCAGGAAATTAAATTAAATTGTATTATATTTTTTGTGAAATGCATGATTAATTTCGTCAAAAGCATCTACTGTAATCTTTTGTATAAAGTGAATACAGATAAATATACCTGTGGTGTGAATACAGATTCCATACTAACCAAATTATTTAAGCCATTATTCCTCCAAAAGTATAGGTATAATATTTTCATCCACATTTGTAACCAAATTTAGCTCTCGACTACTTGACTGTATCGTGTTCCCAGCGGTGTCGGCATTAAGCATGCGATCCATGGGTGTTTATCCACTGTTTAATCTGGCAGTTCCAAATAACTGTTTATTGTTCCGATTATGCACACAACCGTTCATAGAATTCTTTTCCACTTTAAAAGTTATCTTCATAAGAACCAATCTCATTTAATTTTATTCAAAGAAATTATACAAACGTTTGCATATTTGTGATTCTTTTTGCTTCAATATATATTTGCATGAAAACTAGCCTAGGTAATAAACGTGATAATCTATAACTTACTCATAAAACATTTGTATTTTATTATTTATTAAACCAATAAAGAAATCAGTTATTATTTTTTTACGTATAATGTGAACGTATATTTTTAAGTCGTGAAACTATTAGTGAATAAAAATTAAACCCCTAGGTTTCAGAACTCAGGTCACTCTGTTGTATATTTCGTTTTACAACTATATATTGTACTTCAACCTATTTAGTACCTAGTTAGTAGTTAGTATTGAGCCACTGTTGATTATTGTCTTAGTTGTTGTATTAGTTATTAGTTATTTTATTTTAGGACAATCAACTTTATTCAAGAATATTGACTGCATGCCTCATTGCTACCTCGACTAAGACCTTTTCTATTTTCCTTAACCATTTGTTATGTTGTAAAGAAGAAATATAAATAATTGATCCGAACGTTCTTATGGGACATAAACTCTTAATTGTATAGATTGTATACGTCATTCTTATTTTTGTATTACCCTTTAACTTGATTGTAGTTGAATAAAATATGTTAGTTTATATCTACTTATATAAAGCTAGACGGGTTCACTCATTCATTGACGTAAACTATGAGGCACTTCCCGTAATCTAAACCCCCTCAACATCATACTTGAAATAAAGCTCTTAAAGAGAAACTGCCAGTAAAGTTGCCAAAGGTTAACATTTTTGAGTTTTTGTGGCATTTTTGGGGCGGGGAAAATTCCACTTTTTCAATTTCTCCACTTTGAGTGCGTTTTGTACGGAAGCGGTAAGAGATGGCAAACGATGTTAAATACAAAAATTGTAGAAAATTTAATTTCTAACTAACAATTTCCTCATCAAATTTAAGATCCGATCATCCGTTTAGACGCTATTCATCGGAGAAGGAGTAATTTTTGAGTATTTTGGCCCATTTAAATGTGTACAGTTTTGGAAAGCCGTTTAAATGAAAGCTCAATATCTTTGGCTAATACCACCTGTTGTATCAGCTGATTTAAATAAACAGTTGCTGATTTATTTAGTAGTGTAGGCGATACTAATTTGCTCACATGAGGTGTTATAAATCAGCTGATACAAAACAAGGTGAGAACATTATCGCCTACACGGGAGGTTCAGTATCGCGAATATCGTTTATTACGAGATTGGAAAATGTAATCAATCCGATTGTTTGTTCTATCGTATATTAATTTAGCCCAGTAGCCCAGTGGATATGTTGTCAGATGATTCAAGATCATGTGGTCACGGGTTTGAATCCTACTTTTGATGCTTACTTTTTGAGGTCTGCAATTTATGTTTAATTTGACTTTATTTTGTTTTTACAAATTCTTTTATTTGTAATTATGTTGCTTAACGAGTTTTTAATTATGTTGCTCTGCGGTGTTAGGTTATGTTAGGTTACTATAATTTTGTCGTGAACTGAGGTCTAATTTGTTGTTATTTTTTACACGTAAATCCATTTGTAGAACTCCAATTTAACATTGTAACCACAACATTTTATTTATATCTGATATACTTTGATTGAGTGAGCACTTTATTTTTTGCTTTTATACACCTCGAAACAACCATCGTAGTCGAAAGTTCATTCGATAAAACGATCAAGCAGCCGGTTGGTAAAATGTTTCGATATCGAACCGATATGGGACCGCCTGCGTAGGTGTAATGTGCTCACCAAAGGTCATTTTTGTGTAGTTTTTCTTTGGTTAATGAACTATGAGTTTGATTTAAACTCAAGTTGACTGAGGAATGCAAGTGAGCGAAGCGAACTCCGAAAGGGGGTTTGGGGGCGAAGCCTCCAACGGCAATAAGCCTAGTTATATTGATATTCTGTTACTGTAAAAACTTTACTTCCTAATTATTTCTTGAGACTTAAGACTGAAGTCATGGCTTTGCGGTGAGTGTCTGTCAACACTTCCTCACATATAGACTTGTTCTCTTGTGAATACTACTTTCCATTTATGTCAATCTAAAGTAAATAATATATTTTCAAAGAAGGTAAAAATCTTGAATCATATTTAAACAATATAATTAGAGCCTTCGAAAATAAAAAGAGACAAACACGTTCGTTTAAAACGTTGTCAAGCTGCCTGAAGATGAGGTGGATAGGTCATCTTCACACTTACGTGTCAACCATAACACAGGCGTCAGCACCATAAGTAATGCTAAAGCCACGCTTGGATCACCTTGTCGGCGGGTGACACACATCTGTCGCTTTGCTCAGCCCCTGCATACATACATTTACAGTTTACGCTAAGTTACATGTATCCGACAAGTGAAAACATGATTTACAAAACATAATTCCATTTATTATAATATAGGCTGTTACAACTAACTACAAAATCAATGATAAAATTAAAATAATAATAATAAAGTAGAGTATGTAAATGATTCATCTGTATACTATAACACCTTAAAACTGTGTTAGAAATTCATGTTAGAAATAAAAAAAAAAAACTTATTGGAAGTATTGGCTTTGACACAAGCAAAGCTAATATATTTAGTGACTGAATTGAATTGCATAAAGGGGTCTTTAAAAAGAAAAGAAGAATTTGCAGGATTTTAACTGAATGATATTAAAATGGCATATCAGCTGTATTAACTAAGACATTATTTGTAGTTAAAAGAACAATGATAATAGCGGGGACTGCGTTTGACAATTTTTGAAGACCAACACTGCAGAATTATATTAGTCTTATGATTCAACATGAGCATAACAATTTAATTTACCTTTCACACAATGGTAACTCATTTGAAATTGATTAAGGAATTGAAAGTGATGAACTGTGAAAATGATTTTAATGTGAAACTAGCGACTTGCTTTAAGTCGTGCATTTAATATGTCCAACAGTTTACTACTAATACTACCAATTATTACAAATCGGATTGTTTTTTTCAGGATGAAGAAGGAAGAAACACTAAATAAAAAAGTACAACTAATTAAAACGGAAATATCGTTGCCTTTTGGTTCGATTGGTCTACCGGTATATCTTATTGTTATAACTTTCACAAGCTTTATATTATATAACAGGTTTATAACGGACATTAGTAACAATATTATTAATGACATTTATATTGAGTCAAATAAACCTTGAGTATCAAATAAGAGTAATTTAAATTTTTCTAAATCATTAACCACATAACAGATTAAATTGGAAGTTAATATGATAATTAAGCTACTGTATGTAATTATCACATTTATACCCTATAAATCTGACCTTGGAACCCACTATTTTTCAATTATAAAATTCTACAGTTTCCCTAATATAGTTTCTAGATTTGTTGGCTAAAGAAACCCTATGAGCTCAAATATACTCATAACCTTTGACCACCCGACGTTATTGGGGATTTTTACCAACACTATCTGACACGGGCTTGCTGGTGGTGGAATCTCGTATATATTTAAATCAGATGATTTTCTATGTATTGAGGGTCTACTGAAAACGTCCTCTTTCGTAGCTCTAGGCTTTGTTAAACTCTCTCAATAATAGGATTACACAGGTTAACCATTAATCATGCTAACCATTTGTGTAACATTTTAAATTTAACTTGACCAGACTTTTTAAATCAATTACGAACATTTTAAAGTATCCGTAGAAACTAACATGTTTCAACGAGTTTCAAATAACAATAACAGCAATATTTATATGTTTAATTACAAAGATGTGTGCAAATTGTGTTAGACAATAAAAAAGTGTAACTAATGGACAATACTTGGATTTTAAATCTCACCTTAGAGTAAAGCCATAACTTTAAAATACGAATTTTATCTTGCTGTGGTAGTCACTTTGTATAAATAAATTATGCACAGGAAAGTTAGTATCTTGAATTTTCAATGGTAAAAGACGAATCTGTCAACTAGTTTATTCTAAACATGGCGTCGCTGCTTGCATGTACAGCCTTATGTTTCAGTCGGAGTCACTGGCTGCCTGGGGAAGTTTATTTACTGTTTACTGTTTTAGTGAACAGTAAAAAAATCTTGCAGCAGTAATTATCACTATTGTTTTACTAATTGGACGATGGCATTCAGGCTAGCCAACCAACTAGTAGCTAAAAAAAAGGCACGAGCCACTGGAAGTGGTGACATTTCCTATGTGAGCGCTGCCAGTGTAAAATTAAATCACACCTAGCAGCAAATTTTAAAATCCCAGCACCGTCTACTGCTTGATGAATTGTAACTTTTACTTAGTTCAATAAGCTAAGACAATCTAATAGATATGACACTGGTTTCACGATCATGCGGTTCCAGGTTCAATTCAACCTTTTAGTGTTTACTTGTTGAGGTACCATTTTTTCTTATATTTAACACAAACCCATTTTTGTAATATGTTACGAAGAAAAGAGCCGTCATACAGCGCTCTGCGGAGATAGGTTAGGTTAGTTTACTATAATGTTTTTCGCAAACTTAGCGTAATTTTGTAGAATATAAGTAGGTTTCTTCTGTTTGCATTTGAAAATACTACATTTCACTGGTAATGTAAGACACACATTGTTTTCTCATAATAAAGTATCTGTTGCGGATAGTTTGTTCGTCATTGGATGAATTCGGCTGGCAAAGTCACCACTTCCACTGGCTCGCGCCTTTTTTTAGCTGCTAGTAGCCAACCGTGGAAGAAGTAGTTAATGTCAACAATGAAATGGAGCCAAAAAATTAGTAGCCTACGCAAATTTTTTTTTATTGGTTTTAAAAGGTACCTAACTATATAACAAATTGGTCAACCATATTCTTACACATATAAAACAATAATTAAATGGTAAATTAATATTAAAAAATCTCACACAATATATTTAACATCCTTTTCATTACCGAATGTATATTAAAACAACAAAATTGCTTTTACTGTTGTCGATTTTATCAGAACATGTCGACAGCAAAAAGGCAACAATATCCCACGCTTTTAATTAAAACTTCTACATTATTGTTGAGGTCCTCCGTTAAGGCGATGTGTCCCTGGTCATCAATATGGTATTTTGTTTGAGAAGCGGACGATATTTCTGTGTACTGGTGGTTTGTACATACATAGTGTTACGGAAAACATTACTCCCAGTTATTAAGCTTCTAATGTCTGAAGTTTCAAGGTAGTTATTTTGCAAATAAACATTATTTTACCGTCCGATTATGCAGTTTATTTAAAGGAGCATCCAACTATTTCTTATATTACAAGTGCTTTAATTAATTTTGCTTCGAGGAATCCTCCTTTTTTAAGTTTTTGTGATTTGAAATTTAAGAGGAAAAGCTCTCGATGGTTTTCATCCTGTGCCTCCTTATTTTACATTAAGTTCCTAATGGCCTAATAACTCAATCTAAAATGGATAAAACTTTAAACAAAAAAACTATTCAAGGAATTATCGATTTGTAAAATAAACATGTTAAACGACAATAGATCTCCTGAACAAATCATAAATCGGAGAAACATTAGTAGGTACAATCATTTTTTATTATTTTTATCTTACATTAATCCCAGTCGATACATAAATCATTGTATAAATCACGTGATAATATCTATATATAAAACATTAATTAGTTATTTTTGTTTACAGATTCATGTTATAAGAGTAGTAAGCCTATTTTACTTGTCTTATCCAGCTTTCAGCTTAGTTAAACTGGGTTTAAACTTCTAGGGTTTGTGGTATTCAGAAGTTATATTAACCATGTATAAAAAAATAAATATAAATTTAATATTAATAAAGCCCAGTATTATTCAAATGTTGCCCAGTATTTACTATCCAATTGAATTCTTGCATTATTTGTCTACTAAACGTATTTTAATCTAATATTGCTTTGTTACGTTTTTTTATACAAGCCGTTAAACTACTGTTGGAGATTGTGCCGGAATGTAAATTGTTAGGATCCGCAAACAAAATTTCAATGTGGCCAAGCTGGAAAGGCGTGCAGATCACCGATCCATATTCCAGAACTGGGTGGACAAGCAATTTGAAGAGCAAAATAAGAGGATGGGGTGTTGTGAAATGCCTGGTTGCACTGAAATTAGTAATTGTATGCATATTATTGGTTAACCGACACTAAATTATGCAACAACCAATTTACCTACAAGTGCATTAAATGCAATGACGCAAGTGATTTTTACTCGGCCTTAGGCCGAGTCTCACAGTAGGATTTATGGAAGCCCCTTGGGTTCTGTTAAACGTTTAACACTATTCTGTGCCTCAAATAGAGCACTGTACAGCATTTAAATGTGTTTTTCCATGTTTATGGCCTAGTTGAACTTGAGCGTTTTCTCACTTTTCTTTGGCCTTAGGCCAAGGCTTGGTGGGCGTCAGACCAAATGTTATGTCATTGTTTTGTAGTCTTCATTGCTGTGTTTAGTTTAAGACCTTTCCCGAGGTCCTAGAGCAAATATAACCCGAGATATAAGACTTTAAAACCACTACTTGAGAGGTCCAACTCAGTTTGTTTTTTGTCTATTGTTTGTGTAATTTTAGGCCTAAGGCCTCCAAATAGCTTTAGTTTGTATTCTTGTGTTGGCCTACACCTTGCCGAGGTCAATCATTCATTTTGGATTAGGGTAAATGTGTTTTTGTAGCTGATAAAGCTAGGCCATTGTGACATATCTGATTATGCTGTATAAGTTGGCCTTAGGCTTTTCCCAAGGGCCAGTTTGGTTAATTTTAGTTGTAACTTATGCTCATGAATGTTTCCTGCAAGTTTAATCCAATTCGGTTAATAATTAATTTAGTTATGAGTTTTTTTTAATTTTGACTTTTCTGATACTGAAGTACCCTTGGGTAACTTGTAGGCCAAAAGGCCTCAGGCTTTTAGTTAAGGCTCGGTTTAGGCTTGGAAAGCTGGGGGCATATTTCCCCCAGCTTTTAAGACTATTCCGAGTGAATTCGGTCAGTAATTTTTCATGTTATAATCAGAAATACATGTGAATGTTCCTCTAGCCCAAAATTTTTAATTTTCTTTAAAACTGCTTATTTCATGTACTTGTCAATGTCTATCTGTTAATGTTTCATTGTTTTACTTTATCTTTTGGCACTCTGGACTAGATAGTTTTGGGTTTTTTCCCTATTTTTGAATATTGAATGGTTTTAACTTCTCACCTGACCTGACAGTGAATTTATTTAAAAATAACTTCTTGTTTAAACTTGTACAGTGCTTTGTTTATTTTAAAAAACCAGTGTTTAGCTCATTTAATATTGTTTTCATGATTGCAAATTGTTAAAATCCCCTTTTGAAATTTTAATTTTTTTTAATATTTTGTGAACAGTAGTAGTGGAGTTTGGGGACTTCTGACCCAAAAATTTTTGTTTTTGTTTTCATGCGGTAATTCATTTATAAATGCAACTTTGATATTTTAGTTAGTGTAAAACGTTTTTTTTATGTGATTAGTAAATTTTGGTGGAAAATATCTAGCAAACTCTGAAAGTGGCTGAATTTTGGACTGGTGTTATTGGGGCTTCTGGGTTGTGTTTCCCAGGGTCCCGGAGGAGCGCGACCACCTCAACAGCATGAGCGTCGGCGGAGAGGGATTTTCCACCTTGGCTGCCGTCACCGGATTCTGGCCCCCCTCTCCGCCCTGTTTCGTCGCCCCTCCGGTGGGCCGCTTTGACCCGCCCAGAACCGCCTGCCGCAAGTTACCATAGAACTTTTTTTGTTATATGTTTATATTTATTTATTTGTTGATTGTGTGAGAGCTGTTGCCACCATGGACTTATATTTATATTACTGTTATTTAGTTTTAGGCACAGTTTTTTGTTGGTAAATTATTGATAACTCATTTAAAGGGGGCCCCTACCAAACCATTTGATCTATAAAAAAATTAATTTAAATTCTCTGTTGTGCTAATTGTTTCTTGTTATTTATTTATTTATTGATTTGTTGAATTATTTATTTAAATGTTAATTTATTTATCTACTGTTGGTTAGTTTATATATTTTTTAAATTGATAATGTTGACTTAACTCAATTAACTTAACTTAACTTTTGAATAGACTGTGTTTTTAAATTATCTAAACTTTAAAACTGTATTTATTTTGAAATATTTTATAGAATGAAAAACACCTTTATTTAAATATGTAAAAAAGGCCATGTAAGCTAGAAGGCAGGTGGGAACGTTTGTTATTTGCTGAAATTATTTAAAGTCACATGTATTTTGGGTGTTTCTTTGATTACAGTTTGTGCCTCTCAAATGGTGCGTTTTAATGATTTTTCCTCCACGGTCTTCCTATCATATTTAGGTAGGGCTGTGAGCCGCCCCTCGCCCCGCGTCCATGGGAGCACGCTTCCAATTCTGGTTCGCTTGGGTGCGGGTGCGGGGGCGTGGTTCAGATGGTAGCAGAGCGTGGTTTAGTGGTTGTGGTCCTGGCCCTTGGCTGTGGACCTTATTCGGTGCATGACTGAGGGACTGGGAGACCCGATCACTGGCCACGTTCTAAATTCTTTTGGAAGGACCGTGGATGGATTGTTTTCTCGGGTGTTTTGTCCTAGCTGACTCTGGAAAAATTGTTGTTCTGGTGGGGGGGAGACAAATTATTTTTTTTTAATTAGGAGCTCGCCCTTAGCCGAGGCACCGGGTGGAATCTGGTTAATGTCTTGCTTCCGAGCTTAGGGGGCAAGATATTCTAAAGCATGGCCGACACTCAAAATTAAATCTTGTTGTGTGCTTACCCCACCAGGCAAGTGTTAGGTGTTGTTGTTTAGTGTATGTATCTGTGTATGTATGTGTGTGTGAATCTTTGTTCAATTTCTGTGGTATTGGCGGTATGAATGGGCAGGTTCTTCTTTTGGGACCTCATCAGGTGGACAGGCATTTCAGTACTGTAGCCTTAGGAGGTTAGGTATGTGTATTGTTCCTTGTGTATTTTTGATGTAGGGTAGGTGAAGCACTGACCGAAAACAACTTGAACAAGTTGACATCGATGGACTCCGAACTTCTGAGGAGTCAGTTTAGCCGGGTGGTTATTCTTCCTGAAGCACTCCAGGGCTAGGTCACTCTTGTGTCTGGGTGGGAAGTGCACTGGGCCAGAGAGATTGATCACCTCTTCTGTCCTTTGTGCGCTGCTGATGTTTTTCCCTTTTTAATCTCCAGCTCTGGCCAGAGCAAATCCTGGGGGTGAGTATTCCTCCCAGTTTGGAAGTCCCTCGGCGTCCCCCACTCCAGACACTTGAGTCGTCTGGTGTCGTTGTTTTTCTGAAATGGGGAGAGGCTTTGTTTTGTCCCTTTGGAGAGGAGTGTCCTCTTTTGGGGGGGGGGAGGTTAAGCCGTGACTACTTTCCACCGACGAATGTCACGCCTCATTTAGTGTTTTATATAGTACCGATTGTAGTGTCTGTGGTCTGACGTCCCCATTTGCACGGCCGTGAACCTCGTGTGCAGAGTCCTTGGGCGTTGACTTGAGAACCCCGAGGCCAATTTCCGTTGCACAGCGTGCTAAATTGCTCATAGGCTCCGTGACTGTCAAAGGACGAACACTCTGCGAATCTTTCTGTCTAAAAGTTTGTGTTAGTGAAGTAATTTTGTGTCATGTCTTCTGTTTGTTAATGTCTTCGTAATGTTCGCCTAAACGAGGCGTTACCGCCTGATGGGTATGTAACCTTTTCATTTCTGCATTTTAGGTTAAAACTTTGGATTTTTACTCGGCCTTAGGCCGAGTCTCACAGTAGGATTTATGGAAGCCCCTTGGGTTTTGTTAAACGTTTAACACTATTCTGTGCCTCAAATAGAGCACTGTACAGCATTTAAATGTGTTTTTCCATGTTTATGGCCTAGTTGAACTTGAGCGTTTTCTCACTTTTCTTTGGCCTTAGGCCAAGGCTTGGTGGGCGTCAGACCAAATGTTATGTCATTGTTTTGTAGTCTTCATTGCTGTGTTTAGTTTAAGACCTTTCCCGAGGTCCTAGAGCAAATATAACCCGAGATATAAGACTTTAAAAACCACTACTTGAGAGGTCCAACTCAGTTTGTTTTTTGTCTATTGTTTGTGTAATTTTAGGCCTAAGGCCTCCAAATAGCTTTAGTTTGTATTCTTGTGTTGGCCTACACCTTGCCGAGGTCAATCATTCATTTTGGATTAGGGTAAATGTGTTTTTGTAGCTGATAAAGCTAGGCCATTGTGACATATCTGATTATGCTGTATAAGTTGGCCTTAGGCTTTTCCCAAGGGCCAGTTTGGTTAATTTTAGTTGTAACTTATGCTCATGAATGTTTCCTGCAAGTTTAATCCAATTCGGTTAATAATTAATTTAGTTATGAGTTTTTTTTAATTTTGACTTTTCTGATACTGAAGTACCCTTGGGTAACTTGTAGGCCAAAAGGCCTCAGGCTTTTAGTTAAGGCTCGGTTTAGGCTTGGAAAGCTGGGGGCATATTTCCCCCAGCTTTTAAGACTATTCCGAGTGAATTCGGTCAGTAATTTTTCATGTTATAATCAGAAATACATGTGAATGTTCCTCTAGCCCAAAATTTTTAATTTTTTTTAAAACTGCTTATTTCATGTACTTGTCAATGTCTATCTGTTAATGTTTCATTGTTTTACTTTATCTTTTGGCACTCTGGACTAGATAGTTTTGGGTTTTTTCCCTATTTTTGAATATTGAATGGTTTTAACTTCTCACCTGACCTGACAGTGAATTTATTTAAAAATAACTTCTTGTTTAAACTTGTACAGTGCTTTGTTTATTTTAAAAAACCAGTGTTTAGCTCATTTAATATTGTTTTCATGATTGCAAATTGTTAAAATCCCCTTTTGAAATTTTAATTTTTTTTAATATTTTGTGAACAGTAGTAGTGGAGTTTGGGGACTTCTGCCCCAAAAATTTTTGTTTTTGTTTTCATGCGGTAATTCATTTATAAATGCAACTTTGATATTTTAGTTAGTGTAAAACGTTTTTTTTTATGTGATTAGTAAATTTTGGTGGAAAATATCTAGCAAACTCTGAAAGTGGCTGAATTTTGGACTGGTGTTATTGGGGCTTCTGGGTTGTGTTTCCCAGGGTCCCGGAGGAGCGCGACCACCTCAACAGCATGAGCGTCGGCGGAGAGGGATTTTCCACCTTGGCTGCCGTCACCGGATTCTGGCCCCCCTCTCCGCCCTGTTTCGTCGCCCCTCCGGTGGGCCGCTTTGACCCGCCCAGAACCGCCTGCCGCAAGTTACCATAGAACTTTTTTTGTTATATGTTTATATTTATTTATTTGTTGATTGTGTGAGAGCTGTTGCCACCATGGACTTATATTTATATTACTGTTATTTAGTTTTAGGCACAGTTTTTTGTTGGTAAATTATTGATAACTCATTTAAAGGGGGCCCCTACCAAACCATTTGATCTATAAAAAAATTAATTTAAATTCTCTGTTGTGCTAATTGTTTCTTGTTATTTATTTATTTATTGATTTGTTGAATTATTTATTTAAATGTTAATTTATTTATCTACTGTTGGTTAGTTTATATATTTTTTAAATTGATAATGTTGACTTAACTCAATTAACTTAACTTAACTTTTGAATAGACTGTGTTTTTAAATTATCTAAACTTTAAAACTGTATTTATTTTGAAATATTTTATAGAATGAAAAACACCTTTATTTAAATATGTAAAAAAGGCCATGTAAGCTAGAAGGCAGGTGGGAACGTTTGTTATTTGCTGAAATTATTTAAAGTCACATGTATTTTGGGTGTTTCTTTGATTACAGTTTGTGCCTCTCAAATGGTGCGTTTTAATGATTTTTCCTCCACGGTCTTCCTATCATATTTAGGTAGGGCTGTGAGCCGCCCCTCGCCCCGCGTCCATGGGAGCACGCTTCCAATTCTGGTTCGCTTGGGTGCGGGTGCGGGGGCGTGGTTCAGATGGTAGCAGAGCGTGGTTTAGTGGTTGTGGTCCTGGCCCTTGGCTGTGGACCTTATTCGGTGCATGACTGAGGGACTGGGAGACCCGATCACTGGCCACGTTCTAAATTCTTTTGGAAGGACCGTGGATGGATTGTTTTCTCGGGTGTTTTGTCCTAGCTGACTCTGGAAAAATTGTTGTTCTGGTGGGGGGGAGACAAATTATTTTTTTTTAATTAGGAGCTCGCCCTTAGCCGAGGCACCGGGTGGAATCTGGTTAATGTCTTGCTTCCGAGCTTAGGGGGCAAGATATTCTAAAGCATGGCCGACACTCAAAATTAAATCTTGTTGTGTGCTTACCCCACCAGGCAAGTGTTAGGTGTTGTTGTTTAGTGTATGTATCTGTGTATGTATGTGTGTGTGAATCTTTGTTCAATTTCTGTGGTATTGGCGGTATGAATGGGCAGGTTCTTCTTTTGGGACCTCATCAGGTGGACAGGCATTTCAGTACTGTAGCCTTAGGAGGTTAGGTATGTGTATTGTTCCTTGTGTATTTTTGATGTAGGGTAGGTGAAGCACTGACCGAAAACAACTTGAACAAGTTGACATCGATGGACTCCGAACTTCTGAGGAGTCAGTTTAGCCGGGTGGTTATTCTTCCTGAAGCACTCCAGGGCTAGGTCACTCTTGTGTCTGGGTGGGAAGTGCACTGGGCCAGAGAGATTGATCACCTCTTCTGTCCTTTGTGCGCTGCTGATGTTTTTCCCTTTTTAATCTCCAGCTCTGGCCAGAGCAAATCCTGGGGGTGAGTATTCCTCCCAGTTTGGAAGTCCCTCGGCGTCCCCCACTCCAGACACTTGAGTCGTCTGGTGTCGTTGTTTTTCTGAAATGGGGAGAGGCTTTGTTTTGTCCCTTTGGAGAGGAGTGTCCTCTTTTGGGGGGGGGGAGGTTAAGCCGTGACTACTTTCCACCGACGAATGTCACGCCTCATTTAGTGTTTTATATAGTACCGATTGTAGTGTCTGTGGTCTGACGTCCCCATTTGCACGGCCGTGAACCTCGTGTGCAGAGTCCTTGGGCGTTGACTTGAGAACCCCGAGGCCAATTTCCGTTGCACAGCGTGCTAAATTGCTCATAGGCTCCGTGACTGTCAAAGGACGAACACTCTGCGAATCTTTCTGTCTAAAAGTTTGTGTTAGTGAAGTAATTTTGTGTCATGTCTTCTGTTTGTTAATGTCTTCGTAATGTTCGCCTAAACGAGGCGTTACCGCCTGATGGGTATGTAACCTTTTCATTTCTGCATTTTAGGTTAAAACTTTGGATTTTTACTCGGCCTTAGGCCGAGTCTCACAGTAGGATTTATGGAAGCCCCTTGGGTTTTGTTAAACGTTTAACACTATTCTGTGCCTCAAATAGAGCACTGTACAGCATTTAAATGTGTTTTTCCATGTTTATGGCCTAGTTGAACTTGAGCGTTTTCTCACTTTTCTTTGGCCTTAGGCCAAGGCTTGGTGGGCGTCAGACCAAATGTTATGTCATTGTTTTGTAGTCTTCATTGCTGTGTTTAGTTTAAGACCTTTCCCGAGGTCCTAGAGCAAATATAACCCGAGATATAAGACTTTAAAAACCACTACTTGAGAGGTCCAACTCAGTTTGTTTTTTGTCTATTGTTTGTGTAATTTTAGGCCTAAGGCCTCCAAATAGCTTTAGTTTGTATTCTTGTGTTGGCCTACACCTTGCCGAGGTCAATCATTCATTTTGGATTAGGGTAAATGTGTTTTTGTAGCTGATAAAGCTAGGCCATTGTGACATATCTGATTATGCTGTATAAGTTGGCCTTAGGCTTTTCCCAAGGGCCAGTTTGGTTAATTTTAGTTGTAACTTATGCTCATGAATGTTTCCTGCAAGTTTAATCCAATTCGGTTAATAATTAATTTAGTTATGAGTTTTTTTTAATTTTGACTTTTCTGATACTGAAGTACCCTTGGGTAACTTGTAGGCCAAAAGGCCTCAGGCTTTTAGTTAAGGCTCGGTTTAGGCTTGGAAAGCTGGGGGCATATTTCCCCCAGCTTTTAAGACTATTCCGAGTGAATTCGGTCAGTAATTTTTCATGTTATAATCAGAAATACATGTGAATGTTCCTCTAGCCCAAAATTTTTAATTTTTTTTAAAACTGCTTATTTCATGTACTTGTCAATGTCTATCTGTTAATGTTTCATTGTTTTACTTTATCTTTTGGCACTCTGGACTAGATAGTTTTGGGTTTTTTCCCTATTTTTGAATATTGAATGGTTTTAACTTCTCACCTGACCTGACAGTGAATTTATTTAAAAATAACTTCTTGTTTAAACTTGTACAGTGCTTTGTTTATTTTAAAAAACCAGTGTTTAGCTCATTTAATATTGTTTTCATGATTGCAAATTGTTAAAATCCCCTTTTGAAATTTTAATTTTTTTTAATATTTTGTGAACAGTAGTAGTGGAGTTTGGGGACTTCTGCCCCAAAAATTTTTGTTTTTGTTTTCATGCGGTAATTCATTTATAAATGCAACTTTGATATTTTAGTTAGTGTAAAACGTTTTTTTTTATGTGATTAGTAAATTTTGGTGGAAAATATCTAGCAAACTCTGAAAGTGGCTGAATTTTGGACTGGTGTTATTGGGGCTTCTGGGTTGTGTTTCCCAGGGTCCCGGAGGAGCGCGACCACCTCAACAGCATGAGCGTCGGCGGAGAGGGATTTTCCACCTTGGCTGCCGTCACCGGATTCTGGCCCCCCTCTCCGCCCTGTTTCGTCGCCCCTCCGGTGGGCCGCTTTGACCCGCCCAGAACCGCCTGCCGCAAGTTACCATAGAACTTTTTTTTGTTATATGTTTATATTTATTTATTTGTTGATTGTGTGAGAGCTGTTGCCACCATGGACTTATATTTATATTACTGTTATTTAGTTTTAGGCACAGTTTTTTGTTGGTAAATTATTGATAACTCATTTAAAGGGGGCCCCTACCAAACCATTTGATCTATAAAAAAATTAATTTAAATTCTCTGTTGTGCTAATTGTTTCTTGTTATTTATTTATTTATTGATTTGTTGAATTATTTATTTAAATGTTAATTTATTTATCTACTGTTGGTTAGTTTATATATTTTTTAAATTGATAATGTTGACTTAACTCAATTAACTTAACTTAACTTTTGAATAGACTGTGTTTTTAAATTATCTAAACTTTAAAACTGTATTTATTTTGAAATATTTTATAGAATGAAAAACACCTTTATTTAAATATGTAAAAAAGGCCATGTAAGCTAGAAGGCAGGTGGGAACGTTTGTTATTTGCTGAAATTATTTAAAGTCACATGTATTTTGGGTGTTTCTTTGATTACAGTTTGTGCCTCTCAAATGGTGCGTTTTAATGATTTTTCCTCCACGGTCTTCCTATCATATTTAGGTAGGGCTGTGAGCCGCCCCTCGCCCCGCGTCCATGGGAGCACGCTTCCAATTCTGGTTCGCTTGGGTGCGGGTGCGGGGGCGTGGTTCAGTATCTTGAATTTTCAATGGTAAAAGACGAATCTGTCAACTAGTTTATTCTAAACATGGCGTCGCTGCTTGCATGTACAGCCTTATGTTTCAGTCGGAGTCACTGGCTGCCTGGGGAAGTTTATTTACTGTTTACTGTTTTAGTGAACAGTAAAAAAATCTTGCAGCAGTAATTATCACTATTGTTTTACTAATTGGACGATGGCATTCAGGCTAGCCAACCAACTAGTAGCTAAAAAAAAGGCACGAGCCACTGGAAGTGGTGACATTTCCTATGTGAGCGCTGCCAGTGTAAAATTAAATCACACCTAGCAGCAAATTTTAAAATCCCAGCACCGTCTACTGCTTGATGAATTGTAACTTTTACTTAGTTCAATAAGCTAAGACAATCTAATAGATATGACACTGGTTTCACGATCATGCGGTTCCAGGTTCAATTCAACCTTTTAGTGTTTACTTTTTGAGGTACCATTTTTTCTTATATTTAACACAAACCCATTTTTGTAATATGTTACGAAGAAAAGAGCCGTCATACAGCGCTCTGCGGAGATAGGTTAGGTTAGTTTACTATAATGTTTTTCGCAAACTTAGCGTAATTTTGTAGAATATAAGTAGGTTTCTTCTGTTTGCATTTGAAAATACTACATTTCACTGGTAATGTAAGACACACATTGTTTTCTCATAATAAAGTATCTGTTGCGGATAGTTTGTTCGTCATTGGATGAGTTCGGCTGGCAAAGTCACCACTTCCACTGGCTCGCGCCTTTTTTTAGCTGCTAGTAGCCAACCGTGGAAGAAGTAGTTAATGTCAACAATGAAATGGAGCCAAAAAATTAGTAGCCTACGCAAATTTTTTTTTATTGGTTTTAAAAGGTACCTAACTATATAACAAATTGGTCAACCATATTCTTACACATATAAAACAATAATTAAATGGTAAATTAATATTAAAAAATCTCACACAATATATTTAACATCCTTTTCATTACCGAATGTATATTAAAACAACAAAATTGCTTTTACTGTTGTCGATTTTATCAGAACATGTCGACAGCAAAAAGGCAACAATATCCCACGCTTTTAATTAAAACTTCTACATTATTGTTGAGGTCCTCCGTTAAGGCGATGTGTCCCTGGTCATCAATATGGTATTTTGTTTGAGAAGCGGACGATATTTCTGTGTACTGGTGGTTTGTACATACATAGTGTTACGGAAAACATTACTCCCAGTTATTAAGCTTCTAATGTCTGAAGTTTCAAGGTAGTTATTTTGCAAATAAACATTATTTTACCGTCCGATTATGCAGTTTATTTAAAGGAGCATCCAACAATTTCTTATATTACAAGTGCTTTAATTAATTTTGCTTCGAGGAATCCTCCTTTTTTAAGTTTTTGTGATTTGAAATTTAAGAGGAAAAGCTCTCGATGGTTTTCATCCTGTGCCTCCTTATTTTACATTAAGTTCCTAATGGCCTAATAACTCAATCTAAAATGGATAAAACTTTAAACAAAAAAACTATTCAAGGAATTATCGATTTGTAAAATAAACATGTTAAACGACAATAGATCTCCTGAACAAATCATAAATCGGAGAAACATTAGTAGGTACAATCATTTTTAATTATTTTTATCTTACATTAATCCCAGTCGATACATAAATCATTGTATAAATCACGTGATAATATCTATATATAAAACATTAATTAGTTATTTTTGTTTACAGATTCATGTTATAAGAGTAGTAAGCCTATTTTACTTATCTAATCCAGCTTTCAGCTTAGTTAAACTGGGTTTAAACTTCTAGGGTTTGTGGTATTCAGAAGTTATATTAACCATGTATAAAAAAATAAATATTAATTTAATATTAATAAAGCCCAGTATTATTCAAATGTTGCCCAGTATTTACTATCCAATTGAATTCTTGCATTATTTGTCTACTAAACGTATTTTAATATAATATTGCTTTGTTACGTTTTTTTATACAAACCGTTAAACTACTGTTGGAGATTGTGCCGGAATGTAAATTGTTAGGATCCGCAAACAAAATTTCAATGTGGCCAAGCTGGAAAGGCGTGCAGATCACCGATCCATATTCCAGAACTGGGTGGACAAGCAATTTGAAGAGCAAAATAAGAGGATGGGGTGTTGTGAAATGCCTGGTTGCACTGAAATTAGTAATTGTATGCATATTATTGGTTAACCGACACTAAATTATGCAACAACCAATTTACCTTCAAGTGCATTAAATGCAATGAGGCTATCCGCAAGGTGTGGTTAAAGTTCATTTGCTACTAAAGTGATCATATTACCGTCGAAACTGAATATTCATAGCACTCTATTCCATTACCATCTCTAACTCCTGAAGAGTAATTATTAAATTATTAACTGATGATATTACATAATACCTTAATTAAACCTACCTCAATCATGACATTATATAAAGTAACTCTTGGAATTCATTATTGAAGTTGAAACCAGATTTAAACTTTCACAGTTAAAAAGCTCATCATATACTAGTAGCTTGTAAGGGCTATAGCCCCTAAAATTTTGTTTTTGTTTGAGGTTATTACAGTTTAATTTACTGTTTGTATGCTATGGAAAATAAATCTTTAGGGGATTATTAACACATGTTAACACTTAGACAAAACAAAAGCTTAGATCACATTATAAATAATCACAGCTGAGCATTAGTTCATTATGCTTATTAATAACAACACTGTTGTGATAATACATAATATTACTAGAAATCGTTGGTTCTATGATGCCCAGTGAGCCGTTGCCGAGGTCATTTCTAGTGAATTTCCTATGGAAAAGTCTCCATGACCTGCAAGGTGAAACTTAAGCCCGGGACCACCATAGAAGTTCCTAACGTGACCCCCTGAACACGTTTTGAAGGGTCGCTAAAAACGTTATATATATGTGGTACTAGTATAATATGTGTTCACATACATATATACATATATCAAACTAGTATATATGTGTTCTCACTTTAGTGGTCGCAATGTTTGTCCGATTTAATTCAAATTTTGTAGGGACATACCTTTCTATAATCAGTTGGATAAGTTCGTTGGGCAAAACAATCGGAAAACTCGAACCCCTTTTTTGGGATTTTAAGTTTTCTAATTTTCAGTTTTTGGGCCAAAAAGGGTCGGAGAAGCCACGGATGTAAAGCTAATGCATATGAAAAGATTTATATTAGAGAGGCAAAACTTTTAAGCCCTCTCTCATCATTCTAGCACAAATATATACCAAGTTATTAAAGTAAATGTTTATTGACTAAACAAAGTACGTTGTCTTATGGTGATTTTACATTATAAAAGCCTATTATTCATATGTTTTTGTAGTTTTATCATACCCAGTATACCCAGGCAAACTTTAAGTCTGACTGGACCTTCTCCTAACCTTATAATGCGCAACATTTTGATTTGTTTGTTCTTTATGTGGAAACTCTCTTCCCTCACGTCAGCATGCTGCGTGCAAACTCGTTTATATTTCTGTTATTTTTCCCACTGTCCTTGGCCCTCAAGCTTTGAAATGAATCGTCATATGCTATCTTATCTTCTTCCGCCCAAACAATATTTTGGTGGGATCGATTTGCTTCCGAAATTAAATAGTATAAGATTTTAACTAAATTATTAAGATGTAAGTATTACGTATACTACATAGTTGTATAGTACGTAATATACGATCTTAATACACTACGTAGGAGTATATTACGTAAGATTAAATTAAACTAGTGGTTTACAGGGGCTACAGCCCCTATTATATGGTTTTTATGTAAGTGGATAATCACAGCTGATCATTAGTTCATTTTGCTTATTAATAAAATCACTGATGTGATATTTGCATGAGAAAATCATTGATCATTGAAGTCCAGTGAGGCGTAGCCCTCGTAATTTTCGACACTTCTGATATTTTTCCTACCGTTCTTGGCCCTCAAGCTTTAAAACGAATCGTCATAACCTAACTTAACTTCTTCCTAGCTCGAGATATTTCGTGGTGACCGATTCGCTTACGGAATCAAATATATGGATGAGCTGTTTTGAAAAGTAGCAGTTTTTCACTTAACTGGATTAATGTTCCAAACTATTTAAACTACTAATAGAAATATTAGTACAGTTGAGAATACAAATATAAGAATAAACTACTTACTAAGGAAACTTGTATTATTTAATTTTTCCTAGTTGGTGACGATGTACCGCCAAAAAGTACTAATGCTGAGTACAGTTAACTACTTGATTAGTATATAAAACTGCATTACTACTAAGACTATTGAGTATTTCATTAACACATTAAAAGATTTAACATTGAATTTCCAATTAACCATATCATCATTCAAAACTATTACTTAACAGTAAGGTTGAATTATAACAGTAAATGACATTTACAAAATAAATAAATAGGTTCTTGAGTAGCTATTAAGCTATAAACGAAATAACTATAGAAATAATACAAATATATATCTATAAATTTACATTTATTGGACACAGATTTATTCTAATCAATTGTTTGGCTAATTTGAAAAAATATGTTGAACAATAAACATAGATAAACATTTAGTAAAGAGAGGATCTTTCTCTTCCATGATGTTGAAGTAAAAATGAAATCGTCCTTATCATTTAAAGAATGCCTAGTTATTTAAAATTTACGATCACTTTTTTAACAGGACCACTCATAGTATCTTGTTATATATTATTTTAAAACATGTATACAACTACAATTATTGTGTTCACACATGATTAAACCATGGAAATTGAAAGAAACATGTATTAATAAAACCGGGCATATATATTTGACATTATTCCCTATGCAACTTACTAATCTAAATTTCATAAACCCATTTTGTTTAACTTCTACTATTTCCATCACTTTATTTTACACAAATACTTTCATTTTGATATAGTTGTGCACGAATACTTTAATAAACTCAATATAAAATAAAACAGTTTAAGATATATTTCCTTACTAAAACTGTCGTCTAGTTCAGGAAACGTTTTGTGGCCAAGATCGTTTCTATTCAAATGAGGCTGTTACTTAACCTCAAATTTCCCTCGCTCTCTCAATTTGTTTTGATTATATACATTTTAAATATATGCAAACCTTTACAAAGGTTTAGGTATATAAATTACGTAGAGAACTACAGTACAAACAAACGAAGAAATAAAAAACTACCATAATACAGCAAGAACCCTTCATAATATTTGAAACAAAACTCCAATTAAATACAGTATTATTATTCCATTCACTAAACTTACAATTCTTTGTGTTCCCAGGTAAAACCGTTTACACAATACAGGTTATGTACGAGTGTTTGACCAATTAGGTAGCTTACCAGTTAGATATGAACATTGTATTACTCATGTCATATTATTCCGCTGGGGTAAACACCCATTTCTTCCCGTTGGAAATTTACAGTTCAAACCAAAACTCATTAGTTTTAGTTGTGTTTTCATTTTTTGAAAGATGGAGCATGATCATTGTATATGAAATAATTAGTCAAGTTTGTCAACATTTCAACCTTCCCTTTGATACCTTGTAAGAAATTATATGGAAAGAAGCTACAAAAACAATTTAGTAACATATTCATTGTTCAGTTAAATATGACGTTTGCTCACTAATAGAATCAGTATTTCCATTTGGCATTTGATAAAAACTGCATTATTGAAAGAATAACATTTTATTTGTAATAAAAGCCTCATTTAGTATTTAAATACTAAATAATTCAAAACAAAAATGTAGTAGTGAAAACAACGATGCTCCACAATTAAGGTTCTCTTCCTACAATGTGTTTTTTTATAATTAATTTATGTTCGGTTGTGTACTCATATCCATTTAAATTAAATTTACACAGAAATCTTTAACTTATTTAGGACGCGTTCAAGTGCTTTTGCCTAAGATGTTTAGATCCACTCAAGAGACGGTTTTGTGAACTAAATTAAATGTCACGTTCACTCAGTGACAGAGGTGAAGCTAAAAACAAGATACAGTTCGCGTTTAACTCCCATGGAAGTTACAGGTTGCAGTGAATGTAGAACAGCCCTGTCACGTGTTAGGAGGAATCCCCAACTTTAGGAAGGGTGAGTGTGTTGGACGACTTGTATAAATACGTGGTATTGTGCTGTAGGGCTTTACGAAAATTACTTAAACGATTCTATGTTCTGGAATTAAATAAATTACATTTCCCACTATTTTACTATTAAGGTTAAAATCCTGTTCAAGCGTATTAGGACCTGTCACTACCAGGACATAATTTTAAGTGTGTTGTGAGCGTTCTAACTCTATTAATCCAATTTAATTGTTTTACTTTTTGATTTTAATATATCTGTAACCAACCGCTCTTAAAGTATACTTTTTGTGATGTTTCCATTTTTAAAATGTACAAAAACTAAGCTAAATGGATTTACTTATTTAGTATTTCAACACCAGTGGCATTTTTGTTAATTGTGCATTACAAACGCTTTTAAGGGAAAGCGGTCCAAGCCCCTCAAACTCAAGTAATACTTGTATTACTTACGAAGTTAAATGTATCGATTTGGTTTTGTTTCGTAATTTATGGAATATTTTATTTAAGTGTATAACATATTTTCAAATACAAATATCCGTTTGTATTTAATTATGCTGCAACTATATAATATTAAATTATTAAAGAGTTTATTTATTTGTTAGTTTTGAAAAGCTTAATTCCGAATAACCGAGTTCTTGTGAATATTGGCTTTGGGTTTGTTATCCGCCTGATCACTACAACAGTCCCAGTTTGGACAAGGCCAGGGTTTGTCTCGTGGTATTGACAGATGTGAACATTCATCATCAAACATTCTCCTATTGAACACCGGTTGCTGTTTGAGGTCATTTAACACTGCTTTTGACAGAAGGATTACAAAACTCTTTACGCTGTGTTTTAAATTGTAATAGAATTCCTGAGTACATCGTCTGTCAGGATTCTTAAATTTTTAATATCACCTGGTATGCAGTTCACAGTATATTTTATTTAGTTACTTTGTCTTAGTAACAAAAACATTTAGACGTGTTTTATTGTAGATTGGTAAGAGTGAATCAGAATTATATTTTTAACTACGAATGTAATAAAAACCAATTTACATATTGTGGTCGTTTTTTAACTATAACTATGATATAATTAAATGATTTTATAATCATCATATGTTTAATTTTTTTTGAATTTTCAAAAGATATACTCCTAAGACAGTGAGTGGTGATAAGAGGTATCTTAATAACTACAAAACGCGAAGGGCAATCTTAATGACTAGCACTCAAAGTGATCTATATTGTAAGATTATTTTCTTTCTTTTACTCTTAAGTTTAATCATAACTCGCTTAGCTTAGTGAGATGGAAACCAGGAAATTGATTGAAATGACACCAGCGTCTGTAATAACATATACCTTTTAATATACATAAATCAGATGCACTACTTCCTCCTTATTATATAGTGATTAATATTCGTGACAACCCTTTAAATAGAGGCCTCTGTGCCCTAACTCCTATTTATAAAATACAACTGAAATGACAAACACAATATATATCAATACTCTCTTAAGCTAACAAATCATTAATAAAGATCACTCTGTTCTGGCATGGCCCAAGTTCTTTAAGGCAACTTATACGTCACAGTCCACACCTTCCATATGAATACACACTCTTAACCCGATATTTAACATTTAATTTACATTGTTGGGCATGTAGCCGTTAATCTACCATTAAAGGTTTACTCAATTCACTTTATTAATAGTTTAGTCCTTTATATTTCATCCATCAATTACACATCAAAATAATTACCCTTAAACCTTTCCAAATTAAACATTGTCACATTATATTACATTAAAATGTTAAGCCATGTGGGCCTTTATATTCCAATAATCAATTCATTCATGTAACAGTTATTCATTAACACTCATTAAATTAATTGAACGATGGTTAATGACATCGAGCTACTGTTATCTTTATTAACAACTATTTTACACCTCAACTTGGCCTATAGGCCATTCCGGTTATGCCTACCGTCTTTAATTTATTTTAACAATTTACCCTGTCATTTATTCTGAGGCTTCGTAATTATATATATATATATATATATATATATATATATATATTTCCCCTTTCTGTTTGGATTATTTATTGCTTGTCTTAGTAATCTTTAACTTTTAATATCTTCATCATTGCTTAATCATTATTATTATCAAATCATTTCCCTTAACCTTCGACTGTTCTCTCAAATTTTTCCCTTTTTACTAGAGGTGCAATTTAGTGAAGATCACATACCACGCAGTCCGGAATTTTGGCTGTCAGGCGGTCTCCCTGCGTTGTCGGTCCTTGGCCTCTCCGTGATCCCGTCCAGTGGTCAAGGTGTCCAGGAGTGGTCCAGCGTCCAGAAGTGATCCCGGGTCCCTTTGTCGGTGGTTGTCTTGAAGAATTCTCCCAAGGCTCCTCCGGTCGCAGACACGGTCCGTCCTCTTCTCCCTCTGGGTTGTGGTCGCTGTAGTGCTTCTCTTGGCCCTGCGTTGGTGGACTTGGTTGGAAGGTCGACAACACCCGGTATTTTACTATAACCTAAGTGTTGCGGGACTTACTCGATCCAGCCCCCCTTACTTCCCAACACTTCACTTCTTGCCTCCCTTTTCCTGACTGTCCATCCTCTCTCCTCGATATGTTTCCCCCGATATCGTGTTTCCCCCAAATTCGGTCGACCACGCCCACATCAACCAATCACGTCGATTCTGGACTCCTACACCCGCCGTGATTCGTGTCCGTAGCTGGTCAGCATTCCGCTGCCATCATTGGAATTTTTGGTGAGTTACTTTGATTTTGTCGCTTGAACCCTAGGTCATTTACCTGTGTAATTTGACCGTTTATTTCCTGTTTTGTTACTCTGTCATTTCCTGTTGTTCCCAATTCCAAGTCTTTGACCTCAGCTTTACTTCGTAGTTAATTGTACTCATATTTTTATGATTTTATTTTAGGGATTTTATTAACCAATAATGTTCATAATGTTTACACTCCCCTGCTTGGGAAAATTTTTCGTCCCCGAAAAATAACTTAAGTAGTGAAATGAAGGTGACATCAGTGAAGTATGTTGTTTGTTAGTATAATGTTCTATGAATTTAACCATCACTAATGTAACATATATTCTTGATGTGAAATTTGTAAATATGTATGTTTCACTGGAGTTAAATGTAATTTAAAAGTTTGGGTTCACCATTAAATGTCATGAAGTATCTAGTCTGCCGGCAAATTAACTAGCCTGTCTCCACGAGAATTAATAGGTGTACAAATTTTGAAGTTATCATAAGTTTTGTTTATCGATCAATAATTTTGGTTCAGTAATTTGTTATTAAATGTCATGAAGCCTTAGCTTTAGCGCTTTTCACTAACTCTCCGCAAGATTTAATAGCTATGATAATTTTTAATTGTCTTAATTCCATCTCCTTAGAGAATATAAATTACGTTGTTGTAACGCAGTAATGTAATTTCCTCAGCTAGTAGCAGCTCTATTCAGCTGAATAATCTGTAGCCTGTCTGTAAGTGCAACGTGGCTTGTTTCTCACGCGTGTAATCTTATCCGCAACATCCTGTCCGTCGCTTCGTGTTGTTGTGTCTGTGTGTTCATAGTATGTCCTCAGTCGAGAGTGAGTATGGCTTTGGTCCAGTGTCGATCCGCGTCGGATATGTGTCGAAAACGTGTTAAGGTTTTTTTTTGAGTGATAAGTGGTCTTCCTTCCTCTTTTAGATGCTTTAATCTTCTGTGTTTGAGTGAGTGTGGATTATTTATCGGATACCCTCCAAACTTTAAGGTATCGCAGCTGATTTAAGTCATTAAGACATTTTTTTTTTTTGTCGGTCAACTTTAATTTCCTTTTACAAGCGTAGTACATTCATAATTTTTATAAATATTTCCCTTATTTAATTTTATCAAGGTGACCCCAATTTTGTTATTTAACTTCGTATTTCAATTTCCGCAATATAAATGTCAGGACTCGTTATATTGTTTAGAGCTCAGTTCATGTGTGGGAAACCCTTTATAATTTTTGTTGTAATATTTGTTAATTATTTGAAGTCTGTCAAATGCTTAGGTTCATAATTTTTATCGCATGAACCTAAATTTTGTAAATTCATTTGTAAATTGCAATTTATTGAGTTACCAATGGAATCTCAACTATCTAGTAATATATGGGCCATTAGATGATACTAGTAGTAGTTATTAGGCTTAAAGAGTCGAGCCTTCTTGGGTTCCTCTGTAGATTAGAAGTTAGTCTTTATTTTTAAGGAAATAACGTGTTCCTAATACGTATGTAGGCCCAAGTTAATTTATTTATTTATTTGATGGGGTTCTATTGGTAATTGTTATGTAGAAGAAGTTTCACAGTAGTTGACCTCTTAGTACTTTAAATTAATTTGCAACAGTGTAGCATTGACGCAATTTTGACTGTTTCCCAAGCAGCATGTTGTGTATTAAGTTACAAATTGAATCTCAGTTGCGCACTCTGGTCGTAGGTGATGCAGGTGTAAATAGGGTGCTTTGTAGAGAATTTTCCTAATATGGGAAGATTCTAACAGTAGGAAAGCTCCTTGACACGTACGTATTTCTAATACGTTCATTACGTTGTCGTCAATAGAGGTTCTGTTTGTGACTTATAATTTTAATTGTTTTTATTTAATTTCTTCTGTGAAACGGTTTAATATTCTCGACATGAACTGGTTCCTCCACTAGTTTTCCTCGTTTTTCTAAAGCCACTAAGTAAGTCAAATCATTTAATTTATCGGTGACATGGTAAGGTCCTTTATAGCAATTTTGAAACTTGCTATATTTTTTTGTGTGATCCGTTGGATATTTAATTAATATTTCATCCCCTGGTTGTAGTTCTAAATCCCTTCGTGTCTTGTCAAAATATTGTTTTTGATTATTTTGGGCCTTTTCTAAGATTTTTGGAATTTCCGTTCTAATTTTATGTATTAATTTAATCTCTTTTAATACGTCCTTGTCCTGATTTTCGTGAACATAAATGTAATCAGACGGGTGGTTTGCTTCTCTTGCAAAATTTAAATAAAATGGAGTGTAACCCGTGCTTTTATTTATCGTAGTGTTATATGCAAATGTTATAAATTTTAACACGTCAGACCAATTGTGTGGGTCTTCCTGTATGTAGTGTGAAATTGCTTTCTTTATTACCAAGTTGCATCTCTCCGTTAAACCTTGAATACGTTGCATGTATGGAGGACTTGGCCGCTGTTCTATGCCTAAGCTTTATAATAATTGTTTTAGTACTTGTCCCATGAAATGTGTACCCTGGTCGTGAGTAATAATTTTTGGACAACCGTATAAACAGAATATTTCCAATAATACCTTAGCTACGGTTTTTGTGTCTGCAGAACGAGTTGCACGTGTATATGCCATCCTCGTTGTGGGGTCTGTCATTACTAAAATGTATTTAAATCCATGGCTTTGTGTTATAGGGCCTAAGAAATCTATAATTAATCTTTCAAACGGTTTTGTTGAGGGGATTTGCGGTTGTAACTTTCCGTATTGCTTATAAGTAGCAGATCTCCTAAGTTGACAGTCTTCACATGTTTTAGTATAGTTTACAATGTCCTGATTTATACTGGGCCAATAGTATCGTGATTTTATTTTCTTTCCAGTTTTAAAGCTTGAGAAATGCCCTCCTGAAAATATATTATCATGGAAGGTTTTTAATATTTCGTTAACCTTTTGCTGCGGTATTGCTAATAAATATTCCGTGTCCCTACCATTGAAATGTTTGTAATATAATATGTTATCCCTCTCTACATATTTCCTGGATTCATGTCTGATTTTCTTCGGAACGGAATCTGGTGATATCTTAGCTAATTTTATTTGCTTTAAATAAGGGTCTTTTGCTTGTAACTCTTCAAAATTTTCTGTTTTTATCTCCTGAATGTTTAATGTAGCTTGAATTAGGTCCTGGTCTAACTCCTCTTCTGGTGGATTCCTAGAAAGGCTGTCCGCTAGTAGATTGTTAGTTCCCTTCTTATATTTTACGATTATATCGTAGTCAACTAGTGCGAGAGCAAGGCGATTTAGGCGTGATGAAGTGTTTTAGCGAATTTTTAAAATTCTTATAATGTATGAGTGACTGACAATCGGTATAAACCATTGTTTGCCTGCCCAGCGTAAATTCCCTCCAGTAATTAACTGCATATACTAAGGCTAGCATTTCCCTTTCTGCATTAGAATATCGCTTTTCCGTTTCTGTGTATTTTCTTGATAAATATGCTATGGGATGCATAGTATTATTTTCAGGATTGATTTGCAAGTAACCGGCCCCAAGTGCAAATAATGAACTGTCAACATAAATAACTGATTCCCAATCGTCTTTCCAATGAGCAAGTAATGGTGGATTAGTTAAAATTTGCTTTATTTTATTAAAAGCTTGTTCACAATCTTCATTCCATTTAAAAGGTAAATTTTTGTTTGCTTGTTTAATTAACTCTGATAGGGGTAATGTAATTTGGGCATAATTTTTAATATGCTTCCTGAAAAATGATGACGCGCCTAGGAACTGACGCACACGTCTTATACAGTCTGGCCTTTTAAATTCTTGTATAGCATTAACTGTAGATTGTTGAGGTAAAATTCCTTGCTTTGAGACTGTGTATCCAAGTATATCAACTGTTTCATATAAAAACTTGCATTTTTTGTGTTTAGCTTTAAATTAGCTTTGTGTAATATTTCTAAAATTATTTCCAAATTTTCTAAATCCTGTTGAAAGGATGATCCGTAAACTATAACGTCATCAATATACGATATAACTTTATTGTACAGGTGCTTATTTAATAAAGCTAATATCGCTTTGCTGAATACAGCGGTTGAAATTTTTAATCGCATGGTTAACCTTTTGTATCTTAACAGACGATCTTGCGTTTTAATCGCAAGTATGTTTCTGTCTTCTTCTCTTACAAGTAATTGGTGAAACGCTCCCTTGAGATCTAATTTTGTGAATGTGTTTGCTTTATTTAAGCAATTTAAAACTAAGTTAACTGATGGGGTAGGATGTACACAGTTCTTTAAAATGTTGTTAATACGACGCATGTCCGCAACAACGCGAGCCGAATTATCGCGATTTTTTGTTACGAATACTGGTGAAGCATATTCGCAAAATTCTGGGCATTCCTCTAAAATGTCTGCTTCTAGTAATTGGTTTAAAAGTGTATCTAGTTCCTGTCTCTCCTGCATACTCTGTCTATAAGGTGGGCTGTTTACGGGTTTAGCATTTGGAACTAATTCTAATTGTATTGGTGGCAAATTAGCTGGTTCAAGGTCCTCTACCTTCGTGGTGAACATAGATTTGTATTTATGTAGCAGTTTACTGACCATGTTATGCTGCTGTACCGTTAGGTGTGGTGATATGTTAAGTTCTATGCCATCCTTATCTGTGACTGTTTGTTTACGTCGGTCCCGTGTGCGTGGCTGTTGTCGCGGCCTTGTTGTGTCAGCACAAGTGTCGTCTTTGTTTACTTCCTCAGTGAGGTAGCCTAATACAGTGTTGGCATTTATGTGTTTTGGGAAGCTAGATGCATTATAAATAGTTATATAGCTGCCCTCATCTGCTTCTGCATCTATTAAATATGCATGGCATTTTTTCTTTTCTTTTAAGGACTTTTCCGACTCAAAATATGTTTTATGACTTAGTTTATGTTTAAGCTTTATTCTCCTATGCTGATGAGGTGCTATTACCATATCCTCTTCGGTTCTTATGTCAAAGATCTTATCTCTGGAAACCATCTCAGTACTGTTAATGCTTTCGATTTGTATCAACAATTTTTTCCCATTTTTATTTTATGTTTAAATTGGCCTAAGTTTATCACAATTTCTTTTGTGTCGAAATTTAATTCAACCCTGTTCTTATTTAGGAATATATTCCCTAAGATTATTTCGCTCGTGATATTTGGAGTGACAAAAAAATTATCCCTGATAATTATATTATCTATTTCTAATGAAATTTCCGCAATCCCTAAAATGTTTATGGGAGTATTATTTGCCGATACCACTCTCGGCAATTTTCCTGTCTCAATATTTGTCCCGTGTACGAACTTTGAATTTATAAGGTTTATATTTGATCCGGTGTCAACTGTACACTGAATTATTTTGTTTGGATTTTGAGTTAACTTTGCATTAAGTGTTAACACTGGTACTCTCTTGTCTTCCGTTTGTTTTATTTTAAATAGAGTATCATGTAACTCCTGGTTTCTTAACTGTTCCTTTCTCCTAGGCTTATGTATCCTTCCTTCTGATACTAGTGTAATGTCACAGCTGTGGATCATGTGTTGCGTTCCTTGCTCTTCCAGCTGCCTGCATATTTCTTCCTTCTCCTGTTCCATCAATGTGTCTCCTTCTTCCCTGTTCTCCTGTACTTCTGTTGTTCCTTTGACTTCCTTTGTTCCTTCCCTTGGTTCCATCCTTACTGTCTCCTCTTCCTTCTTTATAGCTCGTTGCTCTTCTCTGGCTCCTTCCCTTAGTCTCATTCCACCTGATAATGGCTGTAGCTGTTTTCTCCATTGCACTCTGCGCTCCCTAGTCTTGCAAGCTTGGTATATATTGTGGTCTTTTCTCCGAGGGTTAATTATGTTCTCTTCATGTCTTCTTTCTTCTCTTCTGTGCATGTATTCCCTCTTCTTCTTTATGTTCTTAGCTTCATCTAGCTTAGGAAATTCCTTCTCGTAGTTGTATATTCTGAACTGGGGTTGTACTTGTTTGTAGGGCGAATTTATACTCTGTTTTAAGCAGGGAACCTTCTCTTTGTTGTTAGTATAGAGAGGGCCCCTTCCTATGCGTTTTTTGTATCCGGTTTTCCCCTTTGTAGTTTGTAGCATTCTTCTTTGTTGTGGTTGCTCATCCTACAATAATCACAATACTTGGACCTTGTCTTCATCATTTCCCCTGTTTGCTGCCTCTTAAACCTGCAATCCTGCGTATTATGGTTGTTTCTTCTGCAGTAACTACAATATGTAGTAAAATTCCTGCTTCCGTTATATGGAACTTCTGCTCTTGGGGTTGCATGTCGTGGGCCCCATGATGTTGCATGGTAGTTGGTCTGGTAGCCTCCTCTGCTCATGGTGGGCCGTGGTGTCCATTGCACTGGGTGTCGTTGTGTCGTCCTATATCCAGTTGGTCCCCTGTAGTTGGTTCCTCTTCCCCTGTAATTGTTGTAGTATTCCCTGTGTTGGTTTGGCTTGTCGTGTTGTTGATATATTTGTCGCTGTGGCATTTGTTGCATAGTCATGTTTGAAATGACCTGAGTTAGGGTCCTTATTTCTGCATGTAAATTGTTTATTTCCTGTCTATTGGTGGTGGTTTCCCTAGCGTATCCCTCTCTTTCTGCTCTGCTGTATTTTTCTTGATTTACCGATTTAATTTGTAGCTGTAACTCTATTTTCTTTAAACTCTTTTCTAGCTGTTCTAAAGTGTCACAAGTTTCTGATAACACCCTATCACAAAATTCAGGTCTTAGGCCTTGTATAATGTACTGCCCTATTCGTTTTTCTGACATATTGGGGTCATGGCGCCTACACAAGGTTAGTACCTCCAAGTAATATGTTAGCACAGGTTGGTCCCTACCTTGTACTTTTTTATCTAAGATGTTCTGCAAAGTTTGTGCCTGTGCAACCGGGGTGAAAGTGTTAATAAAGGTTTCCTTTAACTCATCCCAATCGTGTATCACCTTCCCTTTTGTGAAATGTTGATACCATGTAAGTGCCGTCCCTGCTAAGTGTGCCGGAAATAATTTTATTTTTGAAGCATCTTGCCAATTATTTGACTGTGCCGCGATTTGATACTTGTCTATAAAATCGTTGGGGTTTTCAGTTGGTAGACCGTAGTACGTACCAGCAGATATTAACGGTAAATTTTCTTTTGGTGTCGTCATGTTATCTTCGCGGTCTCCTATTTTGTAATTATCCGTGAGTGCTCTATGATTTGCCCTATTCGTCCCTTGGGGTGTAATTTGACCTGGAGGGTCGTCTGTGTCCACTGAAGCTAAGTCAATGTCCTCGTAGTCGTCACCGTCACTGTCCTCGCTGGCTGGCGTGTCGTAAAGGTTTTCCCTATCCCTAATGAATTGTTCAATTCTCCTAAGCAATGGGTGTTTTTCTAACTCAACCTCGGTTAAGAATCTTTTCCCTAATAACTTTCTTAAAATGAATTTTTTTTCTTCAGACCAATTATTTTTTAAATAAGCTTTAAGTTCGGCTACAATGGGTCTTAATTCGGCAACCGTGTCCTCTTCTTTGTATTTAATGTTAAACTTCACTAATATTGCTTGTAGTTGTTCTTTCTTTACCCTATAAATATCCGAAGGCAAGGAAACTTGGTTTATTGGCATTTCATTTTATTTTAAATTAACAAAACCCTAGACAGTTTTATTTGTATTTATTTATAACTGTTATACAACCTGTCTTTTATGTTTTATTAAACCCTGACGACTTTTATTATTTTATGCGATATATCTGTTGATTAAATATATTGTAGGCTATTTTTTTATTTGTAAGTGCCCTACAGTATTAACCGTTTTGTCGATTACTTCCCTTCAATTCATTATTTCTGTCCCTATGCAGTTTTATCCTATCTCAGAAATACCTTCTTATCTCTATAACCATCTTATGCTAATAAAACATCACTCACTCTGTGTCAATTCAATCAATTTTATGGTAATTAAACCAATTCAGCGATCTCCACCATGTAAGATTATTTTCTTTCTTTTACTCTTAAGTTTAATCATAACTCGCTTAGCTTAGTGAGATGGAAACCAGGAAATTGATTGAAATGACACCAGCGTCTGTAATAACATATACCTTTTAATATACATAAATCAGATGCACTACTTCCTCCTTATTATATAGTGATTAATATTCGTGACAACCCTTTAAATAGAGGCCTCTGTGCCCTAACTCCTATTTATAAAATACAACTGAAATGACAAACACAATATATATCAATACTCTCTTAAGCTAACAAATCATTAATAAAGATCACTCTGTTCTGGCATGGCCCAAGTTCTTTAAGGCAACTTATACGTCACAGTCCACACCTTCCATATGAATACACACTCTTAACCCGATATTTAACATTTAATTTACATTGTTGGGCATGTAGCCGTTAATCTACCATTAAAGGTTTACTCAATTCACTTTATTAATAGTTTAGTCCTTTATATTTCATCCATCAATTACACATCAAAATAATTACCCTTAAACCTTTCCAAATTAAACATTGTCACATTATATTACATTAAAATGTTAAGCCATGTGGGCCTTTATATTCCAATAATCAATTCATTCATGTAACAGTTATTCATTAACACTCAATAAATTAATTGAACGATGGTTAATGACATCGAGCTACTGTTATCTTTATTAACAACTATTTTACACCTCAACTTGGCCTATAGGCCATTCCGGTTATGCCTACCGTCTTTAATTTATTTTAACAATTTACCCTGTCATTTATTCTGAGGCTTCGTAATTATATATATATATATATATATATATATATATATATATATATAAATATATATATATTTCCCCTTTCTGTTTGGATTATTTATTGCTTGTCTTAGTAATCTTTAACTTTTAATATCTTCATCATTGCTTAATCATTATTATTATCAAATCATTTCCCTTAACCTTCGACTGTTCTCTCAAATTTTTCCCTTTTTACTAGAGGTGCAATTTAGTGAAGATCACATACCACGCAGTCCGGAATTTCGGCTGTCAGGCGGTCTCCCTGCGTTGTCGGTCCTTGGCCTCTCCGTGATCCCGTCCAGTGGTCAAGGTGTCCAGGAGTGGTCCAGCGTCCAGAAGTGATCCCGGGTCCCTTTGTCGGTGGTTGTCTTGAAGAATTCTCCCAAGGCTCCTCCGGTCGCAGACACGGTCCGTCCTCTTCTCCCTCTGGGTTGTGGTCGCTGTAGTGCTTCTCTTGGCCCTGCGTTGGTGGACTTGGTTGGAAGGTCGACAACACCCGGTATTTTACTATAACCTAAGTGTTGCGGGACTTACTCGATCCAGCCCCCCTTACTTCCCAACACTTCACTTCTTGCCTCCCTTTTCCTGACTGTCCATCCTCTCTCCTCGATATGTTTCCCCCGATATCGTGTTTCCCCCAAATTCGGTCGACCACGCCCACGTCAACCAATCACGTCGATTCTGGACTCCTACACCCGCCGTGATTCGTGTCCGTAGCTGGTCAGCATTCCGCCGCCATCATTGGAATTTTTGGTGAGTTACTTTGATTTTGTCGCTTGAACCCTAGGTCATTTACCTGTGTAATTTGACCGTTTATTTCCTGTTTTGTTACTCTGTCATTTCCTGTTGTTCCCAATTCCAAGTCTTTCACCTCAGCTTTACTTCGTAGTTAATTGTACTCATATTTTTATGATTTTATTTTAGGGATTTTATTAACCAATAATGTTCATAATGTTTACAATATAAAAGTGAATTGACCATGGATGGTTGATAGTTACTCAATAAAACAGAGTAAATGTAAAATTAAAACTCCAAATAATCCAGTAGGTTAAGTTTTAATTTGGTTATAGAATGTAATAATTTATAAATAATTTTATTTTTTTTATTTCTTTGACGACTGAGAGATTCAGAAATAAATATAACAATTCAGTATATTCACATTTTGAATTCCTTTGATAAGACTTAGCTGTCCTATTATACAACAATGCGTGATTATTAATGTATCAACGCTTAGCTTTAATATATTTTCAACATGGCATTTAATTTTCTTGGTACTGTAACTGAAAAGAGCCATCAAATTTCAAACTCTAAAAACTGCAAAATAATAACATCTTGATACATTAACAAAACAGCGTGGATGTTTTTGTACAATAGATTATCACTTGAAAGCGTTTTTATCCATAGAATGAAAAATACGTTAATATAGGGACCTTTTACGTTGAATTCGGTTGTTGTAGTCTTTTAAAAAAGCTATATTATAACTAAGCGACCGGGCCTCAAATGAGGGTAATAATAACACTTTACAAATAAATAACAAGTATGTTATTTATGGATATGATTTTACATTTCATTAGGTAACCTCGTAACGGTTAATTAATTAAAAGCACACGCAATCAGGTGTTAAGAGAACTAACCTAATAATGATTTTGACGTAATGAGATTTTGACTAAATTATACGAATCAGTTTATTTTGATTTTCATAATGCACACGCATTTGACTAATTGACTTTTTCTAGTAGTTTTTATTTTTTTCATTTATTAGGCGATCGATACTAAAGTTACATTAATGTCTTAAAGGAATAATACATTGCGATGACACTATTTAAACTTTTAACGAGAAGAATTCATTACAACATTATTGATTGTATTTTGGCTCTTCTTCACAAAACTTTAGCACAATTTACTATCAGAAGTTAAATCAATACTTTGCCAAGTGTACTCAATTTATATAAATAAACTCTGTCATTACTTAACCATACGAGTATACAGTAAATAAATTAACTAAAATTTGGACTTTAATAATACTAATTGTGATCTAGGAAGAAAAATTTGATTTTTAAATTGCTATTTACGTTTTGATTCAAATAAGAGATGATGTCATGTTATGAGTTATTTTAACCTGTTAAAGGCATGGGTTGAATTTATTACGTACCTATGAGGTGTGCCATATAACAAAAACTTTAGCACAAAAACCAACTAATTTTAAATACGTATTTTTACTAAACAACATTTTTTAATTTGTATAACATAAAGGAATGCATGAACCGCTTTATAGACGCGTTTGTCTGAACGAAGTACAGCACCTACCATGGCATTATTAGACGAGGCACTGTAAATCTTCAAGAAACACTCTAAATGTTTTGGGAAAGTAAGTCAGAATATTTTAAGTGTTTTAAAGAAATGTAAACATAATGCTGACCTCTGCTCTGATCGTTTCGACTCAATCTTTGTCGTAGCAATGTTTAAAAGCAAGTGCAACTAGTGAGTTTAAGTAGTCAGTTTCATTTTCTGACCACATTGAGTAAACGAGCTGCGAGTTTTTGAAGGAAGAGTAAAGTAATTTTAACATTGTATTTTTAAGTTTAAACCCCTCTTCTTGCTTCCACAGACAGACAGACGGTCCGATAACGCCATTTCATACATAAACACATATTACAGTGTAGTGCCTGGAATGAGCTTTGCTTGATGAATTCCTGTACCTTTGTTCAATAGGATTGAAGTAATTTTTCATCATCCCCCCAGAAATATCAGATTTCTTTCGCCCCAGATTTTACTGTAGCCTAATTTCCCTTTAGGTGTTATTTGTTTTACATGGACATTTAATTAACTTTGGACAAAGCCACACTTTATGCAATCTAAGTTCAACGGTTTTAGTCACTGTTCCCAATAAACCACATGTAAATAGTTAGACTACATGATTATTACCCTGACAGTCGACTGGATGTTAGATCAATTGCTATTATGTTTTTAAGTTCCTATTTTAAACCCTATAACCTCAATAATAACGTTTTAATAAATATAGTAGCCTCTTGACAAAGTTAGATTCATCCTGAAGTTGGGAATTTTCTAGAAAATATTTAAAAAGGTGATAGATGGTTACAGCATTCAAAGAAAGTCTTTGGAACTGTTTTTGAGATAAGAGACGCAATCAAAGGAAAGCATCAAGAAAATGAGAAAGTACACTTTACTCATATTTGAGTGTACTTTTAAACTGAGAAATTCAATTTTAAATGCAAACTTCTAAAACGGTACCTGAACTAGAGAGACTTTTGATATATATTCATAATTAACAGTAATACAACACAACATGTTATAACAAATATATCCAGCAATTTTTACTAAATACGCCTCTCCCCATAAATGTTTTGAAATTGCTTGAACAAATTAAAATAAATAAAATAGCAATGTACGTGTTTCTTTAAATATATATTTTCATACTTATATGTATGGTAAATATTGAGAGGATATATTTCCTAGGTTGTATTCTGAGAGCAATCATATTTACCTAACGACTCGGAGGTCGTTGTACACAAGTAGATAGCGACATAAACACTAAATTTATGAAACCATAAATTCCCTTAACGACCACCTGCAGAGTATTTACTCCTGCCAAAACCTATTTTATTATAATTTATGTAAATATAAAGTTTTTTATTCACATAACTGAGGCCATCCTGTGACTTGAGTACTCAATCTTAACTGCACACAAAACAGTTGCATTTAATGAATAAATTTATCCATTTACTTTTACTTTACCGTACGATACCTTCTAAGTGGGATGTACTGTAAGTTACATCTAGATGTACATCCATACATAATTGATGGCCAACTAGAAAACAAAGAATTGAGGGAAAGTTATCCCATCCACTGTGCATACTCTGTTTATGACAAAGCCATCTAAGGAGGAACTATCCTTGCTGTTGGTTTATATTAAAGATGTTGTCTTTTAGTCAATTTACCCTATAGGGAAGAAGCTATTACCGTAGTTGGCATTGTAAGACCTAGGCCCGGGACCATGATAACTTTTAGTTTTGAGGTCCCCAGACCCCAAAACACCATTCGTTCGAAACTATGTATATATATATATATATTGAGAACATATATTGTATATATATATATACACAGGGTGTCACAAAAATGCGTAGCGTGTTATGCAGAATCGGATTATACATAGAAAAAAAATCGAAGATGTAAATAACATTTTGTTGATTTTCACTTCGTTTGTCCGTAGTCCGCCATTTTGTATTTTTTTAAAATAATGAATAATTCAAAACCATTAGAGACATTTGTACGAAACTTGGTATAAACTTTAAGTTTTATGTTATTAAAATTTTCCAAAAATATCTTTTGCTAAACTTTTTTAAATTTCAAAATGGTGGCCGCCATTTTGAAATTTTTTATTAAAAATTACCACAACTTTTTATTTATTTATTGGTTTTTACAATCAAAGTTTCATTGGATTTGGATTAAAAAGAGTTTTAAATTTTATGTCTGGAAACATTTTGTTTTAGCTGCTAGTTTTCATGCAATTTGACTTTGAAATCTTTAAATGGCCACCATTTTGAAATTTAAAAAGTTTGGCAAAAGATATTTTTGGAGAATTTCTATAACATAAAACTTAATGTTTATACCAAATTTCGTACAAATATCTAAGGGTTTTTGAATTATTAATTATTTTCAACAAAATACAAAATGGTGGATTACGGTTAAACTAAGCGAAAATCAAAAAAATGTTACTTTACATTTTCGACTTATTTTTGTTTTTAGAATCCGGTTCTGTATAGCACGCTACGCATTTTTGTGACACTCTATACATATATACGTCCGTGAGCACGATAACTCTCGTAAAAATTATGCAATTTTGATGAAATTTGGTATAAACGTGTAAAGCAACATTTATGACTTCAAGTTCGAAAACCAGCCAGATCACTCCATCCAAAGGGGTATTTTTTGGGTTTTTTTTACCCCAAATATGGGTTTTTTGAATTATTTACATGTATCTTTTTGAAATAGTCAAATGTTAGTTTTTGCCATTGGACTCAGCTTAACAAAACACACAATTTGGTATTTTGATCATTCCTCTACGTCAATAGGTCTCCAAGATATTGAAAGTGCTAAACACAGTACGTTGTCTAGTGTTATTCTTGTGGAGGAAAAGAAATAAATTATATCTTGCTTATTTATGAACGTGTACTGACAAAACTTGGTATACGGCTTCATCTGGTTGTGGTCTATTGATATTTGCTAAAAAAAACAATTCTTTGCCAACTGCTCCCGTAGCAGCAAACCTGCGTACTCAGCTCCCATGTTATTCTTATGGAGAATAATTAAAATTGTATATATCGCTTATTTGTGAATATATTTTTATGAAACTTGGTAATTTGCTTTAAGTAGAATTAATAAATTGATATCTCCATTGGAAATTTGCTGAGTATGCAAGTTTGCTGCGACGGGGGTATTTAGTATTACTTTACCTTTACTTAATCGTTTTAACTTTATTGATACCATTTATATTGCCAAATAATTGCAAATATACCAACAAAATCAAACAAGATTCATCCACCTACCGTAAATTAATATGTTTGTGAACCATTATTGGTATTTGGTCAATAAAGTATACATCCGTGATCTAAAACAAAATTTACTTGATTTTGTGGAAAGATCTTGTATACACGTTTTTTATTCATATCTAAATATTTCTTGTCTAGAATTGACAAATTGAAAACTTTTAAATAACTACTTCATCATATTAAAAGGGGAAACTCGTAGGAAAATGTCAATAAAAACTACAAATTATTTTTTGATTAAGTTCTAAACTAATCAAATATAAATAATAAATTCTTAAATACACGAATGTAATAAACACAATTAACTCAATTTTTGTTGTAGCAATATAGTATGTTTATCATATTTACCCCTGAAATGATTATTTCCAAGATTGTCAATGTAAAATATGTTATAGCTCAAATTCAGTAAGTGGCAAAATTATTACTTCCCATATTTTATTCTCTACTACTAGCCGTTGGATCCCTAATTTATTAACATAGGGGTAGCCTAACCTCCATAACGATGTCCAAGGAAATGTTTTGTTCGATCGGGTGAATATAATATTATGCAATATTAAACCATTGTAGTTATCACGTGCTTTACTTTGCATATACTAGTTTTTACTTGCATCTTAACAGTTTTTAAATCATCGTGTCCTCTGTTAGACTACCAAATAAAACAAAGAGTTGAAAACAACTCTTTCGATAGAAATCATTAAGGTGTAAACTCTAAACATAGCCAAAGGGTTGGGGTAATAGTTTCTGTGGAATATATTGTTCAAAAGAAACGGGTACAGAAAACTCCAGCTACACTAGGAAGACATTTACATATGCTTACATAACCTCCTGAACAAATAAAATAATCGTCAGCAGTAGATAAACATTGACACTTTAAGGGCCAATGTGGCGGGCCTATGGTATTTCTGAATATTTTCCGACTTTTGACGCGCGTTTAATCATAATTATCATGTTTATACGCTACATTATCAGCTTTTGTCACAATAACACCTTCAAATTTGGCATGATGGATTTCCCATTTAATTACATGTATTCAGGTATTACCATCTTACAAATAGTAATCTAATTTACAAATAGTAAATAGTAATCTCTTTCCTTTTTAGTGTATTTTTGGCAATTGTGGCTCAATCAAAAACAATTTAAATCATTAAAGTTAAAACTTGTTAAAACAAATTGCAGGACTAACGATTATTGAATGTATTTTGGAACCTGGGTTTATTAAATGAGCTAATTTTTTCATCTTTTGTAAATGACAATCTTCTTTTTTGTGTGACTTTCTACGAAATTAGCAATTTTTAATATCTGATAGCGAATAGTTAAAAAAAGTTCATGTTACTATCTAAGGTCAACATGAATTTGAAAATTATTCCAAATATGTTATTAACTAGTAGCCTAAGGAAAAAACCGATCTAGTATCAAACCTTCAACGTATTGTCAGAACTTCCTCAGGGTCTATCTGGCGACCCTCAGGTTGTATGACCAGCACTTTAACCACTATATAACCATCCAGTCACTTTGACCATTAGTTAAAATGCAAATGCTTCCCTTAAAAAACCCTTAAAAATATATTAAACATGATGTAGTTTATTATTTATAAACTTCCCTAACATACCACAGCACATAAAACTAAAACACTAAGGATATTCCAAATATCGTTTGGATTAGCTATTGATTTGTGTTAAAATAAATCCCCAATCCATTATTCACTATTAACTAAATATACGACAAAAACCTAAACAATTTCGATAATTATGGAGACAAAGATAGTAAACTTTGCTCAAGTTACTTAACAAAATTTAAGCTTCTCGCAAGTCTGGCGGATAATGTCGTGGGCTTTAGTTCAAAGGGCTAAAGATAAATTTCCGGGTCTCAACCAAAGTTTAAACACGGTTTCACCCCTCAACCTAAAAAAAGTTACATATCTCAAAATGTAATGCCACCAGAACCCATGAAGTAAGAACGGGTAATGAAATGTAAGAGCAAGCAGGTTGCATGCCAACTTTACATTCACTAATCATAAATACCTATATACATGATCAAGACTATTTTAAAGTCAGCATAGAAGTAAAGTTACAAATAAACCTGTATTGCCACTTTTTAAATCTGTAACCCCTGGATATTTCCTTGACTATTTTGATCAGGGTATCAATATTATTGGAAATAGCATATATGTATGCAGTCAAATCGTTTGTGTCATTTTTAATTTACAGTTAAAATCACCTACATAAAGTGGCATAAACTCAGCAATAGCAGAGTTACACAACTGGTGTCAAACATTAGCCATTGGAAAGGATATGGAGCCAAAGTTTTAGCCAGCCACTGGTGCATTGTGAACTAGAAGTATACTTCACGACTTTTAGTTAGCAAATAAATAGTCTAACTGTCTAATTTTCTAGGTTATCTAATTGGCGAAAACAGACACAGGGAGGAAATTTAAAAGAGATGTATACATACTCAGTCACATTCGTTGTTCAGTGCAAACTTCATACAACATTAATTGGACTAAATATTGTTACACTTAAATTATAACAAGCATGATGCAGATTATCTCAATTCAATCCATCATTGACCTAAAACAAATACAAAATAGATTTAATGAAACAAAATAAATGAACTCGTAAACATTATTAGACAGTTTAAGTGTTAAGTAGAGTGTTAAGCTAAGTAGAGTCATCTACTTATTGTGGAGGCTTGTTAAAGATCTCCCAAATAGACAAGCATTTTTTGCTTTTTTCCTGAGTCATGTGGCCTATGGTACTGTTCTATGGGGGCAAAGTTCAAGTGCATATAAGATTATTTTACTGCAGAAGAAAGCAGTTCGAGTAATTGCAAACTCTGGTTGGCTTGAACATTGTAGGCCTCTATTCATTGAGAATAAGATCATATCTTTACATAGTCTGTATATATTACAATGTGTTGTAGCCACAACAGATAAAAACAGTTTGTTCTCAGGTGTTAGTGAAGTACATGATCACAATATACAAGGGAAAATTTCAACCAGTTTTTACCTAGATTAAGGCTTGAGTAAACTTTAAGATGCTTTCTATTCAGGTATACGGTTTTTTAACCAACTGCCAGTCCAAATCCGGAACCTGCAACCCCCGAGATTCAACCATGTTATGAGAGAATGGCTCACTCTCAATCCTTTCTACCGTACTAACGAATTTAACAGATCTGATCATAAAACCATTTTAAGTTGTCTTTAACCTACCGTTCTGCACCACAAGCTACACTAACATACTAACCACCGCATCCCTCCGCCCACCACAAAATATATATTTCTTCCATTTTTTTTATCAATCTCATTTGATTTTTCTCCAAATTTTCCTATACTGGCATTCATAACTTGTATTTTAGCCTAGAGAATTGTTTGAATTGTTTGAGTCAGATCTTTGCCTCAGTATTGCTCAGTTTATTTATTTAGTTGTAGACGATGCCTATTGTATTTAATGTAAATATTTAATGGTAAATAAATTTTGAATCTTAAATTTTGAATCTTGAGCGTTTTGTATAGATCTTAACAAGCACACTCATACATAAATGCAGATATGGCCGTAGTGCTGTTTACCACGAATGTAGAAAACTATGTGGAAGAAAATATTATAGGAATCTATGAAATTTACTTGATAAGATAGACCAAGTCTTATTTGGCAAAGATCGATTCTAAAAGGTAGGTTACTGACTACTTTCCTCGACGTCTTACTCTAACTTGAAATTAATCTAATAACGCCTAGTCTAACATTCTAGGTGTCCCATAACTCTCTGGACAAAGCTACATACTATTATTCCTGAAGTCAATAAAAACTCTTACCATATAATCATGGGTCTCCCATGCCTATATTTCCATCTGTCTGTCTTTATGGGTCTTTTACTTAAAATGTAATATTGTTTTAACTGCTTTACTGAATTCAACGAAACTACAGTCAACTATTTGTGGTGGATAGAGTTTATCAACACAACAGTATGGTCTAATTATCTCTGACAATTTCAAAACATCGGTAACATCGGTAACATCGGATTGTCTTGACCCATGTAATCATTCTATATACCTTTGTTCTGATATTTACGTAACACCCTGTTTACAATGCTAATTGATTAATTGATTAATACTAATTGATTCGTTAATAGATTTATTGATTGGACCATCTAAAGATGTACGAGTACATTTATTTTATTTCATTAAATCTAGTTTATACTTGTTTTAGGTCAATGATTGATTGAAATGAGATAATCTGCATCAAGCTTGGCATAATTTAAGTTTAGAACGGTGTAGTGTAATTAATTATTTATGTAGTGTACACTAAACCATGAAGGATAATGCGTATATATACAACTCTTGACATACTCTTAAGTTTTGCCTGTGACTGTTTTTCCCCGGTTAGAGAATTTAATTGCTTACAAAAACAGAGGCTTGATTTACAGACATTTTTATAGAGGCTACAGATAACATAACAGGCCCTAAAAGGTTAGGTACAGTCGAGGATAAAGTACAAATAAACCTTTAGTAAGAACAATCTCTCGCAGTTGTAACTTTTTCATTATAATTATTTCTATTTTGAATTAATAGTTACAGCCTGAGTATTGAGATATTTTCAAAACTAAAACTATTTAAACCTTCTTATTTATTTAGCACAGTTCCAGTTTTTTGTACTTACTATACAAATTGTTATCCCAAAAAGGCTGTTCATTTATATATATTTAAGGTCGTACTTTAATGGGCTGTGACAGAATAAGAAAATGGCACATAGAATTTAGATTGCATACAGTAACTCCCTAAATATTGTAATCCTAACACCGATTTAACATAAAAAAATTATAGTAAAAAAAAACTTTAAAAATATTCGTGTTACTACCATTTGAAATCCTAAATTTAGAAAACTAATATTTTAGTTCGTAGTTGAAAAATGATTACTGTTATATTTCATGAATATCTTTATTTTTGTCATGCTGTCTACAAAATTGTAACATAGTATGCAGAGTATTATACAAAACAAGCTTGCTTTAAAAGATGTTCAATATAACTTTCATAAAATAATGGTCCAGTTATTATATTTTCAATATATTATTTGGTTTGCAGGTATTTTTCCACAAACAGACCTTTAACAGACAGTCCTGTTGAACACTATTTCATTTAGAAGAAAATCAATTAGATTTTAAGTACCAATGTCACAGTCTGTCACTGTTGAGAGAGTGATTCTTCTGAGGTCGGGCTTGTGGCAAGTGTAAATAACTAAATCCGTGCATAAGTTCATTTGACAGCTTTTACATTGTTTTTTGTACTCCACGTAAATTGTTAAGAGAAAAGGAAGGTAAAACAAAGATTTCGCTCTTTCCTATCTAATCTAAATTCATAAAAAAGGGTGTTGGGTTGTTTGTATATATATATGAAGTTTATGGACTCGGACACCGTTGTCATGAAACTTGGTATATATATGTAAAATTTCACGGAGAAGGTTTTAAGCCATCCATTTCGTCCTAACTCAATTGGGTTCCTCCCAAGAGGCCCAAAAGGGTTTCCATATAAACCTTATGGAAATATATTGTTGTTTACGTAAAAGCTAATGACACGTTTACTTGAACAGGGGATCTTGGTGATATTGGTTTTATTTGGTAATATTCAAAGACATGCCGGGTAAAAGCTAGTTTTATATAAATTTTTAAGCTTTCTATGTATTATGACAGCTTTAGAAACCTGTGCAAACGAATCAACGAATTACATATTTATCATCCAAATTTCGTCATGGCGATATCAAGAATAATAGAAGATGATAATTTAACAAAAAAGATAAATTTTTAAATAATAAAAAATTTTAATTGTTCCTACTTATAATAATTAGGTATCTACGATATATATTTTGTTCGCTTTACAAACATAAATCGAATTCCCTTATTTCCCTGATAGTTCAAAAAAATATAATGTAAAATATAATAGCAATGTAAAATATAATCTGTTAGTTCGATCACGACCACATTTATGTACCACATGTCCCAACCATTCGTGAGGTTTATTTTCATTCTAACTGTTTGTACGATAAAAGTGGCATTCCTTATTGTTGTGTTGATTTTTGAATAGGTAACTGTGAAAGTTTAAAAATGGATCATTATAAAATAAACGAAATAAGTTTGATACACTTTATTTTATATTTCTCTCACTTTCATTGTTAAAGATTTCATACTCACTACCACCCAGATTCTAAAGGTTTTAGTGGCAGCAAAACAAAGTAACTAACTGATTTCAACCGTAAACTGCATGTTAGATAATAATACTTTTTAAAATCCTGACAGACTATTATACTATACCCAGTAGTTATATTTAAATTTAAAACTTAACGGAGAGTGGTTTATAATGTTTCCATCAAAATCTGTGATCAATACCCTCAAACCGGTGTTCAATAGCTGAACGTTTGATGATGAATGTTCACAGCTGTCAATACCACGAGAAAAACTCTGGCCTTGTCCTAACTGGGTCTGTTGGGGTGACCAGGTGGATAACAATCACTTGGCAAGTACTCAGATACTCAGTGGTTTGTAATGTTAGCTGTAAAAGGCTATCCGATGACTAAAACTGTTTTCATATTATTTACCTTTCAACCAAATTATGTAATCACTCGTAAGTGATTTACACTTGCTAAACTTAAAAACACTTCGAAAAATAATAAGTACTAAAAAAAACAAATACGATCGTTTCAAAAGTAATAACAGTGACATTTTAGTGTGTACCTTAGTTTTTGGAGGAAAATAACAGTTGGAAAAAGCGCAACAAAGAATTTGTTTAAGGACTAGAGTAGGTTATAAAATCGATAGAAACGCACAACAAATAATAAAACAACATTATCTCTGATTGCCCTACTACCTGCCTAGGATAAACTTTTCAACAAGATTTTTAATTAATATATTCTATTTATATTTGAATTATTATTTGTAATATATTTCGTTTGTTTGTGTATTTTAATATTATAACGGTTCTACTGTTAAGTACTACTTATTAGTAATTATATCATTATTTGGTTATACAAGCATATATATTATAATTTTTTAAAGTAATAGTAGTTTTTGGTGACTCATCGCCTTTACAATATTTGGCAAACTAAAACATCACAATTTTCCGTAACTAGTAGTTTATTCTATAATTTGTAGTTGTTAAGAGTACTAATATTTATACTAGCAGTTCAAATTTTTTGGTTTTTCAATCCAGTTCGGTGACAAAATGTGTGAATTTCTAAACAATAAATGTTAATTAAACTTTCGTAATATAATTACATCATGTTATATTAATGGAGTTTTAAATATTGCATTAATCACTTTTGCATTTGGAAAACTTAAATCTCGTTTAAATTGAAATAATGCATGACAAGACTTATTTTATATTATGCCATAATTGAGGTCGTACATTAACTAAAATAATGTCAAATTGAATCTGCAGGTGTTTCAATTTCATAGTGCTATGATTATTCAGTTCCGACAGTAATATAATCACTTTAGTATCAAATGAACGTTAACCATACCTTGCGGATAGCCTCATTGCATTCGATACACTAGTAGGTAAATTGGTTATTGCATAATTTAGTGTAAAATAACCAATCGTATGCATAAGATCACTAACACGTGTGCAAAATTAGTAATTATTTGTTACAGTTGGTTTCCATGAGGTATTTCATAGAAGGATTACGATTTATATCCAGTCAAACGAGCAAGAAAAACGATACAGAAAGGTGTTTTTAGAATAAAGAAAATTATTTTCGTATCACATTTTTTATGATTCCATTACGATCCGCTGGATTAAATATTGTCTTGGATATTTAAATGCTCAGAATTTGGTAACAGTTACGCTTATATTATTGTACCTCTTTGTAGTAATATGACTACATTAGGATTAACATTTATGATGGTTTCGTCTTTGAGTGACCGTTTCAATTCAGATTGTAAGGAACTATGTAGAGTATTCCTGGGAAAACTAAGGAAATTAATTAGTTTAGTTTATTTTCTATGGTAAAAACGGAAATTTGTACCAACAATATTAAAGTGTTTACAAAGCACATTGTATTTAACAATCAAGAAGGTAATAATTTTACTACGCTAAAATGCATATAATGGTAGGTTGCATGATAATTATTTAATTATGTTTAATAATTTGTTCTTAATCGATGTCAAAATCCTTAGGTTAAATTTTTAATGAATTATTAGGGCATACCAAATTAACGGAGAAATAATAAAAACTATTAAATATACCGGTACAGTTTACTTATTTTATTAAATCTAAATCGCTTAAATGAGCCACCATTAAACATTTACAGAACCTACTCAGTTTACTGTATGATAAAATATGACATGTCCTCATTTAGTTAAATATGTTTTAGCCGCATAAGCCATATATTTATCATTAATTCAACTTACCATCTATGAAAGTGTCAAGGGTTACAAACGTACACAAAACATAAACAGCCACGTATTCTAATCACATAAACCTCTAAACTAGGATTATAGCTTGATACAGTGGATTTTATAGGTGCTGTAACCTTTTTTATAGTACAATTTTTTTACCGAGAACAACAAAGAGTAACATGCACATAAATAAATATCCCGGAAGTACTGACGAAGAATAGTAATACCAGTGTCATTACTATTCTTTTAGTATATGATAAAACATTTATGATAGTTCAGTTTATGTGTTCAGAAACATTCAACGCCTTGGCCTAACTAAACATCTCCGAAGTCAACAATCATAAACTATGCCGTAATTATCTGCCACGTTATTCCCAGTTGACTTCCAGCGTTGGAGCTACTGATAAATTTACTGTGGTACATCCTCATAGTTTACCAAACTATTAATTACAACAAGTAACCTATTTTATATACTCCACTTATTTACTAGTGGTAGCAACCCATATTCAGTTTTATTAATAATTGCCGTAAAGTAGAGGGTTTCATAAAATAAATTGTAATTTTTCTATCTACTCTTTTCGTTTACTTACATTTAACAATTTATAATTGTTTGTATACTGTATATTTATGTAGTCCTCTTCACACCTCTGTGTTTAAAGAGGTGATCAAAACATTAGGAAAATGAGAGAGAGCAAAGACATTTTATTAACAACATAAAGATGATCCTTGAGACATCAAGAAGTCGTAATATTATGGTGTAGTAGGCATGCCGTTTAAACAGGAAACGTAGTGTAAGAAGTGACGACAGCTGTAAAAGTAAAGTGTTATAACAATGCGTCTATGCTCGGTTAAACTTAGAGCTTTATAATGTTCAATATTTTCTTTATTCTCTCCCCTCGTCACCCTCTCCCTCCCTCCAATACACGATAGTTTTAGACGACTTTAATGACGATTTTTCCTCACATTCATAATAATCTTTTATGTGAAGAGTCTGATAAACAAAACCTATGGGGTTGGGAGGGTTCTGTTTCACTATTTATTACTGTGGTAAAATGTGATTCAATGTTCAATAAGTTCATCTGTTTTATTGTGATCACATATTAAATAATATTAAATAAATCAAAATAACACGATGTTAATATGTAGAGTTTTATAGATCTTACTTCATGTACAATTGGGGATTTTTTTCACATATTTGTAAAATTATTATGATAAGGGTGTATATTAACATGCACAAGGCTGAGGTGTGAGCAGACGCTCATAATAAAGAGATTTATCTTATACGGCTCGCTTGATAACAGCGTCAAGCTGCGCTCCGGGTGTGTTCAGCTACCGTATGGTTTCCGAACCGGCCGTCCTGGTAGTCGCTGGAGTCACCCCAGTTAAGCTTTTAGCCGGGGAGAGGAAGGCGATTTATCTACAAGGTGAATTCGATAAGGACACTGCCAGAGCCGAAGAGCGCTCCTACACCTACCAGCAATGGCAACAAGCTGGGAACAGGAGTCCCGGTGACGATGGGCGGTGCGACTCGTCAAGCAAGTCCAATCGTGTCAAATATTCCAGTAAAACTACCTTAGTACATTACAAGATGAATCAAACTAATTCCTAATTTTTCACTGGAGGAATGTTTACCACAATACTCTGTGTGTGTAAACCATTAGTGAACAGAAATACCGTCAGCTTCTCAAACAAACTTACCTATATTGGTGATCAGGGACACATCCCCTCAACGGTGGACCTCAACGAATGAGGAAGTTTTAATTAAAAGCGTGGGATATTGTGGTCTTTTTACTGTCAACATGTTCTAACAAAATTGATAACAGTTAAAGAAATTTATTGATTTTAAGAGGTCCGTGTGTGAAAAAGATGTTTAATACATTGTATATCAGTTTGTAATATTTAACTTGCTGTCAGTGGTTCATATGTGTTACTGTATGGATAACTACATTATTATATTACCTAACAACCTTTCCAAATTAATTAAAAAACGATCTTACATAGGCTGCTATTATCAATTTAATTGTTTATAAGCAAGTATTGTCATAAGCTGAACAAACTGAAACTTACTAACGAGACGGGAAGAACACGAGGAGCGATATTTCAACGCTTAACTCCGGTTTATTGGAGGCATTCAACCCCAGTCTTGCATGGATGGCTAGCCTGACTACCATTGTCGATACAGGATTTAGAAATGAATTAGTAATATTTACTGCACTACATTTGGCAGTACATACTATTACAAAATATATTCTCAGATACGATCTAAAAATTACGTTGTACATGCAACCAGCAACGTCATATTTAGAATAAACTAGTTGCAAGATTCGTCTCTTAAAATTCAAGATGCGAACTTCCCTGTACATATTTTATTAATAAAACTTATTGCAACAACAAAATAAAATGTTTGTTAAAGATCTGGTTTGACCCTTAAGTGAGATTCAAAATGTAAGGTATTGTCTATTAATTACACACTCTTATTGCCCAACACAAATGCACAACATAATTTTATTTTATCTTATAAATTTTGCTGTTACTGTAATTTTAAACTGTTTAAAACATGTTACCTTCTATGGATAGTTTTAAACTAGCATTGTGGATTAGGAATGTGAAAATGAAAGCCACAAACACATCAAGAGACTAAAATAAAAATGTTAATTAACCTGTGTAATCCTATTATCTAAAGAGTTTCAAAATAGGCAAGAGCTACGAAAGTTATCGCATTCAGTAGACCCTCAATACAGAGAAATCCTTCTTATTTGAATATATACGAGATTCCGCCACCAGCAAGCCCGTGTCAGAAAGTTTCTGTAGAAACCCCTTATAACAGATCAAAGGTGGTCAAAGGTTATGAGGATAAATTAGCACACAGGATTTCCAATTCAACAAACCACATCAAAGAAACTGTAAAATGATATAATTGAAAAATGGTTTTTTCAAGGTCAAGCATATATCGAATGAATATGATGCACACACACACACACACCAACGAGCACTTATGATGTCCGACAGCCCGTCGGCGCTGAAGCCTTCACACTCACACACTTTAGACTGCACCTGTCTGGCACACTATTATAGCCGTGCTGCTATCGATCATAGACAGTTGTGGACACTTTTACTCATTACTAAAAATACATTTGTCCTTCCCCGAATGTACGTTGGTGCTGTGGGCGAACACGAAATTCACACTTTACACGGTATGTATTTAACCATTGAGTATACACTAATTCAATGATTTAACCCACCATTACGGTAGTGCTGCAATTGAACATTTTCAGTTAGTAACACAACGTCATATGGACCAACCTTTGGCAAAGAATCTACACTAAGAGGCTACATTTAAATAATGCCTTCATTACATAATCGCTTAATTTGTCTCAAAATTGTTCACAAAATAAAGAAATTGCATTTCTTTGGCTAAAAGAACAATGTTTAGTTCCATAAAATCCCAAATGTGGAAAATGTGGTGATGCAATGAAAACGTCTCATCGAGGTGAAATTCAAGTTGTTTTTCGTTGTCAGAAGAGTTCTAAAACCAACCATCATGTAGAGTATGTAAGTATATATAGGTTTAGTTTTGCTTAATTGTTTGACAATAATGTTTACTTGTTTACTAATTTGAGTATCTATTCATTTTAATTTTGTTCACTTTTTACATTCTATTGTTAGTTAACTTTTTTCATATTTTGTTACTTTTTAATAATAATTACAACATATTTTTGAATATAATCGAGTTTTTCAATGAATGCACTAATTACCACGACTTTTATTAGATTACTAATTTCAATTATCATTCGATTACAATATCGATACATAAACAATCGATTGTTCATCCGATAATATATCGTAGAGCGTCTGCGGAACTGTACCCTAATAAACAATTTTAAAATCCTGCTTTGTCGTTACATTGTAGGTGTCTAATCCTCAATATTTTAGGTACATTTTTCAAACATTTTAATCAATAATTAAATTACGACTATTTTTAATTAATTTATTATTTTATATCACAGTATCAATTATCCGAAGGGTTACTGAGAAATGTAAAATTGATAGGTTGTATTTCTGAACAATATTTTAACTAGCCACTCCCTTACATAATATTTTATTCGTATCTACCTATTTAATAACAGTTTTTTCTTGACATCCCTACTAGTGACAACAATTAAAAACATTACTAGGAGTGGTTTTGTTAGTTAAATATTAAAATAGAAGTAAAGTAATGTTATTAAGTGACGCTTACTTTTAACCAGTATAAATAGGAACGGAGAAATAAAGGGGTAAAGAAGCCCATTCTTTATTACAAAGCTCAAAATATCCCGTGTAGCTCCAGTGATATCTCTTTTGTGACACAATGAAAAAAGCTTTGTCAAATATAAAGTGTAAAATAAAAAGGAGAATGACTGTGAAATAACTATTAAGTAAACTGATGATACATTTATTGTATTATGGCTCTACAACGTTTCATGTACATATTTATATACAATAATCTTTTATTTTTAACACTTGCGGAATGCACCGATGCGTCCCAGGGCAACCTTAATACTGGTCTATACCAGTTTTCAGGCTGTCATTGGGTACAGCAAATGAAGTTGTCATTACATATGGTAAGTCTTTTGGCTGTCGATTATGACAAACTTCCCTTTCACCTTTGGCCCCTTTATTTGCAGCGACTAGGGACAAAATCTTCGGGTTTGGTCCCCAACCTGCCAACCTGAGAATAGATGGTCTCTGGCTGTTGTACATGGATACTCTGTCAGTTGAGTTGACCATTTGGAGGGCAGAATGCGGGTCCTCTGAGAGCTTCATCCCAGCTGTCACAGGGGCACGGGAGTTGGCCCTCTGAAGGGTCGATTTGGCTCTCGTCCTATCCCACCCTTTCCTTTCCTACTATATCCTATCCTTCCGGTAACCTGCGCAATATTCCCGCTTGTGGAAGATGGTTCTAGCAGTTATGCTGGGGTTTCCTAATCCGCAACAATAATGATGCACCGATGCAACCTAAAGCCTTATAATAAGTATAGCGCGGGCGCGGGCGCGGGATTACTTGGACTTAGCTGCATACAAACCGTAAACAAGTAAAATATTTACGAACGTGATACTCAGTTATTCATTAAACTTTGTCTGCTGTGCACTGTGTATCAGAGTGTGGGTAATGTTATGTCTACGTAATTGTTTGATTTCTATCTCATTTAGTAAACGAAATTAGTTTTAAGGTTTTTTAAAAGAAGACTGCTTTATTTGTATTATACTGCTTTATTTGGAATGTATTATTCATTGATAAGGTTAATTTATGACACAATGTTTATCTTGAAATTAAACTACACAATGTTCAACCATACATTATGCTTTTGTCGGACGGTTTTAAGGTGTCCCGGAACTCTACTCAGTATTAGTTTTACCGGCTGGTAATTATTTTTTTAAAATCGTTATGAGTTACTTTTATGTATAGTGTCCGGTGGTTCTGAGGTGTACAGTTGTATAAAGTCAAACAAACCTCTATATTTTGTAAATGAGGTGAATTTTTGTGTTGTTCATATAAACACTGGTACTAACACGAATTACACTAACGACCTCAAGTAACATTAAGGTCTCTACATTATAATTCCAAGAGACAGTTATATGTAAACTTAGAACTGTAAGTGTATGTATGCGGGGACTGAGAAAAGTGACACGTGTGTGTCATCCTCCGACAAGGTGATCCAAGCGTGGCTTTAGCATTATTAGTGAATTTCCTTTGAAAAGTGGACTATTAGCATGACCCGCACGGTGAAACTTAAGCCCGGGACCACCATAGAAGTTCCTAACGTGACCCCCTGAACACGTTTTGGGGGGTCGTTCAAAATTGTATATATATATATATATATATATATATATATATATATGTGTGTGTATGCACTCTAGCGGTCGCATATTTTGTCCAATTAACTTCAAATTTGGTAGGAACGTTCCTGTCTGTAATCAGTTGGACAAGTTCGTTGGGCAAAACAATCAAAAAACTCTAAACCCTTTTTTGTTGATTAATCTTTCAAATTTCGAGTTTTTGGGCCCAAAAAGGGTCAGAAAAGCCCCGCATGTAAAAAGATGGGAATTAGTGAGGCAAAAGTTTTAAGCTCTTTCTCGTCATTCTAGCATAAATACTTACCGCGTTATTAAGGAAAATGTGTTTCGACTAAACACAGTACGTTGTCTTATGGGGGTTTTACACCACAAAAGCCTGTTATTCCTTTTGTTAGAGTACTTTTACCATCCCCAGCAACTCACGCCTACTTTCAAGCCCTGCCTGGACCTTCTCCTAACATTATAATGTGCAAAATTGTATTCCCAGCTTTGCAGGTAAATGAAACCAGGAGCATCAGAACAGCCAAAAAATCAATAATTTCAGATTTCAATAAAAATTGGAATACATGTATGTTTTTACACATATTTTGAGTTTTAAACGACTTTTTGTGGAAATTCACTTCCCTCACGTCAGCGTGCTGCGTGCGAACTCGTTTATGTTGCTGTCGCCTGTGTTTATTTTTAACACATACGACTGAAAATAAATAATTCTTATACATTCAAATGACTTGCATATTACACTATTGAATCAAAATCTATAAAGTCAGAACGTACCTGAGTATATGGAAATTTTAAGATTTGCATTGCACTTAGGGAATACACTGAACAAATATAGCCCTTACTGTTGTGTTGTTGAACCTCAGCTAAGTCAATACGTTTTCATTATTTAATTTATTGTTCTTTAAAAAAATTGTTATTCTTGTGTTTTGATATAAAACCACAATTATTCGTAACTTTCTATAATGTTAAGAATGGTAAATGATTTGTTATGTTAGTAGGTTTAACTAAAGTATATTTTACTAACTTTGATATTAGTTTTAACAGGTAGTTTCGATGCATAAAACGTTGCACCTTTATTCTACACAAGTAGCTAGTGCCTTGCGATATTTTTTCTTTGTTTGTTGCCATGGTGGAATATTTGAATAGTTTAAATATAGAAAGGCCAATAATTTCTTTTGATGAAATTTTGAAAGGTTCGTTAAACGGAAATTGGAAACCTTCAAAGATCACTCGTCTCATTCCCCTTTTGTAAAAAATAAACTTGGTGAATGCGGTTCTCCAAGTTAAGAATTCAGTATTCTGAATTTGTGCAGCTGCCCCACTATTCACAAAGACATTGAACATTCGGTATTCAGCTGAATATTAGGCGTATTCACAAATAGTACATGCTAAATGGGACAGGCTTAAACAAAGATCCTCAGTATAAAACATAGATAAACGATACTGCTAAAAGCATTTTTCCTTTCAATAAGAATCGAAATACTTTGAATACTTCACAAATAACCCTCGTCATTTACGCCACGTACAACGTGGTGCTATGTGTTTATCACGTGTTGGCTCTAGTTAACAATACCACAATTAGGAAACGGAATTTCAAAAATGACTTGTTGCAAAATTGTCATTGTTCCTTAACCATACAAACGCGACCTTATTCAAACTGTATCGCTTAAAGATCAACAAATGTAAAGGTGTAATTCACTTGTGTCGCCACTGAGGTAAAGGTAAGTACTCAACCGCGTTCCAACTAGAAACTTGTGTTAATATTTATTCCTTTTATTCTTCGTCATGCTATTTACTTCTAAAGTATTAAGTTACCTTAGGCGCTATTCACACATCATGATATATTTAATACTATCTCCATATCTAAACGTGCGATAGTTGAAAAACACTAATGTTGTATGTTTAATTAAACGATAAAAAATTACAGTTTTGTTTAAAAATCAAATTACTTAAAATTAAATTAAATGTCGTAATCTCCTCAATTTATTATATTCATGTTTTATTTACACAGTCACTTACTAAAAAATACTAATGCATTTTTGGATTCTTAAATAATATACAGCACAGAAAATAATGTTAAACAAATTCTACTTTCCACGGAATTTTGAAATATTCTATACCTTTATAGGCGCTGTAAAATAAATGTATTTGAATATTTAATCAAAGTATGTAGTTTCAGGGTAAAAATAAAAACAACGGTCGCAAAAATGTAAAGCGAGGGCAGGTATGCATAGTTTCATATATTTTCTCTTTACTAGGTAACATTGGTTGGCAATGACTAATAGCTTTCGTGATTTGAATGTTGGCAAGATAGTTATTAACAAATATTAGCCTTAATCGTATCAGGACAACACAAATTAGAGATAATTAGCAGTAATTTTATAAAGTTTACTTTTAATAATTTTGGTGTTCACAATGTAAAAACCGGTTACATTTGAATTATATGTGATACTGGTAAACTACGACTTGATAATGTTTTTTATTTTAAATAATTCAATTCCACAGAGTCTGTTTACATACCGAAGATTATTTTACAGAATTGTAGTTTGAGAAAATTAGATCAGCTATATAAAATCAAAAACATGATCTTTATTAGAATGAGTGTAAAGGAAAATGAATCGAGTACGAGGTTAGTAATAAATTTAAACTCCAAAGATGAAACTCTCCACTCCACTCCACTCTCCACGGTGATGCTATGTATTTTACCCCGTAGACCACTGTCAGCGATTAGTTGTCCATGTTCATAAACACATTTTTAAGCAATCAGCTGTATGAAAAAACAACTCCCTCGGAATAATATTGTGAACTAATCCTATAGGTCAGGATCGGAAGTTTATCTGATCCTAAAACCCTAAAAGGAAGTAAAAGGAACATCTCGGAAGTTTTTTAACTCCTAAAATGCACTTAGACGAATAAAGAGGTCAGGTACTTTATTACTACCTACATAAGGAGGTGAAAGTATCCAACTAAAAATTAAGAAATTCTTTGAATAACATTCTATTAGAAACGAAAAACTACAGATATTTATTTTCTACAGTAATATTAGAGACTGTAGGATAACAAATAAAAGTGTGAGCCATTTCGCCGGTTTAATTATTTCTAAGACTTTCTGTTGCTGAGGTTTTAGTAATAACGGTTATCTATTTTATGACGTTTCAACCTAGTGATTACGCTAAACATTTCCCGATGTATTTTTACATCACTTGTCTATTTCTTTTCCAAGAAGTGGAGATGATCCACTCAAGAATGTGGCTCAATGAATGTTAATTGTAAATGTACTAGCCAAAGGTTTGTTTAACTATGTTCCAGATGGCCCGCGTATGTTGTGTTCTTATTCTCGCTGTAGCATGCTTCACATTCGTCGCCGGTTCGTGTGGAGATGTCGTCAAAAGCATCAAAGAACTCCGTAAAGGCATAGACGACTCCAGTGTGCTCAACATTGTAAGTCTAATTAGTGACGGAAAATGTCCACAATTACATAAATTCACCGTTATCGGCATTTAATTTCAAACAAAGAATGGTAAGTACGCCTTTTAGCGCTGCAAAACATATTTATAGACTCTTATCGAAATATACACCATCCAAGTGAAGAACTAGCTGTACATTTCATGTCAGTATATTGCAATACCAGTGATAGTTATTTGACCGACAAAATAGTTACGAAATTTTACATTATGTAAAGACGGGTTGTCAGTATTTATATTCCAATAAAAATCAACCACATATTTACAAATAACAGCCAGCAAGAATATTATACTATTTTTATTTTCTTTGAGTCCTTTTGTGTTATGTCCATAGATTATTTCTTGTGGTAAAATTTAAAATTACAAAACATATATCCTATGTATGTTTGTGTGTGTTTACTATGTTTTGTTGGGCTAGGTCGGTGATTGGGGCATTGTCTATGTCAGTGGAACTTCCTCCGTTCCTGGAGGATTTTCCAACTCGACCTGTCAAATTTCTACCTTCTACAAAGATAAGGATGGGAATCACCGAGCTTCTCATAATGGGTAGGTACATTGTATTTAACAACTGATCATAGAACTTTCTTGGTTATTAGATTTAGAGATCAGATTTTTACAGTTATTTAGCAATTTTATATCGGTTTGATAGTCTGTTTTATCTTTTTCCGAATACGTAAATCCTCAAAAAATACTTTTAACGTCATCCAAAACTACATTTCTGGTTATTTTTCAGATTTCTGGCAGGGGGTTACATTTTGAAGTATGAGAATGGCGCAGAGTTGGTGATTGGTAAGTCAGCTGTTTTACTATTTTTCTTTTGGAAAAAACACCTGTAAAAGTAGCACTCATGTGGTAAACCGATATGTGTTTTTTTTCCGAGCCAATGTCTTCACCCAGATGCTTTTATACCAGAGGAGAATGAGTAAAAGAGCAAAAAGAGCGAACCTATTACGCATCTAGAAAGATATTAAATGTTCTAGTGCAATATCCATAATGACTAGTGTAGGGTGGTTGAGATGAATTCCACTCAGCGAGGATTAATTTTATAAACAATGTTAATAGTTTAAAAGAATATACATCAAATCACTCATCTAAATAATCATTTCCAGATCCAGACACAGGAAAGGTTCTAAGGAACACCTACCTCGTTTACGCTTCCCCTGGCTACGACATTGTTGCGTTTTACTCTTGCAGTGTCAGTGGTAAGTCAAAATCGAAGAAAAACAGTCATACTACAGTCATTTTTTAGTATCGTTTTGGGCATAGCAAAGCTTAAACTCAAAATGATAAATACCGCTGACTTTTCAAATTTCAGAAGAAAATATTTATAATTTATTTGAATTCGGTTGCTTTTTCAATATAGAAGTCAGCAATGCATCATCAAAATTAAAAATATTAACAAAAGATTATGTGCACAAAAATTTTGATTATTAAAGCGAACATGCATGCGCTTTCGAAGGGTCTCAATAACAGTCCAAAGTGTTACTCAAATCAATCACAAATTCTAATAAAACTATAACTCTCAAGGTTTCAATTTCCTTTCTAGTGACAATTTTGTACTGATCAAAATGTAGATGGATGATAAATTTTTATTAAACTTCCAAACCCCTTCCAGATAAAGTTGTATTAAGTCTTTGGTTAAATTACTGTCTTTTGCCAATAGCTTTTGCTCACATTTTCACTAATAAAATGGATTGGTTTGCTGATGCATAATTCCACGTCGTATTGACCTTGTTAATAACATTTAAATACTAATGACAAACGATAATGTTATTTTTATCACTTTTACAAAATACATTTACGATTTTGGCTTTCCCATTACTAACACTTATACCAGTGGTTTTCTATCATTAAAAATAATTCATAAACGAGTTACTTTGAAATTAAATAACTGTAATGTATTAAGTTACATGTTAATCAGGAGTTCTCTGTATTTTGTGTATTAAAGTATTTGTTAACATTCCATAATTATTTTAATTAATAGTGTACTTAAATCGGTTTAAATATTGTTGTGCTGCCTAGGCCCAGACGTATCGGTAGGTTCAGTGGCGGTTTCCACGAAAGTCATTACATCCCCATCAACAGCGAAACTAGTGACGAATGCAGAACAGTCCCTGGCAAAAGTGGGTCTCACCTTTGGAACACCTTTAACGGCCTGCTACAAAACATGATGACACTAACAAATATATACAATCAGTTGATACTTTTATGAAAGCTCAATATACTTCTAAAACATAACAAATTATTGTTTAATTTGCCTTCCAACGCTTGTTAATAAAGTGAAATAAAAAGCGTTTATATAATGTAACTAAGCTGTCAATATTTTTTCCTACAAGCGCAAATAAAGTGCTTACTTACAATTCAAAAAGATTTCGTAAAATATATGTTTCTGCTTACCATGGGAAAATAACTTTTCGCTCGATTTGCCTTACTTTTTCGCTTGCTGAAGTGATATATAGCTGATCTGAATTGGTGTTTATAACTTTAATCTCGTGAATTCCGCTAAAACTCATGAAAGTGACTTTTTGATTGTTGTGTGATAACCAAATTTTCTGTTGTAAGAAGAATTGTGTTTGTAATCGAGTAAGTGTAAAGCGCCTTTATGTACATAAAAACGTTATATAAATTAATATTAACAACTAATTTAAAAAAGATAACTTATAAGAAATGTTTTTAGAAATAATGTTTACGGGATGTAATAAAAGACATCTTACAACACTTAAGAATATATTTACACTTATACTGATTCACATACAGACGGTAAACATATATAAAATATGGTACAAGGCTTGTACCGTCTTTTATATATGTTTATATATAAAACATATTTAAATATATAGGTGTAAATATATTCTTAAGTTTTGTAAGACGTATTTTATTACATCCCTTAATTAATAACAACACGTAATATGCTTATCTAAAAGTTGTTTAAAGAATATTTTACATTTATACATTTCTAAGTTCAATCAATGTAAATAACATTTCATAACATTATAATTTTATTGGATATGACAATAGCTACAATACCTTTTTTCTAAAAAGTGGATGGTTTGCAAAGTAATTGCAATGCGACTTTAGCCCCTTAAGAAAGTTTATTGTTGTTATCCTTCGTTGTTATTCACTTTATCGTTACGTCGTCTTGTAGTCCGTCCGGCGTGCCCGGTAAGGTCTGTGTTGGTTGCCTGTAGTTAGCAGTTGACGAAGGGGTTCACAAAGAGTACCAATAAAGTTATTTACAAATTATAATGCGGGTTAATTTTTTTTAATATACGTACTAGTTTAGAAATTAATAAGAATTGAGTCTTGCTTTCTTTGTTTCAAGTTATGAACAAGTTTTTTTGCCCTGTCGTAACGCGAATATAACCAAGATCAAGGACGTACGTTACTTTATTCCTGATATTGAAACATAAACTTGGTTAAATCTCAACGACTAAAATTAAACTAAAATTCCTCCCAATTTTAATCACATGAAAGGATAAAATTGATTTGTTTTTAATGCAATTTAAGCGAACTTGATCTTATCCAATTATATTCAAAATTATTATTAGCATAAAACGATATGCCATTTAGTTTATATTGAATTGTAAAATATGTATGAACATACCTACTTAACAAACTTTTTTATAACTTTCTAAATGCATATCACTCTATTCTGAAAACTTTAAGCCTATAAAAAACTAACATTTTAAATTTAAACTATGTACAATTTAAATTTCTGTTTGTCAGACAATGCTAACTGGCGGTAAATTAAATATTTAAAAAAAGGCTTGGGAAAAAACTCGTTTGTTTAAACACGAGGCTTGAGGAGATTATCATACTTGAGTTTCGGATACTCTTAAATGGTTAAAAAGACGTAAGTTAGTTTCAAATAAATATTTTAACTGAGCAGTAAGCCGAAATTCATATAATCCATTGGAGTATTAAAATTTGTATCTTATTGAGTACTTCCCTAATTTCACTATTTCAGAGAAAAGGCATCTCAAAGTGGCTGCCGGCCAAACTTCCTTTACAGTTGTCTGATAAACAACTAATGTCGTGTAATATTGTACATATTTTGTATTTGTTAATATTCCTATGGTTTAATGGCATACAAAAATAAAATTATTGTTTACATAATATATAAGGAAATACAAAGTCGCATATGCATTGATGGGGTGTTGATGATTGGTAGACAATGCTGAATTTTCGATAAAGTACATTTTATCAAAATATGGAAATTCAAACGATGTTAAAACATTTATCTTGAATTATATTTCCCATATCAGGATATTTATCTGTGTTACCGAATGCACATACGGCTTAACTACTAATACCCAGTAATTGGATCAGAACCACTCCACCAGCAAAACATATAAAATGCGAACTGGTGTTCGGCAAATGGCATTGGAAACACTTTGCGCCATTAAAACTTCAAATCCCTTGATCAAGATGATATTGGGGATTCTCGCCAATCGCTCCGACACGGTGTTGGCACCTCGTATGTATTCAAATCGGATGGCTTTACACTGTATTGAATTCGAAACTGTCTCGCTGAATTCCTAGCTAGAAAATATTACCAGGTTTGGTTTTACACGTTCAAATATTAGGTTTTCATTATGACTTAGGTTGTAGAATAAACAAATAAAGTTTGTTAGTTACCTAGTTATAAAACAAATTTTGAAATATTGGGTAACATTTTAAACACATACAGGATTATAATTATACTAAGAATACCTAGTAATAGTTTACCTGTAAGTTTCCGAATATTGATAGCTTAGCAGTCAATCATTTTGTAGAGATTTCTTTCACTATCCAAAGGCAATAAAACTTTCACTTTTAAAAAGTATGTTCCCGAGGGCTAATTGGCCGGTACGAAGTGTTAAATAACTTTACCTCGAGTTTTCAACTCGTTGAAAAATTGATTAGTTAGATATAATGAAAAAACAAATTAAATTACCGCCCCTCCCCCCAAACATGGCCTCTGCATCCACCCCTGCTGTGGTTAGCAATTTATTAAGGGGTTTACAAAGAGTACCTATAAAGTTATTTACAAATTATAATCTAGGTCAATTTTTTGTTTAATTTACAAACTAGTTTAGAAAATAATAGGAATTGAGTCTTACTTCCTTTGTTTCAAGTTATGAACAAGTTTTTTTGCCCTGCCCTAACGCGAATATAATCAAGAACAAGTACGTACGTTACTCTATTCCTCTTATTGAAACATAAACGTTGATTAAATCTCAACTACTAAAGTACCACTAAAATGCCTCCCAATGTTAATCACATGGAAGGATAAAATTTATTTGGTTTTAATGCAGTTTAAACGACCTTGATCATACCAAGTTGTATACAAAATTATTATTTGCATTAAAACAATATGTATTTTAGTTTAAACTGCATTGTTTAATATGTATGAATAGACCTCCTTAATAAACGTAAAATATTTTAAATGCACATCATTCTATTTTGACAACCAAGCCTATACAAAAATAACATTTAAAATTTAAACCATGTACAATTTAACTTCCGCTTGTAAGTCAAAGTTAACAGGCGGTTAATTAAATGTTTTTCAACAAAACACTTGGGGAAACCTCGTGTTTATTTAAACAGGGGACTTGAGAGGATTATCATAATTGAGTTTTATAATGGTTAAAAAGGGGTAAACTTGTTTTAAATAAATGTATTAACTGAGCAGTTAGCCAAAGGTCAAATAATCCATTTGAGTATAAAAATTAGTATGTAATTTAGTATTTTAGTATTTGCACCATTTCAAAGAAGGCAAGTAGTGGCCACTTAGGAGTTTCAGCTCATTTGATTGACAGCTTCCGGTCATGCGACGTATGTATGACGTATCCGATGACGTATCTGACGACGTCATGGTGACGTCATGGTGTGGGGGTAGGTCAAGGACACCTGAATGAGTTTTTAAAAAGCTATCTTGCACAAGTTTGAATCGATAGCTTTGTTTAATAAAATTTATCAAAAGAAAACTAACGAATGAAACCTGTGCAAGATAGTATCTTTACATACAATATACAACATAAAATTATTGAGACATAGCTGTCTTGGCTCGTTGCAGTTCAGTTTCTAAATCGTGAAGTTTAGACCAGGCATCGTTATACATTTCCCACACATCATCACATGTAGGCTGCGAGGAGAAACAATCGTCAACCATCTGGAGGTGTTCTAGATATTCCTTCAAGATAATATCATACGAACGGGGTTGGTGTGACGACTGCTGCGACAACGATGACTCAAAATGATCATCTATTGCAGCGTTCTCTGATGATAATTCTAAATGATCATCTATTGCAGCGTTCTCTGAAGCCTCAGCAATTGCATACAGCTCCTCATCAGTAAAGTCTGGTCCCCATGCGTTGTTGGTGGCACTCATTTTAGCGATGTGTACTGGGCGAGAGTTGAAAGTATAATGACATAGCATAACAGTGCATGATGGGAACCCACTGTTTCCCCCACCACACAACCATCCATATTCGTTAAATAAAAGAACCATTAGATCAAACCCCAACAATATCCACTGTACATGCTGTAGTTGAGTGTTTACTGTTGTACTGTGAAGACCGTAGCTCCAATGTCACAGTTTTACAGAAATATGAGGAAGGTGTATTTCAGTAACCCAATTGACACCACCTTCCATTTCTCCAACGATGAAGACAGAAGAAATACGTTTTTACTGGATTGTATGCGGTTCCGTCAAAGAATAATCAACGCTGAACAACAATTGGCCAGTTGTCTGCTACACAAAGTACATCATATGAATACTTGCACGAGATTAAACCATCGTGAATGTATTATCTTTACACATCAAATAAACTTACAAACGTTACAACATCCAACAAAATTGCAAAACCAATGTTTGTCAACGTTGTAAAACTGCCTTATATAACCGAAACACAAATAATCCGTATGATAGTTTTGTAAAACTGCTATGAATATTTTACAAGACCACTAAACATAAATAACCTTTATGAAAGTTATCAAAGTTATTTAAGGCTTACTTACTTACAATATCAACCAGGGTTTTTATCAACCAGGGTTTTTATCACTGTCACGATCTGAAAAACATGATTAAATATCCCAGTTTAGGTTCAAAGTATACCCTGTGCATTTAATACGAAATAATCCCACAAAGTAGAGAGTATAAGGATTATTTGTGTTTGGTTATATCGCAAAATATTTATATAGCTAATAACAACTATAAGTTCTTGTTTCGAAAGTCAGCAACATCATCTAAGGTAAATTACAACCTTAAATTACAACTTCCAACGAGTGAATCCTACCAACAGTTTGGTTAAAAATTACAAAAACACAGACTTACAATATCTACCACGGCTTTTATTATTGACACGACTAAACATGTTTAAATATTACAGTTTAGGTTCAAAGTTTGTCTTTGCATTTAATAAGAAACAACCCTACAAAGTAGAGATCGAAACAAAAACTCATAGTTGTTAAACTAGCGTTATGAATATTGTACAATATAACTAACACAAATAACCTTTATAAAAGTTAGCAAAGTCATTTAAGATAAAATGAAAGATGTTAAAACGGTTCAAATATTCTTTAAACTTCTTTGTAGATTTCAAAATATGAACAGAATGTCTGCAGTCGCGATAAACCTTGAGTCAAGGTCCCCAGACGGTAGTCCGCGACTGCACCAGTTGTATTACTGCAATTAATGGGTGTGGTGCACTCCAAGGCGACCTTCCAGCCCGTCCACCTGAGTACAACTAAATAATCGGTGGGCGCGGTGCAGCTCACATCCTTCTCAACCGTTGTTTATTTGTTTTGCTACATATATATAATGCAAGAAAAACATGCATCGATACCAGTCTTCTCCAGATTATCTGACAACCTGGTCCTGGCTTACCTCTGTGTTCCCTGTGTGTTTATATAATATTATTAATCTTTCAGTCTTTACAAATTGTTTTCAATACTTTTCAGCAGTTATACTTTAGCGCCTGCGTCCAGTTTCAATCTTTAAAACTTGTGTGTCTTCATACCTCCGCTTAAAACTTTTGTGCGTTGTTTGTATTTTTAAACTGTTACTTTTAAGCTGTTAGCCTTTAAAATATCTCTTTAATACAGTTTTCAGCAGTGTTATACTTCAACGCCTGCTTGCAGTTTCATTCTTTAAAACCTGCGTTTTTTCATACCTTCGTTTAAAGCGTTCATCCTTGTGACTTTACTTGTATTTCTTCAACGCCTGCGTGCAGTTTCATCCTTCAACACTTGTGTTTATTTATACTTGAAGTTTAAACGTGTAACTGTATAATATTTACTTATGAATATGGAATGTGTCCCATCCACCTCCTCCTCAACCGATGTTGCTGTCTGCGAGCGGAAACCTACCAGACCATCAATAATTTCTCCAACACCTCGTCCCGTGTCTAACAGCGTTGCAGCGACAGGGGCTAGGAAACTTCCCGAGGCTACGCTCCACCAGCTGCAGCCCGAGCGGAGGAAGTATACCATGAAGGAACTGGGGCTGGACCTATCATCCGAAGAAGAAGACGAAGAATCAGTTGTATCAGTACTTCCACCAAAAAGGCCTGCAACTATTTTAATTCAACCCCAGCACGCTATGTTTACTTTCAAACACAGGTTTGTTAAAGGCGGTAACAAAGGGAGTGTTTGTGGTAAGAAATGCATTAAAGGTAAAAACCTACGTTCAGTACATCTAAAAAAAGCCGTTGTGTCAACCAAAGTAGAAGGTAGCGGTGGAGAGCACACCTCCAACGCTATGACTAAAACTTTGACTGAAACAACAGCCAAAGTAAAAACTCTTGAATCAATCGTGCTGGGTTTGATGAAAAACACAAAATCCCCATCACCGATGTGTGAATCGAAAGAAACTCAAACGGTGTGCGAATCAAAAGAAACTCAAACGATGGACAGTGCTTCAACCACTTGTAGCGGGCCCACTCAAAAATTTAAAAAGAACATAAAAACTAAAATCCAAAAAATCAGAATCTATAAACTGAACCCAGACGAAACTTACGTATTGTTAAGGTACAAAGACGGGATGCCTATTGTACGATCTAATAAGAACCGCCTATATCAAATACCTTTACCAAAGTATATGATAAGGCCCATACCTAACAACCGATGGGCGTTAGTGTGCGATGCAGAACTTCCTCAGATGGTTTGGCAGGAGGTTTAAATACGTTAAACAAGCTACAATGTGCTATTTATGTAGCTTGGTGTAACCGCTTCAAAATCATTCTTCCAAAATAAAAACTTGGCATCTTGTTGTAAACCTTAACAAACAATAACAGAATTTTCAAAAAGAGTCTCAACCCAACCCTTCAATTATTAAATTCTGTCTTGTCTAAAGGGGGAGGGGGCGTTAAATAATAAATGTATTACTTGGACTAAAGTAATATATTTATGGTTTAACGCTTAACCCCGGGGAATATTTTCTATCAACTTACCTTAAAAACTGGTATTTTAATAGAGAATATTTCAACAGTTCCCAAGCCACTGTAAAGACAAGTTTTTACAATATTTTAAATTCGGAAATGAACGATGCAACGTGTGTGTGTGTGTGTGTGTGTGTGTGTGTGTGTGTGTGTGTGTGTGCGCGCGTGTGTGTGTGTGTGTGTGTGTGTTTATCAGGCATATCACCAATACTCAGTATAGCTCTTGCGCCTGCAAGTAGCTAAACACAATTCTGTAGCGTGGGTGTAACTCGTGCAGTATTGTACAATACACAGGCGACGCCGTGCTGGCTGGATCGGGTTTACCACGCGTTAAATACGTGTTTGTAAGTCTCCACATACATCAGCTGTTACCCCCACCCCAAATCCGCCCTATAAAAGCAGATCAGCATTGGAAGAGATTCACACTTGGTTTTAGTCATTCGTACAGACAGCATGGTAGCATTAGCTCTTAGTGTTTGCACGACATGTTTGCACCATTTTAGTTACTAACCTAACACTTAATATTTAACATTATTCGTTTGAAACTCTATGGAAGTATATATAACAGAGGTTTGGTAACCGTGAAAGGTTTCGCCACCAACGCTTGAAACTGTAATCAAGTATATATAGCGTATTTACTAAATTGTTTTGTTCAATGTTTAGTAAAACAAAAATCCTTGCTGCTAAACCGAGACAGGCACCAACTGCATCGCAGACCAAAACACAGATGTCATCATACGATTCCATCCTTTCGAGACTTGTGGACACGCTGTGGGGTTCGAGATGCAGTAAAAGATATTGCCAGAAACTCTTTGTGAAGTAATCATGGCAAAATCGTTTATTAACCAGATAACCGTTGAAGGTTTAATCTCGTTAAGAGTTGTGTGAAACCAAAACGAGGTATAACCACAACTTAAACATTTCGTCTGAAACTCCTTGAGAAGTAATTGAGGACGAAATGTTAATTCTGTAAGGGATAACTGCTAAGGTTTTAGTCCCTGACTCGCATGAAACCATCATACCAGGTCTATATTGCGAGTCACCTGTTTATTATTGTGATTATTATTATGTTTAACTGTCTGTATGTTTTGCCCGCACAGACTACGGTCAGACTGCAACTCTCCAACCAATAGAGGAATGGGAAACCTTCCGAGCGCAGACCGAACACAGCTGTCATAATAAGATTCCATCCTACCAAGATGTGTGACCACGCTGAGGGATTCGAGATGCAGTAAAAGATATTGCCAGAAACTCTTTGTGAAGTAATCATGGCAAAATCTGTTTATTATCGAGATAACCGTTGAAGGTTTAATCTCTTTAACAGTTGTGTGAAACCAAAACGAGGTATAACCACAACTTAAACATTTCGTCTGAAACTCCTTGAGAAGTAATTGAGGATGAAATGTTAATTCTGTAAGGATAACTGCTAAGGTTTTAGCCCCTGACTCGCATGAAACCATCATACCAGGTCTATATTGCGAGTCACCTGTTTATTATTGTGATTATTATTATGTTTAACTGTCTGTATGTTTTGCCCGCACAGACTACGGTCAGACTGCAACTCTCCAACCAATAGAGGAATGGGAAACCTTCCGAGCGCAGACCGAACACAGCTGTCATAATAAGATTCCATCCTACCAAGATGTGTGACCACGCTGAGGGATTCGAGATGCAGTAAAAGATATTGCCAGAAACTCTTTGTGAAGTAATCATGGCAAAATCTGTTTATTATCGAGATAACCGTTGAAGGTTTAATCTCTTTAACAGTTGTGTGAAACCAAAACGAGGTATAACCACAACTTAAACATTTCGTCTGAAACTCCTTAAGAAGTAATTGAGGACGAAAATGTTAAATTCTGTAAGGGATAACTGATAAAGGTTTTAAATCCCTGACTCGCGTGAAACCAACACACAAGGTCTATACCGCAAGTCTTTTTATTTGTTTTCTATTGTTTATTATTTACTATGCACAACAAATTGTTAAAAACATAAAATCTGTTTGAACATTATATGATCTTTTAGTATTACATATAGTGGCCATAATATGTAATACTAGAAACATATATCTTGCTAAATATATAGATTAAAGAAAAAATAAAATTATATTGGAAAATATAAAAAAATAGTAGGGGGATTTGTGGGAACCTGTAACAGTTTACGTTTTATAAATAAAGTAATAACACTTAAGGGGGAGGGAGTGTTATTTGTTTATGCGTTTCTTTCCTTTAACGAGGACTTAAACTAGTGACGAATAACACTTAACCCCGGAGAATATGTTCAAAGATTGTTTAGTCAAATAACACGCTTTGAAGATATTTTAGCCATTCCCAAGCCATGGCAGAGTGTTAAAGCGATTGTGATTAAATATTTGAGTGATACACTAAAGACCGCATAATTATGTAATATTAAAAACAAGAAATACATTTACCTGCTCTTTACAAAAACATTTAGAAATATTAAATGGATTTTACTTAGACTTCTATCTATTATATTCTCTCTAAACTAAATATAAACCATGAAACCCTTGAGCTGATAAACCTTATTGTTTCTTATTATTGGGGATGAAGGGCGTCCTTGACCTAATTAAATATTATTAACCATTTAATTAACAATAACTCTTTTTATTGCACCGTCATTACTATTTGGTGGAGGGGATTGACTATAAAAGCTGTGTGCATCGTGTTGCACGTATCACTCGCAGTCTTGCCCTTGCAAGAAACATGTCGGTTCAAGTTAATGAAATCTTGTCATCATCAAACACGTCTGTAATGTTTGACCAGGATGCAAGAACTAATGCTAACGGACCAATCCAGGAATGTGTTGTTACTGGTACCATTCCGTTTAAAGATCTTACTTTCCTAGAACTGTTAAATAGGTTATGTTCTCAGACAAATACGACAATAGAACATGTTGTCGTAGATGATCTTTTGGATGATTAATATCATTACAATTCTTCCTCTTTGTTTAGGAAAATTTGATCCTCTTATTATTGTTAAGAACATAAGAGGATCAAATTTTCCGCTTTATTAAGTATGTCCTTGACCCAGTTAAATAATTAATTCACTCTAACCCTTCTTTTATTTTAGTACCTATTAAAACTTTACAGTATATGCTGTAGAATGTAAATAGGTTGCCCACACTTACCTAGATATTTTACCTTATATATATTACACTAAGTCAATGATATGATTCAAATGGTGGGGGTAAGCGGGTATATAAGAGGCGCTTTGGAACATAGTTATTAGTCAGCTATGAATACTCCGGCAGACGAATCCAACTCGAGATCTCTTAAAACCGAGAAAAACACTGCTAAACAGCGAAAAACAAGGGCGAGACTCAATGAGGGTTATCAACAATTAAGAAGTATATTACCATCCATCCATCCAAAGGAATCAAAAATAGATACTATAAATATGAGCATAAAGTATATAAAAATACTTCAAACACAACTCCAAGAAGCGACACCTCAAAAATTTGAAGAACCGCAGGCTCCCTCAATTCTAAGATAACTCTTACACACCCATCCACCGTTTGAATCGGTCTTTCTGGAAGAGGACGACTTGGCGGTTCATCACTTCTTTGATGAAGAGCCCTCATCGTATAAACAACTGTTCCTTCTTGATGAGGATCAGGATGAATGAACAGTTTAACAAATTAAAGACCTTTGAATTACAGAGCGGGGAATAGATCAGTTTGCGGTCAAAGTGTGAATCGCTTACTGCTCTATTCCCCGTTTTGGGAGGTATTTCAGGCGTCCTTGACCCACCTACAAGACTTCTAAAAATTTTCGGATTGTATAGATTTGTTAAATAAAACACCCTTCCCTATCACTTGCACCTCCACCACTTATCTCCACCACCTGAATTGGGTATAAAAGGAGGTTTCCCATCAGTGGTGCATCCATTCTGCTAACATGGCGCCCACAAACAACGTCTTCCCGTCTAAAAATGATATCTTAGAAATTCTACACAACATTCCTATACAAATTAACGATGCCAATGAAGATAATTCAGTAAATGAAGATGATGATTCGTTTGGTGACCTTGAGTTACTAAGTGATATAGCTTCCAGTGAATCATACAGTGGAGAGATGGAGCAACTCAAGCTCTTGACGGACGATGACGATGATGCCACAGAGCATTATCAACAGTTGCTCTGTTTGGAGGACATGGACTTAGACTTTGATAATATTGAAACTCCTACAAGCGGTAGTAGCAATGGGTTGGTTTTTAGCGGGGAATTTAGTTGTCGGCGTCAATTATTCTATTGCGAAATGATCTCATCATCATCTTCATCATCAGATGAAACAGATTAATTTCTTTTTAAACACTGAACTTTAAACACAGAGGGGGGAATAGATCAGATTGTGGTCCAAGTGAGAATCACTTTCTGCTCTATTCCTCGTTCTGGTAATATGTTTAAATGACCTTGACCCACTGACAGGACTTGGAAAAATCTTATTGGCAAAATAATGGAGGATATATCATTTTATTACAACAATATTTCTTCCCTAACACTTACCCCCACCACTTTTATTTTACAGTGAGGGTAGAATCGCTGCTATATAAGCGCGATGCTGCAGATCAGAGTATCACTTTGGTTGCAAGCACCTACCATGGTATACATACATTCTATCACCTCAAAAATTGAAGCGGATATCTTCCTCCAACGTGTGTACCAACTTCTCATGGAGTGTCATAATGTGCATGTAAAAGGACTGGGCGTTCGTGGAAAAGAAGAAATTAAAATAGAAGTGCACCAAATCCCTTTAGCAAACGAGGTGTATTCTTTATTAGGAAAAGGGTATATTCTCTGTCTCTATTACACCACACAATAAACATTATTAAAATAGAATAGTTTCTTTTTTACTTCAAAATACAGAGCAAGGAATAGATCGGTTTGTGATCCAAGTGAGAATCACTTACTGCTCTATTCCCCGTTTTGGCAACATGTCCACATGACCTTGACCCACTGACGAGACTTTGAAAACGTCGGTTAATATAAAATTGATATATACCCCTTCCCTACCAACTTCACCGCTACCTTTTTTTTGTAATTGGGTATAAATAGAGGTGCATTAGCGGTGGTGTCATCTGTAGCAGGTTAACCTTTGAGGAAGACACCTCTACAACATGCACCGCTGTGATATTTGCGAAGATTCATTTAAAGACGAATGGCTTTTAAACATTCATAAAGAATTAAAACATAATTTCAATGAAATTGAACAAAACGAAGAAGAAGAATTAGAAACAATAGATCAAATGCTAGCTCAACACCAAATATCAAGACCAAGTGTTATTCACTATGCGCCTGGACCATCGGTGAATGTGGAATTGCACGCCCGAGCACTACCAGGTAACGTGGTAACCCATTTCAAAATAGACAATGCAAAACTACAACTAGGCGAATTTGTAAACAAAGCAAAAGGATTGGTAAAAAAAACCTTGGAAAATGAATTAAAAAGATTAAACTTTGTCAAATTTGGATTGTTACTGGATGCAGTGTTTGCTAATATTCAAAATGAAACATCACCAAGAGGATTTCTAACAAAAAACAGGACCATTATGTTTTCATCAGATATTGAGTCAATCGTCAATGAATGTTTTGATGAACTTCTGACAAAATTACAAGAACATGAAGGAAGAGGTTCTGGATGGACTTTTTTAAACATAACAGGGCTAGATGTAAGAGTGCATAAACATGGGTACGGAATTAGAGGAAGTAGCTACATCCCTCTACCACCAAAAATTATGAATACTATATCCTGTATCAACGTGCAAAATGAAGATAATGAATGTTTTAAATATGCTATGTTGGCCAAATATATAAAAAACAATGTGTGTAGACCTAGTAGAGAATATGAAGAGGTCCAACATAAGTATAACTTTCAGGGGATGAGTTACCCTGTTGCAATTAAAGATGTGTCTAAATTTGAAAAGCAAAATCCTGCAGCTTCTGTCAACATTTTTGGGTTGGATTCGTCAAACAATGTGTATCCCTTGCGCATAACACCGAATGAGCGCATAAATCATACAGATTTGTTATTGATTACTAAAGGAGATATATCACACTATGTATATATTAAAAAATTTGAAGCTCTTCTTTCGCAACAGTTATCCAAAATGCACGGAGAAAAAACAATTTGTAAAAGATGTTTTTGTCATGTAAGCAAACCATTAAGAAGGGGAGGTTCAGAATGGTTATTAGAACATCAAAGGTTATGTAGTGGAAACTATGAGGTGAGAATTAAATTACCACCTCTTAGCAGAGCATACATAACATTTGATAAAGTAATTCAACAATACCGTATTCCAGTTGTTGTGTATGCTGATTTCGAATCAACTTTACGTCCACTTGAAGTCCAAGAAGAGCAAGTTACAAGAAGAAGTCGATATCAGCAACATACCCCAAACAGTTATTGTTTATTAATCAAATCCACACTGTCCGAACAACATCTTGAAGAATATGGACTGACATCTTCACCGAAAATGTATCGTGGTGAAGAAGCGGCACGATACTTTGTTAATGATTTGTATGAGATTGCTGGAAAGGTTGAAGAACTGTACCGGAACGTTTTACCGATGTTACCTATGGAAGAAGATGAATTACAACAATATGCTTCGGCAACAACGTGTTATTTGTGTAATAACACATTCACACTTGATAACGTAAAAGTCCGTGACCATAACCATCTTACAGGAGCTTACAGAGGTGCAGCCTGTAACGCTTGCAACCTAAACTATAAACTTCCATCTTTTATTCCAGTTGTTCTGCACAATCTTAGTGGTTACGACTCCCATTTTATAATCCCGGAGTTAGGAAGAGATGATGGAGCAATAGATGTTTTGGCTACAACTATGGAAAAATTTATAAGCTTTTCTAAAAAGGTTGGTAAAATAAAACTAAGATTTGTTGATTCTCTCAGATTTATGCCTTTTAGCCTTATGACATTAACTAAAAACTTAAGAAGAGAAGATTTGATTGAAACAAGTAAAATTGTACCTACTGATAAAATGGATTTAGCTCTTCGAAAAGGAGTCTTTCCCTATGATTACATTGATGGACTGCATAGATTTGACGAAACAACACTTCCCACACCAGACAAATTTAAAAACAAACTTAATGATACAGAAATAGAACCTGAAGACTATCAACACGCATGTCGAGTATGGAACGAGTTGGATATGAAGACCTTAGGAGATTACTCAGACTTTTATGTGAAACTTGACGTCACTCTTCTTTGCGATGTGATAGAAGAGTTTCGAAACACTTGTTTTGCTGCATATGGTTTGGACCCTTTACACTCGTATACTTCTCCAGGATTAGCTTGGCAAGCTATGTTAAAAGAAACAAAATGCAAACTACAGCTTTTAACAGATATCGACATGGTTTTAATGGTTGAATCCGGAGTTAGAGGCGGATTGACTCAAAGTGTTACAAGACATGTTAAAGCCAACAACAAATACCTTCCCGACTATGATGAAGGAAAACCATCGGTATACTTAGGATATTTCGATGCCAATAACTTGTATGGATGGGCTATGTCAAACCCACTTCCATTTGACAATTTTAAATGGGTTGATCCAGACTCTATTGGTGATGTTTTACAAATCCAAAAACATGGAAACACTGGTTACATTTTGGATTGCGATTTTGAATATCCCGAACACTTACACGATCTTCATTACGATCTTCCACTTCTTGCTAAAACAGAAGTTTCTCCAACTGGAAATCATCCTAAATTGATGATGACTTTAAACAACAAACAACGATACGTAGCTCACTTTTGGGTTGTTCAACAAGCTATCGAATTGGGATTAAGTATTACAAAGATTCATAGAGTTTTGGAATTTTCCCAATCATGCTGGCTGAAACCTTACATTGATTCAAATACTACCAGAAGAGCAACAGCTACATCAACCTTTCAAAAGGATTTCTTTAAATTAATGAACAATGCAATATTTGGTAAAACACTGGAAAACAAAAGAAAACACAAAAATGTTAAACTTGTTACTAACCCAAGAAAACTACAGAAACTCGTACAGCAGCCAAACTTTGGATCATCTATAATTATAAATGAAAACCTTGTAGCAGTATCTATGACGAAAACAAGTGTGAAAATGGATCGTCCTTTGTATATTGGAATGTCAATCTTGGATATTTCTAAAACACATATGTACGACTTCCACTATAATAAAATGGTCGCGTTCTACGGAAGAGAAAATATCTGTATTACATATATGGACACTGACGCTTTTATATATCGCATACTAACACTGGACATGTATAAAGACTTACGTACATTTATTTACAAGAACGACTTTGATTTCTCCGACTACCCGAAAGATCATCCCAACTATGATAACGACAGAAACAAAAAAGTACTAGGCAAATTCAAGGATGAGTGTAATGGTGTTCTACTCGAAGAGATTGTTGCACTTATGTCTAAACTGTATTCTTTAAAACTATACAATGAAAAAGAGGAAAAAGAAAATAAGAATAGCTTTATTAAGAAAGCTAAAGGTGTAAAGAATTTGTATTTACAAAAGAAGGTACACTTTGAACACTACAAGCAATGTTTATTTGAAAATGAAGTTATGACAGCAACATTTAATACAATCAGAAGTTTTAACCATCAGTTGTACAGCCTAACAGAAGTTAAAAAAGCACTTTCCTCTAATGACGACAAACGTCACATTCTTCCAGACAACATAAAGACTTTACCATTTGGGCATTATTCTCTCAACCCTATTGACGAGTAACACTTTCATCGTCCTACATCCTTTTCCTTTCCGTAAAAATGGGGGAACATAGCAGTATTTTGCTGTGTTCCCCCTTTTTTACACTATTTTTAGATGACCTTGAACTATTAATAACGAGTATATACAATCAATATTTAATACTCCTCTAGAAGTGCTGGTAGAACCATCAACTAATATGAATCTAAAGAGTAAAATTGTTGCTGAGCTTCATAAATCTGCAAGGATACACTTTCCAAGAAGAAATACTGTTATAAAAGGTATAAATGATCTTTATCAAGCAGATCTAATTGAAATGAAACCTTACAGTAAGATAAACAAAGGATTTAAATATATACTAACAGTTATAAACTGTTTTACAAAAGTCGCAGATGATATTCCACTAAAAGACAAAACAGGTCAGAGCGTGACAAAAGCAATGGAGATAGCTATACGTAGAGATAAAAACACTATAAAACATTTGCAAACTGACGACGGAAAAGAATATTTTAATAAAGATTTTTCAAAGCTGATGGAAAAATATAATATAAACCATTATTCTACGAAATCTGAAACGAAAGCAGCTATTATCGAAAGGTTTAACAGAACTTTAAAAGGAGCGATGTATAAATCTTTTTCAAATAGAGGTTCCCACGTGTGGTATGACATACTTCCCGACTTAATACACGATTATAACAACAAGTTTCATAGAACTATCCGGATGAAACCGATTGAGGTGACTAAAAAGAACTCCAAACAAGTTTTGGAAAATATTAAAAAGAACACCAAACCAAAAGTGGAAAAGAGATTACCACGAAAATTCTACGTGGGGGATAAAGTTCGTATTAGCAAACATAAAGGAATATTTAGCAAGAAATACTTACCCAACTGGACTAATGAAGCTTTTACCGTATATAGAGTACAACCGACGTATCCAGAAACTTATATACTTAAGGATAATAAAGGAGAACTTTTACAAGGTGGTTTTTACGGGCATGAAATGTTAAAGTCTAATGTTGGAGATGTTTATCTTGTGGAAAAGATATTAAAACGAAAGGGCGATCAAGTATTGGTGCGCTGGTTGGGTTTTGATAAAAGTGCTGACTCGTGGGTACCTAAACAAGATCTTTTATAGGATTTCACTAGTATCACGTTAACCGTCGAAGAGTGCTGACATGGAGATTATAAAACTCAAGGATTCCTTTAAAATTGCGAATATAGACGAATTAACTGTGGATAGTGTAAAACATAAAGAAGGGAAACATGGAAACTTATTACCAGACAGCGTAAGGTGTATAGTGAGTGGACCTTCAAATTGTGGGAAAACAAATGTAGTGTTTAATTTAATAACTAATCCTAACGGATTAAAGTTTAATAATCTATACATTTTTTTCAAAGTCTCTGCTCCAACCAAAATATCAGTTATTAGATAAAATAATATCTGATGTAACGGAAGTAAATTTCTTCAAATTTAATGCAAGTGATAACATTTTGCAGCCTAATGAAGCAAAGCCTTACTCAGTCTTTATTTTTGATGACGTCTCTTGTGAAAACCATGACACCATTAGAAACTATTTCGCGATGGGGAGACATCACAATATAGACTGTATCTACATTGGTCAAACATATAGCAAAATCCCAAAACAGTTAATTAGGGATAACGCAAATATTATCGTTATATTTAAACAAGACGATATGAATTTAAAACATATACACAACGATCATGTTGGTGCTGATATGTCGTTTGAAAGGTTAAAACAAATTTGTAGTAAAGCATGGGAAGATAAATACGGATTCCTGGTGATTAATAAGGAACAAAGTGTTAAAAATGGTAGATATAGATTGGGATTAGATCGAATCGTTTTAACTCAATAACATAAATACATATTCTTAGATAAAATTGCTAAATTTTCCTTTATTTTGTAACGTATATAAATAGTTTCAGAAACGATGATGCAGTCACTTGTAACATGAGTGTGGACAAGTTCGGACGTTATACCGAATCCGGTGCAAGATCAAGATTTTATGATAAAGAAGCTCACACCGGTTTGCCTCTTACACCGGAGGGTGACTATAACATTAGTAATAAACGTTTAAAGTATGTTAATGATCCTCAAGATAGTAGTGACGCTATAAATTTAAAAACTTTACAATCGGAAATATCAACAAGCTTAAAACTTAAGGGAGATGTGTACGATGCAAAAACTCATAGAATTTCAAATATCGGTAGTCCAGAAAATGAAAATGATTCAGTAACAAAAATATATTTAGACTCTAAATTGGAAAAGACTATAACTAGACAAGGAGATGCTTTTGTTCAAGGAAAAATGAATTATGAATGTTTAGAGTTGAAAGATAATATATGGAATGGTAAAAAACGTAAAGTAAATAATATACTACAAGCTGAACAACCAGACGAAGTACCTGTGATGGGGCAAACGCTAACTAGACTAGGAGACAGCTTTGTACAAGGTGGTAATAAATATAATTTCTTAGAATTGAAAGAAGACAAATGGAATGCTAATCACCATACAATTTGTAATCTAAAGGATGGTGAAGAAAGCGGTGATGCTGTAAATGTTTCTCAAATACCAACAAAGAGTAAAGGATATTGGGATTTTGAAAATAAAAGATTAGTTCGTGTTAAACCCGCTGTTAATGATAATGATTGTGTAATAAAACATCAAAGTATAACATTAAATGAACATAAGTTTGATGGAAAAAATAAGCAATTAACAAACATTTTAGCGGGAACCTCACCAAATGACGTAGCAATTGTAGATCAAATATTAAAATATGAGGATGGTTTGTTAAAACAGGGTGATAACAAATACGAGTTTTTAGAATCCAAAGAAAATAAGGAATCTAAAGTAAATGAGTGGGATAGTAAAAAGAGAAAAATTGTAAATTTACTATGTGGTACAAATACTTATGATGCTGTATGTGTCTCACAAATACCCAAATCAAATATCGGTGAATGGAATTTTAATTATAAAAAGTTGAGTAATGTTAAACATGGTGTAAGTGATAATGATTGTGTTACAAAAAGTCAGACTATTACATTAAAGGGGGATAAGTTTAATGCTAACAGTAAACAAATAACAAATACAAAAGAAGGTGTATTGCCAACAGATGTAGCAGTGGTGGGACAAATATTAACAAAGGGTGAGAAAAGCATAATTAAACAGGGGGATAAAGTGTACAATGTAATAATGTTCGATAAAAAAGAAAAATTTTGGGATGCTGAAAATCAATTTATAAGGAATTTACCAAAGGGAGAATTTGGGGATGATATTTGTTTAATGTCACAGGCTTTATGGTATGATGATGAAGTTAAAAAGTTTAAATATGCTGGTGTAGAATTTGATTTGATGGAGTACAATCGTGATTTGTTGGTTGGTGATCCCACATCTGTTAGCGGATTTAAATATATAGACAATAGACCATATATACCAAAAAATTATGTATTTAAAAGAATAACAGATGATGTATTAGTTGATGCTGATGGTAGCCCTTTTAGAACTACAGAAAGTGATCAAATGGTAACAAGGAAAGGCTAAAAATGTTATATATATATTTTCATACAAAAGGACTTAATCATTCATAAGATGAGTGTGGACAAGTTCGGACGCTATACCGAATTCGGTGTAAGATCAAGATCAAATGACAAAGAATTGTACACCGGTTTGTCCCTTACCCCAGAGGGTGACTATAATATTAGTAATAAGCGATTAAAATATGTTAATGATCCTCAAGATAAAAATGATGCTATAAATTTGCAAACTTTACAGTCTGAAATAATGTCAAATAAGAATTATTTTGTTCGAGTTTTAAGTGAAATGTTTTTTGATTTTTATAATAATTTTGCTAAAACTAAAATTAAAGAAAATAAGAAGAATGATTGGATTCAAACAAATATTGTAAACAAATATTTTATAAATCCTGCAACAAAAATCTTACGAAATGTTGAGTGAATACATAACTTTCATAGCCAAAAGACAGAGGGATAAAAATACATTTGCATTATGAACAAGGTTTCCGTTGGGTGAACATAGTTAACCAAGAAAAGTTGATAAAAGAGATAAAATCGCTAAGCGATTCTATTAGAAGGAAAAATAGAGCATTAAGACTAGGAATTAGTGAGAGAGATAAATTTCTTGAAACTACATTTAAACCAGTTATTGATCCTTTAAGAGAAGTATCTCAAAAACTTAAAAATGTTTCAGAAGGCGATTTAATTTTACCCTTTTTTAAATCTGATGATAAAACGGAAGGATTTTAAGAAACTGAAGAAGAAATTGAAGAAACTGAAGATGAACCAGAAGAAATACAATATGAACAGGGTAAAAATATAAGTGAAGAGGAAGAAGAAGAAATACAAGAGGGTGCCCCGTCAGATATTAGCAGATTGGGATTAGATATTCAGTTTAAAGGTGATCTTGGTAGAAAATATGTATTAAAGATGTTACAGTCTACTATACCTAATAGAAATTATCATGTATATGGAGCTAGACTGGAAGGGGGAGGTTTAATGATTGGTGATAGCAAGTTAGACGTGGATGAGGAGGATAATATAATAATAAATGGTAAAAAGTACAAAGGAACAAACGGATTGTTTGAATTAATATTTAAAAGCAAACCTGTCAAATATACTGCACGAGACTTGGAAACGTTTAAAGGTATATGTATAGATACAAATACTCATAGAAAGAATTATAAACCAACATCTTCAATACATAGAAATCAATCTATAAAGTATAGGAACATTATTTCAGAGTTATTTCCAACAAAACTGGAAAAAACTAAAAAAAGGTTTATGTCTACTGAAGAAGTTACTCCTTTTTATACTGAAAGGAAAAAAAGAAAGGTATATGACAAAACGGCTTCTGGAGAAGGATTATTAAAAAATACTTATAATACAAATATAATTTATTATAATGACGTTAATAAATTAGTAGATAGAATGCGGTTGATACATGAAGCAATAGAAGCGGGTCACACAGGTCTTCAAAACGAATGGGTTGCTTTAATCACTGAATTATTAAATAGAGGTATAATCGAACGATGAAGGTGTATATAATGGATGATAAAGTATAGAAAGGATCATTCTTTGTTAATCCGTCACCTGACAAAGGTATAAATATCAATGGGGAAAAGGAGCAGTGTTAGTTCTCGTCGAGATTTTATAACAAAAGGAGGCGGTGTTGTCTCTTCAACACTAAACTTGCTCGGAAAACCGATTTCAGCTTTAGTTAATAAATCCATAGATTTGTTACCTATCGAACTTCATCTACCTGGCGGTTATCAATATTGTGGACCTGGAACTAAATTGAAAAAAAGATTGACAAGAGGAGACCCGGGAATCAATAAATTAGATCAGGCTTGTAAAGAGCACGATATAGCCTATTCAAAATTTAGTGATTCTGCTCACAGATCAGTGGCCAATAGAATACTTGCAAAAAAAGCTTGGGAAAGAGTTAAAGCGAGTGACGTTAGTCTTGGCGAAAGAGCGGCAGCATTAGCAGTGGCAGCAGCAATGAAAACCAAAACAGCGATTGGTGGTGGAAGGAAAAAGAGAAGAGGGGGAAGGAGAAAAACAACTCGAAAACTAGGAGGAAGAAATAAACGAAACATTAGACGTTCTAATAAAAAAGTTAAACCATCAATATGGTCCATGATAAAAAAAGGACAAGGACTTTACCTAAGACCGTATCGTGCCTATTAAATACAAGAAAACAGTTAATAGTTCCTAATCGTGCATTAAGTAACCAAGATCTCTTTAGATATGTTTCTTGTTTAAAAATACCATTCTTCAGAGGAGTGTTTATGAAAGATAATTTACCATCAGAAATGTGGAAAAATGAAAGCGGTATAGTAAATCTAGATAATAGTGAGGGACCGGGTACACATTGGGTATGTTATAAAAAACTCGGTTCAACAGTTTACTATTTTGACAGTTTTGGTAATTTACCACCTCCAAAGGAACTTCAAAAGTATTTTCGTTCTGCTAAACAAGTTTTATACAATTATGAGAGGGTGCAACCTGACGATACATCTGTCTGTGGACATTTATGTTTGGAGTTTTTAGCAAAAAGTGTCAGTCAGCTTTAAGATGTCTTCATATACGGTCTCTTTGACTGGTACAACGTCAACCTTGCGGAACACTTTATTCCCCGCATTAAGTTTACATAAAGAAAAACAATGGGAAGCAGCATTACTAGATTTTACAACTTATAATTCTATACCAAATATTACTGAAGGCATAAATAATAAACTTCACTACTATAAAGCAAAGGATGCAAAGGGACAGTTTCTCCAGCCTAACGAAGTTGATCTATCCACGGGGTCTTATGAAATAGATGATATATGCAAGGAAATACAGAAAAAGCTGGGAGAAGATAATATTACTATAGAAGGAAATAATAATACTCTAAAAACAGAAATTAAATCAAAGTATTATATAGATTTTACCAAACCACATTCAGTTGGAGGATTATTAGGATTTCCTTCTACAACACCGATATTAGAGAGAAATGTGAAACATACAAGTTCAAATACTGTAAGCATACTTACATTGAACACAATTGATATAACTTGTAACATTATACAAGGATCGTACAGACAGGGTGAAAATCGACACAAATTGCATACATTTTACCCATCTGTGCCTCCAGGATTTAAAATAATTGAAAGACCACAAAACCTAGTGTATTTACCTTTAAACACCAGTTACATCTCAGACATTGTTCTGAACGTATTAGATCAAGACGGAAACATAGTTGACTTTAGAGGTGAAACTGTCACTATAAGAATACATATACGATCGATTTTATAAATAATGGGATTGACGTTTAAAAAGGATCGAGTGAGTGATAAAAAGCTCAGTAGCATATCAGCGTCAGAAGAGTTAACAAGTGAAAACATTCGATTTTTAAAAGAGATTGGTTTTAAAGTTATTAATAATGGATATTCTGGATATAGCGCACGGACCGACGTTCGACGAGACCTTATGGGAAAAGGAATATCACACACACAACCCTTACGCTTCATCGAAATTAAACAATAACGATGAAATCAGGATTCCTATTCAACAACAAGATATTTACACCTTACCTTCCGAAAGTTATTTATACATCGAAGGAAGAGTAACAAAGAAAGATGGAAATGAAGGAACAACTATACCTTTTATTAATAATCCAATGGCTTTTCTTTTTGATGAAATAAGGTATGAAATTTCAGGTGTTACTGTGGATTCTACAAAAAAGGTTGGAATAGCCAGTACATTAAAAGGATTATGTTCCATAACACCAAACGAGAAAAACCTGTTAGCAGTCGCAGGATGGGTTACACCAGATTCATCCACTATAAAACCCGATGACAAGGGATATTTCGACTTCTACGTACCTTTAAAATTATTATTAGGTTTTGCAGAAGATTACAATAAAATATTAATTAATGTCAAACAAGAATTGGTTCTTCTAAGAGCTTCAAATGATAAAGATATAATATTAGCTCCAGGGACAACGACTGAAGCCAACCTGGACTGGAAGTTGGATTTAAAGAAGATTGTTTGGAGGGTGCCACACCTAAAACTTGCAGATGAACATAGGATTACTCTGTTGAGACAATTAAAGGCGGACCGCGATATAGTTTTAGCATTTAGAAGCTGGGAGTTACACGAATATCCTATTCTACCCGCAACGGAGCGACATACATGGACTATAAAGACTTCAACACACTTGGAAAAACCTAGATATGTTATATTTGGATTACAAACAGATAGAAGAAGTAAAATAACAGCTGATCCGACATCGTTTGATAGTTGTAAACTTAAGAATTGTAAATTATACCTTAACTCCCAATTCTTTACATATGACAATTTAAACATATCATTCGATAAAAACCGATATAGCATTCTATACGACATGTACGCTAGATTTCAAACATCTTACTACGGTAAAACAAACACACCGCTATTATCACCAACGCAGTTCAATTCAAAAGCTCCTATCGTGGTTATTGATTGTTCTAAACAAAATGAATCTGTAAAGTCATCAAGTGTAGATATTAAGTTGGAAATGGAGTTTGAATCTAACATACCCGATAATACAACTGCGTATTGCTTGATTCTTCACGATAAAATTGTAACGTACACACCTCTAACAGGTATTGTAAAGATGGTTCTATAGGTCTATGGAGGGGGAAGGGTATAAATAGCGCGCACTACAAGAGGGATTCAGTTGATCAGCGTTTGCGGTTGAAACAACATCTATTACAGTCGAGATGACCTCTGTAGTACAGGAGCATAACAATGCAGAAGTGGAAGGTTTGGTGCAAAACAAAGACTCTTACATCAAAGAGTATGAAGAAGAATTGGACGAGTTTCTCAAGTTTAAAAATGAAGGGGTAAAGTCAGACAACGTTTCAACATCTAAGTCGACATTAAAGAGGAAGAGAAGACCAGAAAACGACATCCCTTTAAACATACTGACAGATATTTTTCTTCGCATACTTTATCCAATCTCAAGATGTATGACTAAAGGCATAGCAATAGGTTTGGTAAAGGACTTGGGTTATACACCTAATGCAATTTTAAACCAAGGGCCTAAAATGCTATTTTTTTCAGATGCCGCATGGGATTCTTTTCTTAAACATTTACACCTCATCGAATGCTACTTGGCAAAGAACATGTTTGGAAAGAAGACAGCTATTCGTCTATTAGAATGTGACATTGAAATCGACATTTTAAAATGTCGCGGAGAACAGCAAGTACGGTTTAGAGACCTGACAAAACATGATGATAAAATTCAACTGACGCCAGAAGAATTCTACGTTTTGAGTTGTGCAGCTTCACCTATAACCAGGTATATGAAACAACTTGTATTTTCAAACATTGTAGTAAAAGACTATTTGGTAGAAGCGATGGAACAAAATCCCGAAGCTCAAATTCTTTACAGTCCAATAGATACATCTATTTTTAACCGAATACCGTATGAGGTTGAAATGTGGAGGTGTCTAAAGGAGTATGAACAAAAAGTTAATGAGCAAAAGATTAAAGAAGAAGAAAAGATTAAAGAAGAAGAAGAAATTGTTAAACAAAAAGAAGAAATTGTACAAAATGAAGAAACAGAAAACGTTTTAACTGAAACGGATTAAAACACTAAAATAATTTCGTGGGGTAGGCCTACCGGGGATGGTGCCCACGTTAAATATACACCAACGCGCTGAGAACTGTACGACCTGAGCTATAAAAGCTCTATCGTGGTGTGGAAACAGTTCATTAGACATCATAGAGATGGAGAGTAAAGTAACATGTTCTAGTCAAGTAAAGGAGAGGTCAGGCATAATTGAATTTCAAGCTTTTCGTGGAAACAATGATAGATACATTGTTAAAGAACTAATCATCTTAGACCTGCAAACATATGTTATTTATAATTTTTTATTCAAACCTCCATTTCCCTTTAACAAATTAAACTCAAAATCAAAAAGGATCAATAAGTGGTTAACGAGGAACTTGCATCATATCGGTTGGACTGAAGGTCATACGGGTTATGAAGAAGTGGAAAGCATTATGAATCACTACTGCAGTAAATTTACAAGACTTTATACAAAAGGATTAGAAAAGCGCAATTGGATACAGCTTTATACTACGAAAAATGTAATAGATGTTGAAATGGATAAGTGTTTCAACTTTGAGATCGATAATATTTGTATTTTAACAAAGAACGACAAACACGCACAATTTCATTGTGCTGTCAAGAACGTTTATCGTTTAGCTGCTTTTCTACATTCTTGTGCAATAGAAAGTGGAGGGGGAACCGGAGGGTATAAAAGCGGGGAGAGCGAGGAGACCCACCATCAGTAGTACTCCAGACTCCAACGAGACAACACGTATCAAGATGGCATCACAGAAATTTCTGCAGACATTGGTGGATCAATTTAACACCCAATCTAAATCAAGTATACTGCCAACAATAAAAACTTCAGAAATTAAAGAAAACAAACCTTACATCGTGCACGACCTGAGGAAGATTGAAACATCAGTGGGAGACGCTATTCTAGTATCTTTAAGCGATGCTCCATACACAGTAGGAGATGAAGCAAAATTTCAGATGTTTCTACCTAAGAGATTTGTTCACTTGCTGCAAAATGCAGATTTGCAAAACATCGAACCAGGATCCCTGTATATAGTATCACACGGAGTCAGCGGGAACAACTCTACCGAGCTACATCTGCATTTGACCTCAACGGGAACTTCACATTGTTAGATTAAGAAAATGTCATGTATAACTTGAAATGTATTTTATGTATTTTATGTAAAACTTGAAACGTAAATAAATGAAAAGATATCAGTATTAACTCCAAGTACTGATATTTTATCTTTTTTAAAAACATTTTTTGGTGACCTTGACCTAGATTCAGAACTTATAAATTGCGCTGTATTGGTTAAAACATTATCTCTTTGATAATTACTATCGATGGGTTGGAGGGAGGAGCGTTGTGGTGGGGGAACATTGTGGTGGGGGGAAGGGCGGGTACTTGTGCTACACGGTTGCGCCACGTTAGTATACCTCCGACTCTTGCCTTGATACGTCATACTTTATTAACCTACAAAAACAGAATGGAACATTTGATAGTCAAGAAGAGGATGGCATTTCCGAATAATGCACAGTTACAATCGAGATTGGAGACATTTAACGCAGCATCAAAAGACTCGTTTCTGTACAAGTCTAGAAAGGAGTTTGCTGATGCTGGTTTCTTCTACATGGGAGAAGATGATAAGACCATTTGTTACAATTGCGGAGGAGGACTGCAGGATTGGCAAGCGACGGATAACCCATGGGAAGAACATGCACGATGGTTTAGCAGATGTGCTTATCTGTTACTTAAAAAAGGAAGAGTGTTTGTACAAAAACATCAGAATAAGAATAAACCTCGTCCTGTTATAACTTCAGACACACCAACCGAAGAAAATAAAAGCAAAGAAAACGAATGTGTAGTATGTTTATCCTCTGTTTATGTCTATCGTTAGTTCCTGTTAGTTCCCTCATAAATACCGTTAGTTCAATAATATCAATGGTTTTCAGAAAAAATTCAATGTTAGTTAACTGACAATCCAAAGTATGTAATAGCCTACCCATATTGACGAAAGATTACTGAAATTTGTTCACGTCTCTCGTTAGTTCTTCGTTAGTTCCTGTTATTTTCTTCATAAATACCTTTAGTTCAATAATAATAATAATAATAATGTTTCACAGCCGAAATTTCAACATGGATAGGCTACTACATACATTGGAATGGTAGCTAACCAACGTTTCATTTTTTGATGTAAAACCATTATTATTATTGAACTAACAGTATTTATGAGGGAACTAACAGTAACTAACATAGAACTAAGGACATGAACAATCTTCAATAAACTTTCGTCAACATGGGTAGGCTACTAAACACATTGTATGTTAGCTAACCATTATTAAATTTTTGGCTGTAAAAACCATTAATATTATTGAACCTACGGTATTTATGAGGGAACTAACAGGAACTAATGAAGAGCTAATGATTAGACACAAAGAAATATGTATTATGTAGTTTAATTGTGGGTAAGCTACTTTTCATAGTGTGAAGTTGGCCTACCCATTGATTTAAGGCTTTGACCCGGTTAATATTGATGAACTAACGATATTTTTATGAGAACTAACGGGAACTAACGAAGAACTAACGATAGACATGAAGAAATATAAATTATGTATTTTAATTGTGGGTAAGCTACTTTTCATGGTGTAAAGTTGGCATGCCCATTTTTAGTTTTGGTCGTGAAATGGTTCCTTTGTTTAAACTATAGATAGATTTGTGGGAACTAACAAGAACTAACAAAGAACTAACGACAGACATGAACAAATATAATATTAATAATTTTATGTCATCATGGGTAGGCTACTACATACATTGGAATGTTAGCTTACCCATTTTGAATATTTTGCTGTAAAACCATTCATATCATTTAAATAACGGTATTTATGAGGGAACTAACAGGAAATAACGAAAAACTAACGATAGGCATGAAGAAATAGGAATTATGTAGTTTAATTGTGGGTAATATATTTTTCTGTGATTTGGGTAGGCCAACTTCACAGACCTTCCATCATGTGTTTTGTATTATTATTTTTTGCCGTGTTGGTGCATCCGTCGATAGTTTTGTAGGTTATTTGATGCTTTAATAAACTTTATAACATATCACTTTAGTTTCTTGATTTTAATTTAGAAAAATATAAATTGATTAGAGGATTGACCATCCAGCAAACCTTGACTAGTACATAACTTGACCTACTTCACCTACAGGAATAATAGGATATCGAATCCTTAACATAAAGTAGTCCTTAAATAGATTATTTGTTTTGTTTCTGTATTATAATAACCATCATTTACCCCACAAAATTCCAGTTTCCGATTTGTTTTATGGACTAGTAGGAGAGGGAATAAAATTGAAGACCACAATGTTTTTGGAATATGTTTCAGTCTGTCATTTTAAAAATATTTTCACGCAATTTTTAAATAAATTGTATGGAGATTTTTTTTCAGAGACCTTGTGAATAGTAACTGTCCAACGGGTCAATATAAGTAAAATATAAATACAAATTGTAATGATTAACATCAGGGTATTTGTTACTCAAGCCTTAAACAACAGCTTAATTAATTACGGTGGATGTTAGTCTAGTAAAAAGATAGTTGATTCCACTTAACATGCCAATGTTAATCAACAGTAAAGACTCGCCAGTGAAGACTAATCGCAAGCGTTATCACTCGATGTTACTCTGCAATATTTGACTGCATTTTAAAATCAAACAATAGTTAAACATTTATTTACATTTCCGTAATATACTTAAAACGTAAACTAAATGAATTTATGCTATAATAACTGCCTACAATTTCTCTTTGCTATCTAATTAATACTAGCTAAAAATAAAATTAGATGCAAATTAACGCTTTTTTTATTGCAATCCGTTTTGAATTAAACTCCCTGATTATTAGCAGTGTAATACAGAATAACAAAATGGGAAATAAAGATTTATAATAACAAATTGTATTAATGTCAGAGCAATAAATAAACAGTTCACATTACACCAAAGTTTCTGTACTGGTTCACAGTAAATCTAATTTGAAGACTGCGAATACCCCAATCACTGTGCGATTGGAACATTCCGAATGCAATTGATTGGGGTAGCTTTATTTCTGTTTCTTTCCTTTAAACATATTGTAGTAATTTACCCTTCGTAATGTATGAAGTTGTTATAACTTTTTATTGCAAGGCACCTTACAAGATGCGGTTCAAAATATACCCACTTCATAGAGATCCTCATCAGGTGACATTGTTTGCATTGTACTATCTTATTTACATGTATATCGCTTTAAGCTGAGTTTAGTTCAGGTGTAAATTTTTTTTAATGATTTTTAAGCCACATTAATTGCTTATCGTTTAATAATATAAACAGTTCTATAAAAATGCAATATTTTGAAAAGTAAATTATCATTATATTTTAAATGGAGAATTCATATGTATGTGATTCCATATATTTCAGACAAATTTGTGATTGTATCAGATGATTCACTAAAAGAGGGCACAGAATGTCAGACTTTGACACATCAGAACATTTCTTCTCTCTTTTAATTAAAATGGCTCTTTCAGAGTTTTTAGGGTGGGTATCTCTATGCCTATTTCTGCCGAGGCATCAAATTACAATTTGTGTCATAAGCGCTTTAGTAGACATTAACTAGTTTTAGGGTATATAAAACTAAATGTAAGGAAACCACATGTCATATGTTAATATTTAATTAATTAATATTCAAAGTCCACGATTACTTAAAAATAATATACAAGTAGCTTTCATTTAGCAAAATATTTTTCAAGATTTATTTTAATACTATGATATTTTAATAATAGCTCTCCAGCAATCTTAATTTACCACACGCTAAAGCCTCTGACTTGTCGACTACTTGTGTAGACGGGACCAACAGCTTAACACACCTTCCAGAGCATGGTTGCAGTCAGAGTATCAAAAGTCATAATTATTATATTATGAGAAATTAAACCCCGGTCTTTTGGGTGGTACTGAACTCTCTCAGCTATGACTGCCAACTTAAATTAGAATACAAAGTTTATAACATACAAGATGGAATTTAACTACAGCTTGACCTTATTTATTGTTTTAATTTATTTTAGACCCGCAGTATTCTTTACTAGGAGAGGATTAATAGTTATTGTCTTACAAATGCTCTCAGTAGAAGAACCATCACATTATTTTTCAGCAGAAGATCCCGATTAGATAAACCAAGATACCTTTACACAAAAGTGCTTCAAGGCAAAAGGTAATTCATCTTTTGTGTCGTTTCGACATCTACTTTATCTCTTATCAGAATATCTTCCAAAAACAGAATATATTATCTGACAAAACAAAATGTACACTGCTTTAATGACACTAAATTAGGATCATCCAATGCTATGACATTTTTTCAAGCCCATAAATTTAATCATTTCTCATTTGAATGTATGAAAAAAATTAGATTTTACCATTATTTATAGATTCTATTTGTACTAAATTGTAATTTACTTGAATCGTATAATTTATTATCTTTCAAATTCATTGAACATGTTAAATGACTGTTAACTGCCTCTAAATGAAAACCTTTAACTACTGTAATAGGTAAAAAGACTGATAAAGTAACAAGAAAATTTATGAAGAATATTGATGGATGTTTAAATAAATACTTATTTACTTTCTATATTCTAAAATTCTATATTAGATTCGCGTTGTAATTTATCTCATATACATCTTCATGTTGATAGGAAAGCAATGAAGGATTGTACTGTTAGTTGGGAGGCAGGTTTCAGAGATATATTTATATTCCTTTAGCAGTAAGATATTTCTTCAGTAAACTGATTGTGTGATAATTTACTGGGAGACTTATGGCTGCTTAAGGATCAAGCCTAAAGCGGAATATCAAAATTGGTGAAAATAAATTAAATCTTTTCAAACCCTGTATTGATTTACAGTTAACAAAATATAAAGTTTATATTTAGGTTAATTAAGAGACAGTTAGATGTAATGTAAAGGTGTTGAAGTGTGACAAGAGGTTCATGTAATTTTTATCGTATTCTTTTAGAATTACTATGTTTTTCACATGTAAAATCGTATTCTACAATATACAAATTTACAGTTTTCTATGTAGCTTTCTAACGATAAACACTTCTTGTTTTTACTGTTTTATATTTACAATACATGGTTGATAAAATTATTTAAAACTAGTTATAAAGTGCTCATTAAAATCAGTCACAACCAAGTATGTGTTTTGAGTTTGTTTCAAATTAAACATTCGTATGGACATAAAAAGTCCTGTTATTTTCATCATAGCAAATTAAATACAGAACTTGGTTGTCACACAATTTGTGTATTCTTAAAACTGAAATAACTACGTCCTGACAGACTAATATAAAATATTATTTATTTATTAATCTAATAAGTAAAACCAATCACTACAATCATATGTATTGCGATATATTTCTTTGCGATCTCATAGGAAACCGATAGGTCTTGCAAACATTAACAAGCTACATAAGGTAGTCAGATACAAAATTACCAGTGGACCCCATCAATTAGTTCACGCCTAAAAAATACTTGTTAAGGATTGGTACAGGTTAACCTCAGCTCCAACAATATCCGCTTCGAAAATATGCAAATGTTTAATAAAAATAAATAATTATAAAATTTTTTGCACGGATTCAAACTAAACACCTTTAATTTAATAAGACTTCAATGTAGCTAGAATGTTTTAAGACCTGCGTCTGTGAAGGGGGATTGGTTATGTTAACTGATAGTTGACATTTTTTTATTTTATGGTAATTCGGATGCTGACCACAAACAAATTATTATGTTAAAGCAATTAAATATCCTGTTTGGTTAAAATGTTACTCTACCGTATACGAACTTCTCGTGTAACCGATTAGAGACAGCTGCATTTTTTATACCAGCATTTATATATACGAGGGTTGTTTATGAGGATTAGGAAGGGTCAACTCGCAAGATACGAAATTCCCAAGTTACGACAGCTCGACCATGTAGCCACCACTGATGAGGGAAAAAAGGGAATTTTTGATTCCCGGTCATATCTCGGTGATATGCCTATTACACATTTATTGCCAGCCCTTTGGCACATATTCCTCCGATTAATATAAATTAACCACAATTAACCAAAAAGGATTCGACCAGGACTTTTTTTATATCTCTTCCCATAATGCTAATTAGTGTGATATAGTGGTATTCGTAAACATTCTATGAATACTATGGGAGTTTTGGCCCATAATTTTCACATAAACAAATTCGTATTGCATTCCAAATATGAATACAATATGGTAATATTATTACTTAGCCGCTAAAGAAATATTGCAAGAAAATTAAGTTAAACCTTAAAATTAAACATTTTTTTCCTGAAGTCGGCAAATTACAGTTAGTTTTTTAGTAAGTTATTGAAAGCAGTTAGCAAATTGATTTCGATATCGGTGTAAAGTGTAAAGCCATCAACTCTTTAACTCGCTAGTCTAGACTGTCTGCAACCAACGGCAATATGCATCAATCGCAGAGAGACCGCGGGGACAAAAGATTCCCGTTTTTCCACTTCTGAAGCTTCCTGACTCCTACTACCTGGACGAGCGGGGGTAGCGATTTGGTAATTTCGGACCTTACGAATTGAACCTTCCTAATCCTCACTAATGAAGGTAGCGGTTTAACTATTTCAAATGGACCCCAAAACAGGCGGTGGTTTGGCTACAGCCGAAAATTTAAAGGTAGCCTTACACTGATGTGCATGACGAAAGGGGGCCCAGGACACAAATCTCTCACTACAGACAGATATTAAGAATCTTGACTCGTTTAAAAAAACCTCGTTTACCGAGTTGATGGAGTGGTTAGGGAAAACCGTAGGTTCACCCTAAGTGGTTTATCCAAGCAATTTCCCTAAATTTCTAGGTTCTTTCTATACTCTATCGTTACGAAACATTTATGCTACAACAAATTGTGTGCTAGTTTAACCCTGAATGTTGCCAGAAGACCACAAAATTCGCCGAATGGGCGCTCTTTGACAATCCTTGATCCCTATCATCATACACATCAGTAAAGCCATCTTTAGCTTTTTTTACACCAGATCTGAGCCTGGAAGTGACAGTTCGTTTGGTGGGAGGGGGGAGGGTGCGCTGTTCCATCATGGAAATATTACCTACTGCTGGTTTTGCGTTTACGCTGTGCGATCATACAGACAACCTCACGACACACTTCAATTAATTTGCAGCAGCAATCTTTGAAGAGGAATATAAAGGCTGGTACAGAGGGACGACAATATCCTCGATCAATACGGTGACTATGTCGAAAAGTAATCATAAGTGTACCTATCTGTAGGTAACAAAATCATTTGTATATACACAATTGTCTGACATTTATGGTCCATCGGAGGTTGATACAAAAATAACATTAATCTAATACAACAGAACAAATAAATAATCTTAGTATACTATTTAATCTTCAATAGTGATTAGAATTGGAATTTTGAGTTTGAATTTATATTTCAAAAGATATTGGCGAGTGTTATAATTTTAAATTTTTACTATTTAATGTTTAAAAAAACTCACGAAAAGAAGGAAATTACTTTTTATTTATGTATCTAACAAAGTAAAAAAAGTAATTTAGATCTACTACATCCGTTTTATAATTGTTTATGGTTTAAGAGCGTGCCTAATTTTACAGAAATATATGTTTTAGTATAAGGTTAAGTTAAAAGGAAAATGTTGACTGCTATATATAAACATAGCATACAGATACAAGAAAAAAGATTTAGCTCTCCATAATTTATATTGTATGGTAAATACAAGATTGTAACAAGTGTCATTTTTCAGAATATGCTATAACAACACATTGTAAACTTAACATTAAACTTTATGTTAGTCTAAGTACCTAGGGGAAGGAGAGAATATAATCCCAGGGCCATGATAAACATAGCAGTAACATAGCAGTAACTGCTGGCTCGTGTTATAACAATAAAACAACCCTGTCTAACTAACGGCCGTGGTAAACGTGTTTATATTAGGTTTGGGACCAGCAACTCACTACAGGGCACAGTAATCAGTAGGGTATAATGGACAGTTCTGGGGCAGGAGGGACAGGAGGGACGCCCCCCCCCCCCCGAGGTCTCGTCTGTGACACTTTGCGAATTTTTTTTTTGCGAACTTTTTTGCGAACTTTTTTGCAAACTTTTTTTGCGAATTTTTTTTTTTTTTGCGAATTTTTTTTTTTTTTGCGAATTTTTTTTTTGCCAATTTTTTTTTTTTGCGAATTTTTTTTTTGCGAATTTTTTTTTTTGCGAATTTTTTTTTTGCGAATTTTTTTTTTGCGAATTTTTGTTGTTGCGAATACTAACCTAACCTAACCTAACCTAACCTAACGTATCGTAACCTAACCTAACCTAACCTAAGGTAACCTAACCTAACCTAACCTAACGTAACCTAACCTAACCTAACCTAACCTAACCTAACTTAACGTAACCTAACCTAACCTAACCTAACGTAACCTAACCTAACCTAACGTAACCTAACCTAACCTAACCTAACCTAACCTAACCTCGGATCAGATTTCTGATTGCAGATTCTTGTTCGTCTAGTCGAGGCGAGTCATTTGAGTACCCACATCATACACTTTGGATGATGTTTACAACAAAGAGGCCCGCACCACACTTTTGACCTTTTTTTTTTTGCATTTTTGGAATCTCCTCGTCAAGCCGAGTATTCTCAGTACCCACATGACATACTTTGGATAATCAATACAAGAGTTGATCAGGGTAACGCTACAACCAACAGAGCTAGCCCATCAGCACTTGCGGTCAATTGAACTACCAGTGAATGCAAATTTTGAGGAGAATATAATTGCAATGCTTTGAACATATACTGCAAAGGGGGGTGTATCGATACACCCCCCTTCAAGTACTCTGCACCGAGGCAGCTGTTCGCACAAATAACCGTCGCGTCCAGTCTACTGTCTGGGAATGCGGATGTTGTAATTTGATACCTCGACTGGAGGGTGCAGGTGTTCACACAAAAAACCGACAAGTCGAGACCTGTCTGGGAATGCGGATGCTGTAATTTGATACCCCGACGGGAGGGCGACGCGACCCTTCCAGGAACCCATTATAGTCCGCCCGTATCGAATTCCGAGCAATAAATCACCAGTTGTCAAACACCCACGGTATCAATCTTGTTTTAGGCTTCAACAATTCCTGACGTATGGGGGAGCGAAAATCTCCCCCTAGTAATTAAATCAACAGAACACCAGTTGTCACGGTCTCATGCTTGTTCTAGTCTTCAACAATTCCTGACGTATGGGGGAGCGAAAATCTCCCCCTAAGCCATTACGTGTTAGGGGGAGCGAAAATCTCCCCCCTAGTAATTAAATCAACAGAGCTAGCCCATCAGCGCCTGCGAACAATTGAACTACCAGTGAATGCAAATTTTGAGGAGAATATAATTGCAATGCTTTGAACATATACTGCAAAGGGGGGTGTATCGATACACCCCCCTTCAAGTACTCTGCACCGAGGGAGCTGTTCGCACAAATAACCGTCGCGTCCAGTCTACTGTCTGGGAATGCGGATGTTGTAATTTGATACCTCGACTGGAGGGTGCAGGTGTTCACACAAAAAACCGACAAGTCGAGACCTGTCTGGGGTGCAGCTGCGCCCGACCCCAGGAGGGGCAGGAGGAGCAGGAGGAGCAGGAGGGGCAGGAGGAGCAGGAGGGGCAGGAGGAGCAGGATTAGCAGGAGGAGCAGGAGGGGCAGGAGGGCCAGGAGGGACAGGAGGAGCCCCCCCCCCAGACGCCTGCACCAACACTTGGAAGAAAATCCTCCTACATTAGAAGGATTTCCTTCTGTTCCCTAACATGAAAAGCTTTTGTGGCCTTGAAAAAGGCCGATTATGATGGTGGGATCAGGTGGAGGCTAAGGTGTTGGAAAACGTTTATTTTTTACTGTTGAAAAACTTTGTTACTTCATCAGGGTGCAGTTCATCGGTCCGCCGATTCCACCACATTTCAACAAGCATCATGTACTTCTGCTCATGTTCAATGGCGTAGAAGTGCTCCTCTTCAATGGGGTAGAAATTCATCTTGTAGTCCATGTCACGCTGCCAATATTCCCACTCCAAGCCGTCCAGCGGGCAATGGTTCCACATGCTGTTGATTCCCCGTCGTCTGGAGTACAGAGCGTCGTCAATATCTTGAGTAGTTGAATACATTTTTGGTTCATGAACGTACTTGAACTTTTTGTCAATGCGCCATAGCCTCTTCTTATGGAAATGCTTCAAGGTGCATTCATCGTCGTCTTTTCGGTTGTAGAATTCATCACCTTCGAAGTAATCATCTTCATCGTCAAACGGTCTCTTCTTATTATTGCTATTCATTGTCGTTTCCGCTGCAACACATACATCCTCCAACTCAACGTCTGTGATGTCACAATCCCACTCGATGTTGGCCATGATCTCTTCGTAGCTGTTGACGCTTCGAAACTCAAGACTAAACTAAACTTTACTGCTAGGGGCGGGCTGTGCGTCGTGGGATGATGGGCGCAGGTGTACAGACAAAAAACCGTCGCGTCACCCTACTGTCTGGGAATGCGGATGCTGTAATTTGATACCTCTACGGGAGGGCGCGGGTGTTCACACAAAAAACCGACGAGTCGAGACCTGTCTGGGAATGCGGATGCTGTAATTTGATACCCCGACAGGAGAGCTACCGACCCTTGCAGGAACCCATAATTATAGACCACCCGCGTCGAATTCCGAGCAATAGTACACCAGCTGTCAAACACCCACGGTCTCATTCTTGTTCTAGTCTTCAACAATTCCTGACGTATGGGGGAGCGAAAATCTCCCCCCTAAGCCATTATGTGTTAGGGGGAGCGAAAATCTCCCCCTAGTGATTAAATCAACAGAACACCAGTTGTCAAACACCCACGGTCTCATTCGTGTTCGGGAGTTTGAAGTGTGTGGCTGTGTAATAGTGTTGCTGTGTGACATTCTGTCAGAGCGATCGCCCGACGTTTTGACCTAACCTACAAAATGAACCACTTAACCGCCTATGTGTTTAATGATCGGCCTTTGTCTGTACTGTTTGACAGCAGCGATAATCCATGGTTCAAAGCTAAGGATGTAGCTACAATATTGGGATACGCTAACCCTAAAGAAGCAATCAGAGCACATGTTAGAGAAAAATATCGCAAAACAATTCCTGAAGTATGGGGGAGCGAAAATCTCCCCCTAACCTATAACGAGAAACATTCAATCTTTCTTAACGAGCCGGGATTATATTCGTTACTTATGAAATCTAAAATGCCCATCGCCGAGAAGTTTCAAGATTGGATCTTTGAAGAAGTTTTGCCATCCATTAGAAAAAATGGTCAGTACAGACTTATAAACGAGAACCAACGGCTGCTACAATCACTTACAAAGTCGCTAACAAATAACCGAAAGCTAGATCAAACAAATTCCGAGTTTAAAACTACAAATGATATATTGTGTATGGAAAACCAATCCATGAATCAAACGCTGATCGAACAGACACCTAAAGTGGCAGTGTTGCCTGAAGATGTAAATCTGAAGCATATATTTTGTGTGATGATTAGGGAAACCCTTCTAGAGCAGTACGGAGTTTGTGAATACAAGTGCATTCGAACACAGAAGAGGAATTTCAAACAAGCCTTGAAAAAAGCAAAGGAAGAAGGATTTACAATGTGCTACTGTAGAGAAAATGTCCCCAACGGCATAAACATAGTGAATAAGGCTAAAGAAGTGATGAAGAGTTACGGCATGCACATTGACTGCAGATACAACAACATCCTAACCTCGCACAATTTCATTAATGTAGTTGAACATATCTTTGACAATGCATAGGTCTGCGCTTGTGGACTCGTTCCAGAACCTTCGACGCTAGTCAGGTAGCAACAGTCGATACGTGCTCCAAAGATGACCAGTGTGGATGACGCAAGAAAAGTAATCACCATATCAATGAACAAAATACGTTATAAACGTAACAACATCCGAGAAAGGCTCGCAATCAAGTTAGTGTTGGATAGAGCGAGAGATGTGTTTGAGAGAAAATATCATATGAAACAGCATACTTATGAAAAAAAAAAAAAAAAAAAAAAAAATATTGAATATCATGTGAAAGAATATAACTATGAAGAAAACAAAACAGACTGTTAAATTTAACGAGGAGCTAAATACACAGTACACTTACGAGCCCTGTGAGGATGTACAACAATTAACGTGGACTCAAATCGCAATAGATGAAATGAGATTCCGCAGACCGTTGGAACTGATGTTGGGTGAAAAAATCAAACATCTAACCTATTGCAACAAGATGTGTCACAGCGAGTGCATACAGTTTACTTCAAGGGTGAGCAGACGCACCACCAGTCCGTAGTACGGTAGAAGTCACACGGTAAGGACGTCAACATGGACGCTTACGTTTCTGCGGACGACTATATCAAATCGTTTATTCAGGAGATTGAGGTTATGAACAATAATGCTAGTGATCAGACATTGGCATCACCTCAGACGTCATCTGTAAAACCGATCACTGCCTGCAAGAGACGAAGGAGGCCAACTCCCATCGAAGTGGAAACCAAGAAACCAGGATGGGTGCCAAAACCAACAGATGATTCTCCCATAGTGTCATGGATGGACGATGGGAATACTTTTGCTGTTCAAAACCCGGGAAACAAAGGACAAATTTTATTGAAAATGGAAATGTACGATGGTACAGATATGGTGTTCATGTGCAGTTTATTTTTGGACAAAGATGGTGAAATGCTCCAAAGTGTTAGACAAGTAGTTGATAAAGTGGAAAACATGTGGATCGATAAATCAACAGGAGTACCGAAAATTACAGGCTTAACTCAAACTGTTACACAACGCAGTGCAGTTTCGCAACCAACGTCGAAGAAGCGAGCTGTGAGGAAGAAACAACGAGTGTCGCCAGCAGTCAATTAAAGCATCAGCATTCCCAGACAGGAGGGCGACGCGTCGGTTTTTTGTGTGTGAACACCTGCGCCCGGCCAACTACTAGAGATGTCGAGCAGCAGCACTTTCAAGCTAGAGTTTCCGAGCGTGAACGGCACTGCAGCAACCGAGGACCTGAGAGCTACCCTCAACAACTGCAAGTCCGACTCTCCGCTCTACACCAGGATAGACGATCTCAGAGAGGAATGCGGCTATCTCATCACTGCGAGGGGGCGAGCCACAACACCCTTTGGCGAGACGATCATCGTGATCCTGGAGGGACAGGTCGGGGACGACTTCTTTCTGCGAGTCTACCCGCCTAGGCGCTTCAACGAGGTCCTGAGCAACACCGACATCGAGCGCTACAACAGCGGGTTTGGAGAACGCCTTCGCTTGGTGAAGCGCAGCCCGAGGGGTTCCAATAGCAGATTCACACCTTTGGAGTTTATGTAAAGCAAGACTTGAAGATTATGTAAATACCTTTGTAAATTAGTTTTCGTAGTCAATACTTATAGTCACGTTCAGAACATAACCACTGTGTTATTTATTTCACTTAACCCCAAAAATGTCCCTTGGTAGTAAGTTTAAGAGCGTGAGTATGGTAACTGTGAGGTGTTTAGCTCATCAGCGTCATCATCAGAATCATCGATATTTGTACATAGATGTAACCCACCGCGTAATGCGATACAATTGATTGGAGCGCATCGTGTGTGAGCTGTCTTGTGATGGCGACATCGCACTGCGTTTGTAACAAAATAACGTGTACATTAACACGACGATCACTTTTCTTGCTTAAGTCACGAGGGGCATTATGGCGTACGGGACGATTGGTAATAACAGCGTTTAAAGTAAACTGTGCACATTCGTTGTGATACGTCTTGTCACAGCACGTTAGATTTCACATTCTCACATTCTACATCAATTACAATTGTAGACGTAATCTCATTTCATCTGTTGTGATTTAAGTCCACGTTAACCGTTGTACATCCTTACGCGGCTCATAAGTGTAATGAGTATTTAGTATGACAATAAACTTCTCGAATGTTAGTACGTTAAATCGTAGCTTGTTCATTGACGCATCGATCCCTATTCTTGTTTCAGTCTCAATATGCATTATGGCGTACGTGCCAGATGGTACTAACAACGCTTGAAATAAACTGCACACATGTGTTGCGATACATCCAAACACAACAAGTTAGATGCATCATTCAATCATTCAGCATCAATTGAAATGTTATGCGTGGCATCATTTCATCTGGTGTAATTTGAGGGAATAACTCGACTACGAACCTTTATCGTATGTTAGTTCGTTAACAAAGTAAATTGTACATTAACACGACGATCGCTTTTCTTGCTTAAGTCACGATGTGCATTATGGCGTACGGGACGATTGGTAATAACAGCGTTTAAAGTAAACTGTGCACATTCGTTGTGATACGTCTTGTCACAGCACGTTAGATTTCACATTCTCACATTCAACATCAATTACAATTGTAGACGTAATCTCATTTCATCTGTTGTGATTTAAGTCCACGTTAACCGTTGTACATCCTCACGCGGCTCGTAAGTGTAATGAGTATTTAGTATGACAATAAACTTCTCGAATGTTAGTACGTTAAATCGTAGCTTGTTCATTGACGCATCGATCCCTATTCTTGTTTCAGTCTCAATAGACATTATGGCGTACGTGCCAGATGGTACTAACAACGCTTGAAATAAACTGCCCACGTGTGTTGCGATACATCCAAACACAGCAAGTTAGATGCATCATTCTAACATTCAGCATCAATTGAAATGTTATGCGTGGTATCATTTCATCTGGTGTAATTTGAGGGAATAACTCGACTACGAACCTTTATCGTATGTTAGTTCGTTAACAACGTAACTTGTACATTGACGCATCGATCACTTTTCATGCTTAAGTCACAATGTGCATTATGTTGTATGTGACGACTGGTAATAGCAATGCTTGAAGTAAACTGAGCACATGTGTTGCTATACGTCTTGTCACAGCAGGTTATATTGCTCATTTCCCCTTTCAACATCAGTTACAATTGTATGCGTAATCTCATTTCATCGGTTTTAATTCAAGTCCGCGTTAACTGTTGTACATCCTCACGAGGTTCGTAAGTGTAACGAGTATTTAGTTTTACATTAAACTTCTCGTATGTCAATCCCAAGTAATCGGTGTTTGAAGAAGTTTGCCTTTCCCTCAAGAATTGTCACTAGCATTATAACATACGCGTTTAATAACCAGATCGCACTTGTAATATTTTTGTATACCAATAACAATTCCAAGTAATCGAGGTTTGAAGAAGTTCGCACATTGATAAAAAAAAAAATCCAAGTAAACGATGTTTGAAGACGTTTGAGTTTTCGCCATCACACAAGTTCCAATCTTGAGTAATGTCAACCCAAGAAAATGAAAGCTAACAGCATCACGTAGTTGTGTTAAGTTACGATAGGTATAGTTAGGTTTATTAAGACTGTTTCCAGTTAGAAAGGGGAAACATGGAGAGACTTATCTCATCGTTAGGTTACGATATCCAGTGTAAAGTTAGGTCCCTGCATAGAAATAGGAAACGTAGACAGTTGTATCTCATCCTTAGGTTATGTTATGCTCTGTTAAGTTAGGTTTGTGCTTATAGATAGGAAATATTGTCAGTAGTATCTCGTCGTTAGGTTAAGTCATGCTCTGTTAAGTTAGGTTTGTTGTTGAATATACAAAAAAAAAAAAAAAATCTGTACCTTAATGTCGGCGTGCGCAATTTAAAAATGGTATGATCATAATGCGCACGCCGACATTAAGGTACAGATTTTTTTTTTTTTTTGTATATTCAACAACAAACCTAACTTAACAGAGCATGACTTAACCTAACGACGAGATACTACTGACAATATTTCCTATCTATAAGCACAAACCTAACTTAACAGAGCATAACATAACCTAAGGATGAGATACAACTGTCTACGTTTCCTATTTCTATGCAGGGACCTAACTTTACACTGGATATCGTAACCTAACGATGAGATAAGTCTCTCCATGTTTCCCCTTTCTAACTGGAAACAGTCTTAATAAACCTAACTATACCTATCGTAACTTAACACAACTACGTGATGCTGTTAGCTTTCATTTTCTTGGGTTGACATTACTCAAGATTGGAACTTTTGTGATGGCGAAAACTCAAACGTCTTCAAACATCGTTTACTTGGATTTTTTTTTTTATCAATGTGCGAACTTCTTCAAACCTCGATTACTTGGAATTGTTATTGGTATACAAAAATATTACAAGTGCGATCTGGTTATTAAACGCGTATGTTATAATGCTAGTGACAATTCTTGAGGGAAAGGCAAACTTCTTCAAACACCGATTACTTGGGATTGACATACGAGAAGTTTAATGTAAAACTAAATACTCGTTACACTTACGAACCTCGTGAGGATGTACAACAGTTAACGCGGACTTGAATTAAAACCGATGAAATGAGATTACGCATACAATTGTAACTGATGTTGAAAGGGGAAATGAGCAATATAACCTGCTGTGACAAGACGTATAGCAACACATGTGCTCAGTTTACTTCAAGCATTGCTATTACCAGTCGTCACATACAACATAATGCACATTGTGACTTAAGCATGAAAAGTGATCGATGCGTCAATGTACAAGTTACGTTGTTAACGAACTAACATACGATAAAGGTTCGTAGTCGAGTTATTCCCTCAAATTACACCAGATGAAATGATACCACGCATAACATTTCAATTGATGCTGAATGTTAGAATGATGCATCTAACTTGCTGTGTTTGGATGTATCGCAACACACGTGGGCAGTTTATTTCAAGCGTTGTTAGTACCATCTGGCACGTACGCCATAATGTCTATTGAGACTGAAACAAGAATAGGGATCGATGCGTCAATGAACAAGCTACGATTTAACGTACTAACATTCGAGAAGTTTATTGTCATACTAAATACTCATTACACTTACGAGCCGCGTGAGGATGTACAACGGTTAACGTGGACTTAAATCACAACAGATGAAATGAGATTACGTCTACAATTGTAATTGATGTTGAATGTGAGAATGTGAAATCTAACGTGCTGTGACAAGACGTATCACAACGAATGTGCACAGTTTACTTTAAACGCTGTTATTACCAATCGTCCCGTACGCCATAATGCACATCGTGACTTAAGCAAGAAAAGCGATCGTCGTGTTAATGTACAATTTACTTTGTTAACGAACTAACATACGATAAAGGTTCGTAGTCGAGTTATTCCCTCAAATTACACCAGATGAAATGATGCCACGCATAACATTTCAATTGATGCTGAATGATTGAATGATGCATCTAACTTGTTGTGTTTGGATGTATCGCAACACATGTGTGCAGTTTATTTCAAGCGTTGTTAGTACCATCTGGCACGTACGCCATAATGCATATTGAGACTGAAACAAGAATAGGGATCGATGCGTCAATGAACAAGCTACGATTTAACGTACTAACATTCGAGAAGTTTATTGTCATACTAAATACTCATTACACTTATGAGCCGCGTAAGGATGTACAACGGTTAACGTGGACTTAAATCACAACAGATGAAATGAGATTACGTCTACAATTGTAATTGATGTAGAATGTGAGAATGTGAAATCTAACGTGCTGTGACAAGACGTATCACAACGAATGTGCACAGTTTACTTTAAACGCTGTTATTACCAATCGTCCCGTACGCCATAATGCCCCTCGTGACTTAAGCAAGAAAAGTGATCGTCGTGTTAATGTACACGTTATTTTGTTACAAACGCAGTGCGATGTCGCCATCACAAGACAGCTCACACACGATGCGCTCCAATCAATTGTATCGCATTACGCGGTGGGTTACATCTATGTACAAATATCGATGATTCTGATGATGACGCTGATGAGCTAAACACCTCACAGTTACCATACTCACGCTCTTAAACTTACTACCAAAGGACATTTTTGGGGTTAAGTGAAATAAATAACACAGTGGTTATGTTCTGAACGTGACTATAAGTATTGACTACGAAAACTAATTTACAAAGGTATTTACATAATCTTCAAGTCTTGCTTTACATAAACTCCAAAGGTGTGAATCTGCTATTGGAACCTCTCGGGCTGCGCTTCACCAAGCGAAGGCGTTCTCCAAACCCGCTGTTGTAGCGCTCGATGTCGGTGTTGCTCAGGACCTCGTTGAAGCGCCTAGGCGGGTAGACTCGCAGAAAGAAGTCGTCCCCGACCTGTCCCTCCAGGATCACGATGATCGTCTCGCCAAAGGGTGTTGTGGCTCGCTCCATCGCAGTGATGAGATAGCCGCATTCCTCTCTGAGATCGTCTATCCTGGTGTAGAGCGGAGAGTCGGACTTGCAGTTGTTGAGGGTAGCTCTCAGGTCCTCGGTTGCTGCAGTGCCGTTCACGCTCGGAAACTCTAGCTTGAAAGTGCTGCTGCTCGACATCTCTAGTAGTTGGCCGGGCGCAGGTGTTCACACACAAAAAACCGACGCGTCGCCCTCCTGTCTGGGAATGCTGATGCTTTAATTGACTGCTGGCGACACTCGTTGTTTCTTCCTCACAGCTCGCTTCTTCGACGTTGGTTGCGAAACTGCACTGCGTTGTGTAACAGTTTGAGTTAAGCCTGTAATTTTTGGTACTCCTGTTGATTTATCGATCCACATGTTTTCCACTTTATCAACTACTTGTCTAACACTTTGGAGCATTTCACCATCTTTGTCCAAAAATAAACTGCACATGAACACCATATCTGTACCATCGTACATTTCCATTTTCAATAAAATTTGTCCTTTGTTTCCCGGGTTTTGAACAGCAAAAGTATTCCCATCGTCCATCCATGACACTATGGGAGAATCATCTGTTGGTTTTGGCACCCATCCTGGTTTCTTGGTTTCCACTTCGATGGGAGTTGGCCTCCTTCGTCTCTTGCAGGCAGTGATCGGTTTTACAGATGACGTCTGAGGTGATGCCAATGTCTGATCACTAGCATTATTGTTCATAACCTCAATCTCCTGAATAAACGATTTGATATAGTCGTCCGCAGAAACGTAAGCGTCCATGTTGACGTCCTTACCGTGTGACTTCTACCGTACTACGGACTGGTGGTGCGTCTGCTCACCCTTGAAGTAAACTGTATGCACTCGCTGTGACACATCTTGTTGCAATAGGTTAGATGTTTGATTTTTTCACCCAACATCAGTTCCAACGGTCTGCGGAATCTCATTTCATCTATTGCGATTTGAGTCCACGTTAATTGTTGTACATCCTCACAGGGCTCGTAAGTGTACTGTGTATTTAGCTCCTCGTTAAATTTAACAGTCTGTTTTGTTTTCTTCATAGTTATATTCTTTCACATGATATTCAATATTTTTTTTTTTTTTTTTTTTTTTCATAAGTATGCTGTTTCATATGATATTTTCTCTCAAACACATCTCTCGCTCTATCCAACACTAACTTGATTGCGAGCCTTTCTCGGATGTTGTTACGTTTATAACGTATTTTGTTCATTGATATGGTGATTACTTTTCTTGCGTCATCCACACTGGTCATCTTTGGAGCACGTATCGACTGTTGCTACCTGACTAGCGTCGAAGGTTCTGGAACGAGTCCACAAGCGCAGACCTATGCATTGTCAAAGATATGTTCAACTACATTAATGAAATTGTGCGAGGTTAGGATGTTGTTGTATCTGCAGTCAATGTGCATGCCGTAACTCTTCATCACTTCTTTAGCCTTATTCACTATGTTTATGCCGTTGGGGACATTTTCTCTACAGTAGCACATTGTAAATCCTTCTTCCTTTGCTTTTTTCAAGGCTTGTTTGAAATTCCTCTTCTGTGTTCGAATGCACTTGTATTCACAAACTCCGTACTGCTCTAGAAGGGTTTCCCTAATCATCACACAAAATATATGCTTCAGATTTACATCTTCAGGCAACACTGCCACTTTAGGTGTCTGTTCGATCAGCGTTTGATTCATGGATTGGTTTTCCATACACAATATATCATTTGTAGTTTTAAACTCGGAATTTGTTTGATCTAGCTTTCGGTTATTTGTTAGCGACTTTGTAAGTGATTGTAGCAGCCGTTGGTTCTCGTTTATAAGTCTGTACTGACCATTTTTTCTAATGGATGGCAAAACTTCTTCAAAGATCCAATCTTGAAACTTCTCGGCGATGGGCATTTTAGATTTCATAAGTAACGAATATAATCCCGGCTCGTTAAGAAAGATTGAATGTTTCTCGTTATAGGTTAGGGGGAGATTTTCGCTCCCCCATACTTCAGGAATTGTTTTGCGATATTTTTCTCTAACATGTGCTCTGATTGCTTCTTTAGGGTTAGCGTATCCCAATATTGTAGCTACATCCTTAGCTTTGAACCATGGATTATCGCTGCTGTCAAACAGTACAGACAAAGGCCGATCATTAAACACATAGGCGGTTAAGTGGTTCATTTTGTAGGTTAGGTCAAAACGTCGGGCGATCGCTCTGACAGAATGTCACACAGCAACACTATTACACAGCCACACACTTCAAACTCCCGAACACGAATGAGACCGTGGGTGTTTGACAACTGGTGTTCTGTTGATTTAATCACTAGGGGGATATTTTCGCTCCCCCTAACACATAATGGCTTAGGGGGGAGATTTTCGCTCCCCCATACGTCAGGAATTGTTGAAGACTAGAACAAGAATGAGACCGTGGGTGTTTGACAGCTGGTGTACTATTGCTCGGAATTCGACGCGGGTGGTCTATAATTATGGGTTCCTGCAAGGGTCGGTAGCTCTCCTGTCGGGGTATCAAATTACAGCATCCGCATTCCCAGACAGGTCTCGACTCGTCGGTTTTTTGTGTGAACACCCGCGCCCTCCCGTAGAGGTATCAAATTACAGCATCCGCATTCCCAGACAGTAGGGTGACGCGACGGTTTTTTGTCTGTACACCTGCGCCCATCATCCCACGACGCACAGCCCGCCCCTAGCAGTAAAGTTTAGTTTAGTCTTGAGTTTCGAAGCGTCAACAGCTACGAAGAGATCATGGCCAACATCGAGTGGGATTGTGACATCACAGACGTTGAGTTGGAGGATGTATGTGTTGCAGCGGAAACGACAATGAATAGCAATAATAAGAAGAGACCGTTTGACGATGAAGATGATTACTTCGAAGGTGATGAATTCTACAACCGAAAAGACGACGATGAATGCACCTTGAAGCATTTCCATAAGAAGAGGCTATGGCGCATTGACAAAAAGTTCAAGTACGTTCATGAACCAAAAATGTATTCAACTACTCAAGATATTGACGACGCTCTGTACTCCAGACGACGGGGAATCAACAGCATGTGGAACCATTGCCCGCTGGACGGCTTGGAGTGGGAATATTGGCAGCGTGACATGGACTACAAGATGAATTTCTACCCCATTGAAGAGGAGCACTTCTACGCCATTGAACATGAGCAGAAGTACATGATGCTCGTTGAAATGTGGTGGAATCGGCGGACCGATGAACTGCACCCTGATGAAGTAACAAAGTTTTTCAACAGTAAAAAATAAACGTTTTCCAACACCTTAGCCTCCACCTGATCCCACCATCATAATCGGCCTTTTTCAAGGCCACAAAAGCTTTTCATGTTAGGGAACAGAAGGAAATCCTTCTAATGTAGGAGGATTTTCTTCCAAGTGTTGGTGCAGGCGTCTGGGGGGGGGGCTCCTCCTGTCCCTCCTGGCCCTCCTGCCCCTCTTGCTCCTCCTGCTAATCCTGCTCCTCCTGCCCCTCCTGCTCCTCCTGCCCCTCCTGCTCCTCCTGCTCCTCCTGCCCCTCCTGGGGTCGGGCGCAGCTGCACCCCAGACAGGTCTCGACTTGTCGGTTTTTTGTGTGAACACCTGCACCCTCCAGTCGAGGTATCAAATTACAACATCCGCATTCCCAGACAGTAGACTGGACGCGACGGTTATTTGTGCGAACAGCTCCCTCGGTGCAGAGTACTTGAAGGGGGGTGTATCGATACACCCCCCTTTGCAGTATATGTTCAAAGCATTGCAATTATATTCTCCTCAAAATTTGCATTCACTGGTAGTTCAATTGTTCGCAGGCGCTGATGGGCTAGCTCTGTTGATTTAATTACTAGGGGGGAGATTTTCGCTCCCCCTAACACGTAATGGCTTAGGGGGAGATTTTCGCTCCCCCATACGTCAGGAATTGTTGAAGACTAGAACAAGCATGAGACCGTGACAACTGGTGTTCTGTTGATTTAATTACTAGGGGGAGATTTTCGCTCCCCCATACGTCAGGAATTGTTGAAGCCTAAAACAAGATTGATACCGTGGGTGTTTGACAACTGGTGATTTATTGCTCGGAATTCGATACGGGCGGACTATAATGGGTTCCTGGAAGGGTCGCGTCGCCCTCCCGTCGGGGTATCAAATTACAGCATCCGCATTCCCAGACAGGTCTCGACTTGTCGGTTTTTTGTGTGAACACCTGCACCCTCCAGTCGAGGTATCAAATTACAACATCCGCATTCCCAGACAGTAGACTGGACGCGACGGTTATTTGTGCGAACAGCTGCCTCGGTGCAGAGTACTTGAAGGGGGGTGTATCGATACACCCCCCTTTGCAGTATATGTTCAAAGCATTGCAATTATATTCTCCTCAAAATTTGCATTCACTGGTAGTTCAATTGACCGCAAGTGCTGATGGGCTAGCTCTGTTGGTTGTAGCGTTACCCTGATCAACTCTTGTATTGATTATCCAAAGTATGTCATGTGGGTACTGAGAATACTCGGCTTGACGAGGAGATTCCAAAAATGCAAAAAAAAAAGGTCAAAAGTGTGGTGCGGGCCTCTTTTTTGTAAACATCATCCAAAGTGTATGATGTGGGTACTCAAATGACTCGCCTCGACTAGACGAACAAGAATCTGCAATCAGAAATCTGATCCGAGGTTAGGTTAGGTTAGGTTAGGTTAGGTTAGGTTACGTTAGGTTAGGTTAGGTTACGTTAGGTTAGGTTAGGTTAGGTTACGTTAAGTTAGGTTAGGTTAGGTTAGGTTAGGTTAGGTTACGTTAGGTTAGGTTAGGTTAGGTTACCTTAGGTTAGGTTAGGTTAGGTTACGATACGTTAGGTTAGGTTAGGTTAGGTTAGGTTAGTATTCGCAACAACAAAAATTCGCAAAAAAAAATTCGCAAAAAAAAAAATTCGCAAAAAAAAAAATTCGCAAAAAAAAATTCGCAAAAAAAAAAATTGGCAAAAAAAAAATTCGCAAAAAAAAAAAATTTGCAAAAAAAAAAAAATTCGCAAAAAAAGTTTGCAAAAAAGTTCGCAAAAAAGTTCGCAAAAAAAAAAATTCGCAAAGTGTCACAGACGAGACCTCGGGGGGGGGGGGCGTCCCTCCTGTCCCTCCTGCCCCAGAACTGTCCATTATACCCTACTGTAATCGTTAATGTTGGCAAGTTAAGTCTTAAGTGAAAAGCAAAATATATCTACAATTATTTAATTTCATATAACTATACTTTCTCATATTTAAAAACCAAAACTTTTGAGAAGCCTTTTTCCAGATTGTCATCCAAACTCATTTAAACTGATACAAATTATAATATAAACTGATAATAAATCAATAATAATAAAGTAATATTTAAAAATCATGTTTTCGTATTATATCTTCAATTGCTTACTGATAAACTGAAGGAGCTCAAATCAGTACTTTGTCCAATGTTAATGTTATGGATTATTAGTAAATTTGTATATCTTGATTATCAATAAACATTGGTAATTTAATTTGCTATGGCGAATATTTGCATCAAAAGCCTATTTTTGTGATCCATTATGCAGAAAATCATACTTTTTTTTAAGAAAATGTATTAACCTTTTCTGGTTGTAATGGAAAGGCTTACCAAGCCTTTTTTTCACCTGTAAAACCCAATACATATAAATGTATATACAACAAGCCCGTTGATCCCAAAGGTAAACTGTTTTATATAACCATTTATGATTTACTGGAGATGAGTATTTTTACAAAAGACAAACAATTTGTAAATAAACTCACATCTAATTTTCTTGTGTAGAATAATATGTAGAATAACTGTGGGTGTATTTAATCTTATTGATCCCTTATGCGCAGCTGTTTCTGATCTTTATCTCGAGATTAAAACCGATGACCCAGAATAAAGGTAATTACCGCCGTCAATTCGCACCAAATACTTGACGGACCTCAGCAGACGACGCGGCCCAGTAGAGCCGTCTTAATTGAGGACTTTTCCATTACTTTTATTATTTGTATTACATTATTATATAACTAATAATATTTATTGATAGTAGGGTATATTGGACATTCCTGGCTCAGGAGGGACAGGAGGGACGCCCCCCCCCCGAGCCCCCCCCCCTCGCGAATTTTTTTTGCGAATTTTTTTTTTTGCGAATTTTTTTTTTTTTTTTTTGCGAATATTAACCTAACCTAACCTAACCCAACCTAACCTAACCTAACCTAACCTAACCTAACCTAACCTAACCTAACCTAACCTAACCTAACCTAACGTAACCTAACCTAACTTAACCTAACCTAACCTAACCTAACCTAACCTAACCTAACCTAACCTAACCTAACCTAACCTAACCTAACCTAACCCATCCTAACCTAACCTAACCTCGGATCAGATTTCTGATTGCAGATTCTTGTTCGTCTAGTCGAGCCGAGAAATTTGCATACCCACAAAGTACATTTGGACGATGTAGGGGGGGGGGCTATCTCGGTTACCATAAGTCGGATTTGAATTCTGATTGCAGATTCTTGTTCGTCTAGTCAAGCCGAGAAATTTGCATACCCACAAAGTACATTTGGACGATGTAGGGGGGGGGCTATCTCGGTTACCATAAGTCGGATTTGAATTCTGATTGCAGATTCTTGTTCGTCTAGTCGAGCCGAGAAATTTGCATACCCACAATGTACATTTGGACGATGTAGGGGGGGGGGGCTATATCGCTTACCTTAAGTCGGATTTGAATTCTGATTGCAGATTCTTATTCGTCTAGTCGAGCCGAGTCATTTGAGTACCCACATCGTACACTTTGGATGATGTTTACAAAAAAGGGGCCCGCACCACACTTTTGACCTTTTTTTTTTTGCATTTTTGGAATCTCCTCGTCAAGCCGAGTATTCTCAGTACCCACATGACATACTTTGGATAATTAATACAAGAGTTGAACAGGGTAACGCTACAACCAACAGAGCTAGCCCATCAGCGCTTGCGGTCAATTGAACTAACAGTGAATGCAAATTTTAAGGAGAATATAATTGCAATGCTTTGAACATATACTGCAAAGGGGGGTGTATCGATACATCCCCCTTCAAGTACTCTGCACCGAGGCAGCTGTTCGCACAACCGACTGACGCGTCCAGTCTACTGTCTGGGAATGCGGATGTTGTAATTTGATACCTCGACTGGAGGGTGCAGGTGTTCACACAAAAAACCGACAAGTCGAGACCTGTCTGGGAATGCGGATGCTGTAATTTGATACCCCGACGGGAGGGCGACGCGACCCTTCCAGGAACCCATTATAGTCCGCCCGTATCGAGTTCCATTAGAGCAGGGTGGTCTTTACCCCAGACAGCGGTTGAGAGTTTTTGCCCCGACCTTCTCCGGAATCCATTAGTGGGGATAGTCACCCACATCACCAGCCCTCCCTCAGTTCAGTTCGAGAGTTCAGTGCGTGAAGACGTGTTAGTCCGATCCTGTTCCGTTCTACGCGATTTGTGTTAGTTGCTGATTATCATCATTTGCGATTTGCGATTTGCGTAAAGCACCTTTGAACTATTTAAAACGTACGTGTTGTGCTGTATTGTTTGTGATTATCAAAACTTATAATCCATATTAAAGATGAACGCCACACACGTTTGTACCATTTGTGGTTGTATTTTCGTGCGTAGAAACAATTTGGTGCAACACCACATCAGATTCCACGGCTTGAGACCACAACTACCACCACCAACACCAACGCAGCAAGGTACGTTTTTTGCGTTGCATTATTGTTTTAATCATACCTAAATGTTAGTAATATAGGAATACGTTATGCAATATAACCGCAGAGTGATAAAATAATTTTTATTTAACAGCTTTAACTATTTAGCACGAATAGAGAACTCTGTTTTTTAAATTTAAAATTACATGACTATATCAATATAATTTAATGTTAATAACTTATGTTATTGCTCGCCCCATCAAGTCAAGTCATCAGAGTACCCACATTACAAACTTTAAAAAACAAATTTAACCCCCCCCCCCCGAGAAAGGCCCAAAGGGGGGGGGGGCACTGAGAATTTGAAAGTACTCTAAACAAAGGTAGGTGTTAAACATACTTCACAATCTAATCGTTTTGTGCGTTTGCAGATGGAGTAGCTGCATGTCGGCTTTGTCGAGCCACATTCGTAGACCGGGGAGCTTTAGAGCGTCACATGGAAGTGAACCACCGAGTCATTCCACCCCGGCAGGTGATTGATGCTCCGCAGACGACTGCCTATGTCAATCAACACTCCGTTGAAGGTGAGAATCCACATTAAAATAACTTTTTCCCCTTGAAACTAATTACCTTTTTTATAATTATTTAACTAGGTACATGAAGAAGAATGAGACCGTGACAACTGGTGTACTATTGATTTAATTGCTAGGGGGGAGATTTTCGCTCCCCCTAACACATAATGGGTTAGGGGGAGATTTTCGCTCCCCCATACGTCAGGAATTGTTGAAGACTGGAACAAGAATGAGACCGTGACAACTGGTGTACTATTGATTTAATTGCTAGGGGGAGATTTTCGCTCCCCCTAAAACATAATGCTTCTTTAGGGTTGGCGCAGCTCATTATTGCAGCTACATCCTTAGCCTTGAACCCCGAATCATGAATGTAGACAAACAGTACAGAAGATTACATTCCCTGTTTGAAACTTGATATTTTTAATTAACAAACTTAACTTTGAAATGTGATTCTCGAGAGAGGGGAATTTGTATCTTTAGTTATCCTAATCTGTTTTTTATTTTTATTTTCAGATGAAGGACCGGGTCCTGGCCACCACACATGCCATGAATGCGGTCGCCGTTTCCGTCGTGAAATACACCTGCGTCGACATGTGGATTCGGTACACAGCAGAGTCCGCAGGTTCATATGCGGCACATGCGGCGCCGAATTCAAGAGGGAAGACAACCTTCGTCGCCACACCAATCAATTTCACGGCAATGGTCAAGAACGAAGATTCCCTTGCGCATACTGCGGTCAGGAGTTCAACCAGCTGTTCAACAAGGACCATCATGAGCGGATCTCTTGCCCGATCATGAAGGACCTGATCCGGAACCGAGTGGCTATGATACAGGACGAACCCCAGCCAGGTCCGAGCACGGAGCCACAACCCGGTACGAGCACACACCAACAACCCGATGATGTTGAGATGACTGGAGCAGGACAGTCAAGCCCCGTATTCTCACTCATTCAACGGGGTTTTCGCAACCGCCTCTTAACCTACCGTCTGCAGCGACCGATGGAGAATCTCGTCACAATCGGAGAAGTGATGGCGCTGTTGATTGTGAGCCTTACGGAGTTGCTTGAGAACACCTTGGCGAAACACCGCAGCATTAAGGTCAACTTGAAGCTGGAGTGTGAATTCCAAAATGTGCACAACAACACCTGCCTGCGCAACTTCAAGACGAAGATGACTCCGCTGACGGTGACCTCGGACCTGAACCAGTACATCACAGCAGCTTTTGCGAAGCTTATCAGAGAGAAGGCTGAGTGTGATCATATCGGCTCCGGGTGGACATACCTTCGCGTTCGTGATTTGGAGGTCGGCATCAACGAATACACTCCTCTAGGTGAAGATGGTCGAGCTTGGCTCCCACTGCCTACGTCTCTGGAGAACACCAAAGCAGTCGTCAACGTATCGAACGCCGATGAGCGGTGTTTTATGTATGCGGTCCTGGGAAAGTTTGTTCAAGAGAACCCCGATAGACCGGCAATGTACACCGACGATATCATCGCCCGATACGATTGGACCGGCCTTCAATTCCCCGTTGCTCTGAAGAGTATCAAGACGTTTGAGCGGACAAACAACATCAGTATCAACGTCTATGGTATTGATCACACGTGCGTGGGTCAGAAACCTGACGGACGACCAAAGTACCAGGACACCGTCTTCCCCTTGAAGATTTGTAGGCAGGAGCGTGAAGACCATTGCGACCTTTTGTACGTGACAACGGACGGTGATAGTCACTACGCCTACATCAAGGACCTTGGTCGACTGATCCGTCCCCAGCTTACAGCACATATGGGCAGCATATTCATCTGTAAGCGGTGCTTCGCGCACTTTGACAACCGTCCGAACAAGCTCGGTCTGACGGGTGCACAGCGTCTGGAGGAGCATAAGCGATACTGCTCCGCTTCGGCCCCTATTCGCATGGATACGCCGAAAAAGACAGAAATCAAATTCAGCCATCCAGAGTTCACCCGACGCGAGCGTTTCACCATTTACGCGGACTTTGAGTGTGCTCTACTGCCGACCGCGGAGATGGATGAACAAGTGGATGAACCGCACGGAGGAGTAGCCACCCACATTCACATCCCATACGCCTTTGCGTACCAGATCATCGACTCGTACGGACTTGAGGAGTTCGAGCCTCGAGTCTACTTCGGGGATGATGCGTCAAAGACATTTATGGAGATGTTGAAAACTGATGTTGAGCGATTGTGGAACTTCCTGTACGAAGCAAGAAATCTGCGCCCTGTCCTGACCCCAGCCGAAACGATGCAGTACAACTCGACAGCGTATTGCTACCTCTGCGGATCGGCATTTTCAAGCGAAGACCCAAAGGTTCGTGATCACAACCACGCGCCGCCCTACGAGTTCCGTGGCGCTGCGCACAGATCATGTAACCTACGCTACAGGGAGCAGCGAGTAGTCAACTGCTACTTCCACAACCTCTCCAACTACGACGCTCACTTCATAGTGCGGGAGTTGGCGGTCGACCCCGGTGATGTTGAGGTGTTGGCGCACACGGAAGAGCGGTACATCGCTTTTACGAAGCGGTTCCTGTTCGACCGAGCGGCGGCACCGGTTGGGATGCAAGGGCGTGGAAAAAGACAGCCAGGATTCAGAGTCAGGTTCCTAGACACCTACAGGTTCCTGGCTTTGAGCCTCGCCAGCCTCGCAGCCGCACTTCCACCAGCTCAACTCTTGGAGACGAGGAAGAGATTCCCTGAAGACCACCTCTTCGATCTAGTCCGTAGGAAAGGCGTGTTCCCGTACAACTTTGTAACGTCGAACGCCGTGTTGGAAGATACTACGGAACTGCCTCTGCAGCGAGATTTTCACAACGACCTTACCCTGGAGGACATAACGGATGCAGACTACGAGCATGCTCGCAACGTGTGGGAAACCTTCGGTTGTAGGAACCTCAAGGACTACGCTGAGAAGTACCTGCGCTGTGACATTGCGCTGTTGACTGACGTCTTTGAACGCTTCAGGGACACGTCGATGGCTGAATACGAACTAGACCCTGCGCACTACTACACCCTACCGTCATACGCCTGGGATGTCATGTTAAGGACCTGTCGAGTGGAGCTTGATACGATACAGGACTTTGATATGTACCTCTTCTTCGAGCAAGGCATCAGAGGAGGTATTTCCCAGGCGATCACCAGACACGCCAAGGCCAACCATGATGGATGTCGCCCTGAAGATCGACGACCTGAAGAGCCAACGAATCACCTGCTATACTTGGACGCCAACAACCTTTACGGTTGGGCCATGTCCCAGTGTCTTCCACAGGGGCACTTCCAATGGCTCAGCCGCGAGGAGATCGCGTCCCTGGACATTGCAGCGTTGGACCCCGAAGGACCCACCGGCTATGTCTTGGAAGTTGACCTTCGCTACCCCGCCCACCTGCACGACCTTCACAAGGATCTCCCCTACTGCTGCGAGACCAAACGTCCGCCAGGAGGGAAATTCAAGAAGCTCGTTACGACTCTGGATGACAAGAAGAACTACATCTGTCATTGCAGAATCCTGCAGCAGGCGCTGGAAAACGGACTGGAGCTTGCGAACGTGCATCGCGTCATCTCGTTCCGTCAGTCTCGGTGGTTAGAGAGCTACATCCTAATGAACACCGAACTGAGGAAGAAGGCCACGACCAAGTTTGAACAAGACTTTTTTAAGCTTATGAACAATGCGGTCTTTGGCAAGACGATCGAGAATGTTCGCAAGCGAATGAACGCTAAACTGGTGTGTACGCCGGAGATGTTCAGGAAGTACGTAGCCAAGTCAAACTTCCTGGACCGAACCTACTTCAACGATGACGTCGCCATTGTACACATGTCGAAAGTCAATATCGTCCTGGACAAACCGCTCTACGTCGGAATGTGTGTCCTCGATCTGAGCAAGTGGCTCATGTACGACTTCCTTCGAAAGATGAAGAACCGCTACGGCGACCGTCTGAAGGTTGACTACATGGACACTGACAGCTTCGTGTTCGACATCCAGACTGAAGATGTTTATAAGGACATGATGGAGCATCTGGACGATTTCGACACCAGTGCGTACCCCCGAAACCATCCATGCTACAGCCCCGTCAACGCAAAAGTCATCGGAAAGTTCAAGGATGAAGCAAACGGACTTCCTCTGCTCGAGTACCTCGGTCTTCGCTCGAAACTTTATTTCATGGATATAGTCGAGTTCGAGGAGAGGACTGAAGATGACGAGTTGCAGGTCATGACAGTGAAGCGCGCCAAGGGAGTCGCTAGAGGTGTTGTAAAACACAATCTAACCTCTGACGACTATCGGGAATGCCTCTTCAATGGCGTGTTGAAGAGAACCATCAACACCAGGTTCCAGTCCCGAAACCACCGCGTCTTCACAGTTCAAGTCGACAAGCTATCCTTGAGCTGTAACGATGACAAACGCTACATCCTTCCGGACGGAGTAAATACACTGCCTTGGGGACATGTTGACGTTCCACCTCAGCCCGAAGACATCCCTCAAGACGATGAAGAGGCGGAGGATGAGGAGCGTTGAGTGGTTGTGTCATATTACCAAAGACCCTGACTTGACTTGTAAATTTCCGATTTTGCTAAACCTAGTCATTAGTTTGTATCGAGTCTCGTAAAACTTAGAAATGTGCTCCTTTTTTTTGTTCTAGTCGTTAGTTTGTGTCGAGTCTCGTTTTTGCTAGCCAAACACAAATGTTTAGGAGCACATACTCGATGTAAAATATATATATATAAGGTGTGTAAATAAATAGCCAAATTGTTCGTATATACATTTGTCTTTTTTTTCTCCCCTCACATAGTCTTAAGATACTAAAGTAAAAAAAAAAATTATCCAGGAATATGTTAATTCATATAAACCAGGTTCAGATATGAATGTTACTTTACAATCATTGTATGATAGGTCTGTCCCAATTTGTGGTTGACAACTGTTGTTCAACTGATTTAATTACCAGGGGGGAGATTTTCGCTCCCCCTAACACATAATGGCTTAGGGGGAGATTTTCGCTCCCCCATACTACAGGAATTGTTGAAGACTATAATGCACCTGCTAATGTCATTGTATGATAGATCTGCCCCACTTTGGGGTAAAGGAGGCGAGGATGGGAAATAATAAGAATGTTTCTTTTTTTATTCTGAGTACACAACTAGTTTATTGAGAAAAATGCAAAATTTCAAAACTCAATTGGTATACATTTGTGCAAAGAGTCTTCTGATCAGTGCATCGTTGTGGCCGAAAGAAGAGTGTTCAAAGAGCTGCACAAAGTCCTTCATCTTCATGCCGTAGTGGGTGCGGCAGTACAGGAATACAAGGCAGTATTGACCGCAGACCAGAGTGTTATCACTTTGAAGGCGATGCTCGTTGTACAGGTAGCGACGAGCGTTGCGTCTCAGGAATCCTTGGTAGAATTGAAGATGTGGCGGTTGACCGTAGCTGTCAAAGAATTCAATTATTCCTCCTCCTTTGTTAAGGTAGAAAGCGACCCAGTGAGTGCCGTCTTCATTGTGTGGATCAGTGTTCACAATCATAGCAGTAGATGGTGAAATATAATGGGGCAATTGATCCGCAGCGTAGACACCAACATTCTGTACGGGCAGTTTAGCCATACACTTTTGTATCTCTAAGGTATTCATTCTACTGTGTCGACGCCACAGTCAGTAGTAGGAGTAGTAGTACTAGTAGCAAAACAAAAGCAGGAACTGGTATCACTCTCACCTTCGTCAGCGTAATCATCAGCGTCAGCGATATTTGTACTTAGATGTAACCAACTGCGTAATGTGATGCAATTGGCTAGAGCGCATCGTGTGTGAGCTGTTCTGTGGTGGCGACATCGCACTGCGTTTGTTGATAGTAGACTGTTGATTGACGATAGTGATCCGCAGCCAATATCGTTGATATCCATGACATTAGTAGTACAGTGATCCGTGATGAAATTGTATCGTACAAACTCTTTTTTCTCAGCACCTTTGACGTAGACAATCGGTCGTTTGGCGATGCATGCACGTAACTTTTCCTCTAGCACATGATACCAGATATCACCTTGGTCCCATTCCAATCCGTGACAGTGTTTTGTGAGCCAATAGCTTTCACGCAGTTTCTCTTGTGATAGGAAATCTCGACTGAATGGTGATTTGGCGATATGATGCATTAGCAGTGTTCCACTGACCAATTCCAAGACGCACACTTCCTTTAGAATGTAGTCATTTGCGTTGTCCTTGAAACATTGAAAATCTACAATAATTGGAGATGCGGAATTTTTACGCGGTACTCTGCATAAACGATCCATCTTGTGCGAGTGTTGGTTGTTGACTGAGGAGGAGGAGGACGATGACGCCGCTGCCGACGATCTAACCACCAAAGTCCGCAGACACGTTGCGATGACGATCGATTTCTATGACGTTGTCAAACTCTGCGTATACCAGACAGTTGACAGTCTCTGTGAGCCCCGTGTCGAAAGCAATCTCCATACGCACACTGCCGTTGCGCACTAGGTTCCAATGAGTCGTATCGCTTGCTGACATATCAGGTGTTAGATCGAATGCCATCAGACAGTATCCATCGTCGTAATCGTCTCTATTTATGAGATTACCAGCATCGCTGAAGTGTATGCCGGAGCCTGAAAACAGACTGTGATACGCCATCACGTATTTTCCCTTGCCGGTTTCGTAGTGTGGTTGTAGCGGTTTGGACGGCACTTGTTCACCGTCCACGTACAGCGAGAAGTAGTTGGTTTTGAAATTTTGAAAGTTAAATGGATTCTTTTTTAAATCACCATTATAAGCGGCGTTCGTGACCAGTCCAACAATGATTCGTTTCGGCACTTGACCTAGAAAGACATTGTCCAAAGTTTTGCTCCTCACTCCAAACGGTAGTGTGAATGTTTTCAATTCCACTCTGGTGATTGGGTATTTAGCTGTGCCGGTCTGAAGCGTCTTGCTGTGCGCCAACAGTACAGTGGGGCTAACTTTACACCTTCGTATCCAGAGATTCGCATCAACAATGTGCACCTTGTAGTCACCATCATCCGACATAATGGAGAAGGAATCTTTTGATCGGATCAGTTTAAAACGCAGTTCCACGCCGTTCAACAGGAACTTGTTCTGATTACACATGTCCACATGTAGGCGACCGAGCATATCGATTTCACGACTTTTATTTGTCATTTTTCGTCTCGCCTTTAGTCCATCGTTATCGTCCAGAGTATTGTCCATATAGCCGGCGTCGTCCGCGTTCCACAATCCACATGTTAAATGTGATTTCCTAGCATCATAGCCGTAATTCAGCAATGTTTCAATATACGCTCGATATGCATAAGTGTTGTTTTGTGGTGTGACCAGTTTCTGATTCATACTCATATCGACTTGACTGAATAACGTGTGCAGCCAATTGTTGACTGGGCCAATTTTATTCGATTCTTCGACATCTGCGATTGCCGCTCCTGTCGACTTGACAATAGACGCTGTAACTTCCAACATTGTTTGCGAAAGATCGGTGTATTCTTCGCCGTTGCCGGGCACAACAAACTCGATGGGCGAATCATCAGTCAGTGTGGAGATTGGTTTGTACTGAATCCATTTGCCGCTCTCGATACTGGTCTGCGTCGGCGGTAGGGCGAATAAGTCCAATTCCGTCTTGACGCATTCACACGACTTTTGATGTAGAAACGACATTGCTAGCGTGTGTGTTAATTGAATATATCACGTACGGAAGTTCTCCTCACTGCTTTCCTCGTCTTCCTCGTCTTCTTCCTAACTGTCCTTCTCTTCTTGCTGCTGCTCTTGCCCTTCTTCTTGGATGACGACGACCTTCCTCGAAGGAGTTTCGTCAAAGACTGCGGTGTGACACGACGGCCGCCGAACATGGCGCGCTTCGCGTTCCTCTTACGCGAGAGTCTCGCGTTAGTCTTTCGCGCAGGAGTAGCGCGTCGGTGTTTCGCGGTATTCTTTCGCGTTACGCGACGGTGTTTCGCGCGAGAGCCACCGCCGCCACTTAGCACACGTTGAAGTTTGCCGTCCGCCCTGCGTTTTAGCGAGTCTGTAAACTGGCTGAAATGATCTCTAGCGGCTTCTTTGGGATCCCGCTGGTGCATGGCCATGTCGCCCAAGAATCCAACACCGGATTTCAACGCCTCTTTGGCTACAGCAGAGGCTCCCGACTTGAGTAGCGGTGTGATGGTGCGGAACATACCGCCTAGGAAACTGCCAATTCCATGTCCGCGCTGGTAGGGTGCACCGCGAAATACCCTATCGATACTGCCGCCGGTCTGCTGCAACTGTTGGCGACGGTAGTAAGCCAAGTAGGGATCGTTTGTATTCATAATTGCTGAGCTACTCTTTTGAAATGAAGCTTCACGTACGACGTCCCAAAGAGGAATGACGCTTTTTTACTAGCGTGATCCCTTAGGTCAATATCGATCGTTTCAAATGTTCCTTTCATAACTGGCGCATAATGAGGACTGATGAAATGCACAGTCTTATGCGCGCCGTGTGTGTAGTTATCTCTGTCAATGTTGATAATCTTCAAAAGTGGCGCTGTAGTGTCGCCAATCAGCTGCGGTTCAATCAGATCACAATACACGTACAAGTGTGTCGGCAGTCCCATAGTCAGATTTGGTGGCCATATCGCTGTGAGGTCATTTGTCAAAACGTTCTCGTACGGATCGAAACCCAACTGGAGAGACAGCGCTTCGGTGAAATGCACTTTGCTTATACCGTCCACCATTGTCGTGATCTTGACTCTGTCCTGCTCTTTGTCATACTCAAAGTACAAGTACTGGGTTACATCCTTCGCTTTATTGATCATTTTCAATAAATCGGTTATGTTCTTGTAATAACCGGGTTTCATCTTTAGCATAATGTGCTCGACACTGAGTGTGACGGGAATACTAGGCAGAACGAGTTTATAGTCGAGCCAAATACACGATTCCTCGTCCACAGTCATAAAGGAGCATGGATAATGCGCTTCGACCAAAGCCATCTCCCACTCGCCATCGCCTTCTAATCGAATTTGTCTCGGCAGATGTGTAGTGTACTTGGACACTGTGTTTTTTGGAAAATAATCCTTTGAGCTGTTGCTGGGCAATGTCAAATAGAACTGGTTGCTATTAGGCATTTTGCAAATCTTGCGCTCCTACCCAAGAATTGAACTCGTCTCCGTAACCTGCCCACTTGACGAAATAACGCTTACTGCGACCACGACCCTTAGTGGCTAGTATTTCAGCAATCTTGAACAGATGGTCGTTGTATATTGTCACTTTTTGTAATTCGTATTCGTAAAACTGACCAGTCACTTGTTCACCGTTGAGATCCGCCAAAGTGTACATTGGCAGAGGCATCAATGTGTTTACACGACGCACCACAAACACTTCTTTACTCCAATTAGTCTCGTAACCTTTTGCGAATGTACCCTTCTCCTTAGATATGCGCACTGTGGTGCCAACTTTCAGTTTTGCCTTAACACGACGCGGTATCTTACCGAACATGCGACGCCATACCTGATGCAATATTCGCTTATTGTCAGCAGTCACATCGACTGGTCGTATTCTGTTGCCTAGACTCTTGTGAGCGCTGTTGTTGTATGCACTAACCAGTTTGTCCAACGCATCTACGTAACGATATGTGTTTTTGTAAGTCAAATATCGCCACATGCGCGTTTTCAAAGTGCGATTGACGCGTTCCACTACGGCCGCTTTAACATCTGGGTTTTGTGTAGTGACATAGATGATTCCGTATTGTTTGAATAACCTTTTCGTCTTGGCACCGGTGAATTCAGTACCTTTGTCGGTTTGTAAACAGCGAGGTGTGTCGGTCGCTTCGGCAAATATCTCCTCGAAAGCGTTGGCCACTTCAGCTCCTTCTTTCCGCCTCAACGTCCGCACATACAGGTGTTTGCTAAACACGTCTATTACAGTCAGTAGGTAGTTGACGCCGTCGTTGTGTTTACTAAGACCACGCATATCGTTCAAGTCCGCTTGCCACAATTCAAATGGACCATACACTATGTAAGGATTGCGCGGGAAACGCTTGCGTGCCGGTTTGTGCAATGTGTAAGTGTCCTGTGTTTGTAACCATTCAATCACTTTGCGTTTTGAAACTGGTTTTGCAGCTCGCGCTAAAGAAGCTACACCGCCATACGACGAAGGTTCGATGGGATTGTAATACAAACGCTCCATAATACTGAAAACCTATCCTGTGTACGTTTCCCACTTGTCCAAATTTGTTCTATTTGAAAAATCAAACTGCTCTGCCGCTCGCACCGGTGTAGATGTTACACGTTTTCCTCTAGCCGATCGTAGTCGATTTACTAGCGGTGTTCTCAGTATTGATTCAGTTGATGTGTCTTCCACGTCATCGTCTGATCCTTCTCCTCCTGTGAATGATGATCGATATTCGGCATTTATTTCCTTTAGTGCTCTTAGATTATTCATATAGTCCTTTGGCACGTTCATCGCTTTCAATGCGTTGAGCACTTCCCGCCATCCTGGCGGTATGTAATCACGCATACGCACCTTTACTATGCAATTTAAGATATCCACTAGATTCGAGTCTGGGATTTTTACACCGTTGATGTACACTGAATAGCCACTGTCCCAACTGATTAAGCTGCCGTCACGTTTCATGAAACGTAAAAGATTGCGGGCATCAGATCTGTAAGTTTTGGAAAACGTTTCCACAATCTCTTCCACTGGGCCACCTTCCGCAGCGGGGTGCGCTCGTCGACTATGTTCAATCCCACCCGTCTCCACGATTGGTATGCTAATCGGTTGGCGTCTATTCTCTGCAATATGCAAGAAGCGATGTAACGCCTGTTTGTACAATTTCCACTTTTCACTATCGTCCATACGTTTGTTATTCAATATTTGTTGCATCTCCGCGTCGAGGCTGTTTTCACTGGATAGATTAGTCGGTCTGTTATCCGTAGCATTTGATTGCAGTCGATCAATCAACTCTTGCGGCACAACTACCATCTTCTTTGCATGTTCCATATTTGCGCTAATGACTAGCTACTTTTCTAAAGTGTAACTTCACGCACGACGTTCCAAAGTGAAATGGTAAATGATTACCAATGTTATCTCTTAAGTCAATTTCCACACTGTCAAAAGATCTATTCATAACAGGCACATAGTGCGGATCGATGAATGATGTTGATTTATGCAATCCGTATACATAAGTAGACGTGGATATATTGACAATTTTCAATAACGGTGCGACTGTATCGCCGACCATCTGCGGCTCGACTAAATCACAATACACGTACATGTGTGACGGTAAGCCAAGACGAATGTTGGGCGAACGGATGCTTTTGTTAACTGCATCACCTTCCAGCGTCAATTCATTCGGATCGAACCCCAATTGAAGCGCTAACGTCGGACTTAATGTAATTTTTCCAACATCAGTTCCCATCGATACTTCAATGAATTTGTTGTATGAGTTTTCAACGGTGAACTTTACACCAAAAGTAATCGCTAGTTCTTGTGAATTGATATGATCACACAATTCTTGAATATTTGCGTAATCACCAGTCTTCAATTTAATTCTGTGGTTTTGTTTTGGAGTAGCTGACACTACTGGTGTTACATCGGCAGTGCTGTCCATAACCCGCGCCAACGCTTCTATGTTCACTTTTGCTTCCTCTTGCGGTTGTATGCAAATGTCAATTGTTTCGTCATTACCGACAGATAGAAATGTCATTGGATAGTGCGCTTCCACAAGTGCAATTTCCCAGTCGCCAGCGTCCAGTTGAATAGCTCTCGGCAAATGTGTTATATAATTTGCAACTGTATTTTTCGGATAATACTGCATCGAACTGTTGCTGGGCAGTGTCAAATAGAACTGATTGTTGATGCCAGCCATTTTTATCTACTCAGTGCTGCTTGTAGTACTGCGCTCAAAAGTAATGGTATAAAGATTCCACCGCCTTTTTGTATGAGATACTTTCGTTTCTTTGACCAGCCTTCGCCGCGTTTCACCAATCGACGTAGCGTCGCCTTGTGTTTGCTTAGCTGACTTTTACTCTTCTTCGCCAGAGGAACGTTACCTCGCAACACGTTGTATGCGCACTCACACACTGAGCGAATGCGGCTCTTGTCACACACCTTTAACAGTGCCTTCCGCTCCTTGGGTGTTGCGTGTATGAAAGCCGTAAGCAGAGCTGCGTCCTTCCGCAAGCACGACATGATTACTACTGATGGCGAAATTACCTTTTCTTTGGCAAGTACACATAGTTGGTAGAATCGTCTGGAAATATGCAACTTCGTATTCGCATATTCTCGTCTGTTGATTGTTTCAAGTCTATCAGTAGGTAGCCGTGTGGATTCCTAGTAGCGTCAGCGTACGCCTCCTCGATGAATTTCGGGCTGTCTGGATATATTTGTCTGGCCAAGTACCTAATCTGAACTCTATCTCTAGGATTCTTAAAACACACAATGTAATGCGCATTAAGTGAGATGTCCCTCTGCCCGCGTCCTTGATGAAACAAATTTTGTGTAATGAAAAACACACTAATGTTGCGATGATGGCAACCTTTTGTGAAAAGATCCACGACACGGTTGTCGGCCTCACGCATCATATCGTCTATAATCACAAGTATCGGCTCGTTACCAGAAAAATCCTCCAAGTTTGGTAGACCTTCTACGTGGTTAATGTTGACATTTTTCGAGTCACCACCACCACCATCACCACCACCACTACCATAATGCCAGTTTATACTGGTAAATGGTGTGTCACACATTTCTGTAATGTGTTTTATAAACTTTGACACAAACTGTGACTTGCCACAACCCGAAGGTCCCGCCACAATGGCTGAGAACGGATGTTTCCACATCAAGCCCATGATTACTACTGAGCTACTAAACACCTCACAGTTACCATACTAACACTCTTAAACTTACTACCAAAGGACATTTTTGGGGTTAAGTGAAATAAATAACACAGTGGTTATGTTCTGAACGTGACTATAAGTATTGACTACGAAAACTAATTTACAAAGGTATTTACATAATCTTCAAGTCTTGCTTTACATAAACTCCAAAGGTGTGAATCTGCTATTGGAACCCCTCGGGCTGCGCTTCACCAAGCGAAGGCGTTCTCCAAACCCGCTGTTGTAGCGCTCGATGTCGGTGTTGCTCAGGACCTCGTTGAAGCGCCTAGGCAGGTAGACTCGCAGAAAGAAGTCGTCCCCGACCTGCCCCTCCAGGATCACGATGATTGTCTCGCCAAAGGGTGTGATGGCTCGCTCCATCGCAGTGATGAGATAGCCGCATTCCTCTCGGAGATCGGCTATCCTGGTGTAGAGCGGAGAGTCAGACTTGCAGTTGTTGAGGGTAGCTCTCAGGTCCACGGTTGTTGCAGTGCCGTTCAAAATCGAAAACTCTGGCTTGAAAGTGCTGCTGCTCGACATCTCTAGTAGTAGTAGTTGGAGTAGGTCTATGTGAGGCGTCGGTCTGGTGGCGAATGATGCTCAATCGGGCGGGGCTCCGCCTTATAAACCCTCGCCGCCATTTTCTTCTACGTGGGTGGTCCGAAGGGTCGGGCGCAGGTGTTCACACAAAAAACCGACTCGTCGAGACCTGTCTGGGAATGCGGATGCTCTAGTTGAATGCCGGCGCCACTCGTTGTTTCTTCCTCACAGCTCGCTTCTTTGGCGTTGGCTGCAAAACTGCACTGCGTTGTGTAACAGTTTGAGTTAAGCCTGTCATTTTCGGTACTCCTGTTGATTTATAGATCCACATGTTTTCCACTTTATCAACTACTTGTTTAACACTTTGGTGCATTTCACCATCTTTGTCCAAAAATAAACCGCACATGAACACCATATCTGTACCATCGTACATTTCCATTTTCAATAAAATTTGTCCTTTGTTTCCTGGGTTTTGAACTGCGAAAGTATTCCCATCGTCCATCCATGACACTATGGGAGAATCATCTGTTGGTTTTGGCACCCATCCTGGTTTCTTGGTTTCCACTTCGATGGGAGTTGGCCTCCTTCGTCTCTTGCAGGCAGTGGTCGGTTTTACAAATGACGACTGAGGTGATGCCAACGTCTGATCACTAGCATTATTGTTCATAACCTCAATCTCCTGAATAAACGATTTGATATAGTCGTCCGCAGAAGCGTAAGCGTCCATGTTCACGTCCTTACCGTGTGACTTCAACCGTACTACTGACTGGTGGTACGTCTGCTCACCCTTGAAGTAAACTGTACGCACTCGCTGTCAGACAATATTTCTGTTTGGCGTTCGCTTTTATTCACCCGCTGAAGTCAACTGTTACGTTACGGTGACGATCGATCTCGATGACGTTGTCCAGTTCGGCGTACACTATACAGTTGACGGTCTCGGACAACGCTTTGGAGAATCCGATTTCGATACGTAGATTACCGTTGCGCAGGAGATTCCAGTGACTCGACTCAGCCGCGGACATGTCCGGTGTCAAGTCGAACGCCATAAGACAATTACCGTACGGATAGTCACCTCTCTTGATCTCATTACCTGCGTCGGAGAACTGGATTCCGGTGCCAGTGACCAATGTGTAATAAGAGAGTATATACGTCTCACTGTTCAATGTGTAAACGGGCTGTAACGGTTTGGCCGGTACTTGTTCACCGTCCACGTACAATGCGAGATAATTCATATCGTAGTGTTGAAAGTTGTAGGGATTCTTCTTGAAATCTCCGTTGAACGCAAGATTACTGACCAGTCCAATTATCACACGTTTCGGTAACTGACCGAGAAATGCGCTGTCTAAAGCTTTACTCATTATACCGGAGGGTAGTGTGAAGGATTTCACTTCTACACGCGTGATCGGATACTTGGCCGTGCCGGTCTCGAGAGTTTTGCTGTGCGCCAACAATACGCTCGGATTGATCTTACATCGACGTACGAAAAGACTAATCTCTTTAATTGTCACCTTGTAGGTAGTTAGCGTTTTGGACATTATACAAAACGAGTTTCTGGATCTGTTAAGTTGCAATCGCATCTCGACACCGTTCAACATGAATTTGTTCTGATTGCACAGATCGATGTGCAATCGACCGACCATATCGCAAACATCGCTTTCTTTCGTGTGATCGCGACGCTTTTTCAATCCCTCGTTCAATTCGTCACAATCGTCCATTAGTCCGGCCGAATCTTCAAAAAACAGCTCGCTAGTCAGGTGCGAATTCTTCGCACTACATCCGTAGTTCAATAGGTTTTCCAAGTAGGCACGGTAAGCGTACGTGTTGTTTTGTGGTGACACCAGTTTATGATTGAGATAGAGATCCACTTGACTGAATATCGAGTGGAGCCAATTGTTCACCGGGCCCACCTCTTTAGCAGGTTGCCCACCGTCCGCTTTAGTGTCGTCCTGTTTCACAATAGCGGCTTTCACGTGTAATAACGTTTGTGTCAGGTCCGTGTACTCGTCACCGTGACCGGGTATTACAAACTCTATTGGCGAATCGTCCGTCAGCGATGAGATCGGTTTGTATTGAACCCATTTACCACTCTCGATGCTGGTCTGCGTAGGCGGTAACGAAAACAAGTCCAGTTCAGTCTTCACACATTCACACGATTTCTGATGAATAAACGACATTGTTATCGAATTAATGTAGACGTCCGTCTTCGAAGAAGTCTATCAAGAGACTGTGGCGTGTCGCGACCCGCGCACCGCTTAGGGGGGAGATTTTTGCTCCCCCTAACACATAATGGCTTAGGGGGGAGATTTTCGCTCCCCCATACGTCAGGAATTGTTGAAGACTAAAACAAGAATGATACCGTGGGTGTTTGACAACTGGTGATTTATTGCTCGGAATTCGATGCGGGTGGTCTATAATTATGGGTTCCTAGAAGGGTCAGCCGTCTTCCCGTCGAGGTGTCAAATTACAGCATCCGCATTCCCAGACAGGTCTCAACTTGTCGGTTTTTTGTGTGAACACCTGCACCCTCCAGTCGAGGTATCAAATTACAACATCCGCATTCCCAGACAGGTCTCGACTTGTCGGTTTTTTGTCTGTACACCTGCGCCCATCATCCCACGACGCACAGCCCGCCCCTAGCAGTAAAGTTTAGTTTAGTCTTGAGTTTCGAAGCGTCAACAGCTACGAAGAGATCATGGCCAACATCGAGTGGGATTGTGACATCACAGACGTTGAGTTGGAGGATGTATGTGTTGCAGCGGAAACGACAATGAATAGCAATAATAAGAAGAGACCGTTTGACGATGAAGATGATTACTTCGAAGGTGATGAGTTCTACAATAGAAAAGACGACGATGATTGCACCTTGAAGCATTTCCATAAGAAGAGGCTATGGCGCAATGACAGAAAGTTCAGGCACGTTCATGAGCCAAAAATGTATTCAACTACCCAAGATCTTGACGACGCTCTGTACTCCAAACAACGGGGAATCAACAGCATGTGGAACCATTGCCCGCTGGACGACTTGGAATGGGAATATTGGCAGCGGGACATGGACTACAAGATGAATTTCTACCCTATTGAAGAGGAGCACTTCTACGCCATTGAACATGAGCAGAAGTACATGATGCTTGTTGAAATGTGGTGGAATCGTCGGACCGATGAACTGCACCCTGATGAAGTAACAAAGTTTTTCAACAGTAAAAAATAAACGTTTTCCAACACCTTAACCTCCACCTGATCCCACCATCATAATCGGCCTTTTTCAAGGCCACAAAAGCTTTTCATGTTAGGGAACAGAAGGAAATCCTTCTAATGTAGGAGGATTTTCTTCCAAGTGTTGGTGCAGGCGTCTGAGGGGGGGGGGGGCTCCTCCTGCTCCTCCTGGGGTCGGACGCAGCTGCACCCCAGACAGGTCTCGACTTGTCGGTTTTTTGTGTGAACACCTGCACCCTCCAGTCGAGGTATCAAATTACAACATCCGCATTCCCAGACAGTAGACTGGACGCGTCAGTCGGTTGTGCGAACAGCTGCCTCGGTGCAGAGTACTTGAAGGGGGGTGTATCGATACACCCCCCTTTGCAGTATATGTTCAAAGCATTGCAATTACATTCTCCTCAAAATTTGCATTCACTGGTAGTTCAATTGACCGCAAGCACTGATGGGCTAGCTCTGTTGGTTGTAGCGTTACCCTGTTCAACTCTTGTATTAATTATCCAAAGTATGTCATGTGGGTACTGAGAATACTCGGCTTGACGAGGAGATTCCAAAAATGCAAAAAAAAAAAAAGGTCAAAAGTGTGGTGCGGGCCCCTTTTTTGTAAACATCATCCAAAGTGTACGATGTGGGTACTCAAATGACTCGGCTCGACTAGACGAACTAGAATCTGCAATCAGAATTCAAATCCGACTTAAGGTAAGCGATATAGCCCCCCCCCCCTACATCGTCCAAATGTACTTTGTGGGTATGCAAATTTCTCGGCTTGACTAGACGAACAAGAATCTGCAATCAGAATTCAAATCCGACTTATGGTAACCGAGATAGCCCCCCCCCCTACATCGTCCAAATGTACTTTGTGGGTATGCAAATTTCTCGGCTCGACTAGACGAACAAGAATCTGCAATCAGAAATCTGATCCGAGGTTAGGTTAGGTTAGGATGGGTTAGGTTAGGTTAGGTTAGGTTAGGTTAGGTTAGGTTAGGTTAAGTTAGGTTAGGTTACGTTAGGTTAGGTTAGGTTACGTTAGGTTAGGTTAGGTTAATATTCGCAAAAAAAAAATTCGCAAAAAAAAATTCGCGAGGGGGGGGGGGCTGGGGGGGGGGCTCGGGGGGGGGGGCGTCCCTCCTGTCCCTCCTGAGCCAGGAATGTCCAATATACCCTACTATTGATAAATTAGATCATTCTTACTAGACCATAAAGCTTTAGAAAGCCACTGGGTTGGTTTTTAAATAAGTTAAAACGAATACAGATAATTCTTTGAAAATACGACTATTAATATCTAGACAAATATTAGAGTAACAAAAAATACATTTTACATTTTACATAGAATGTGCTGACCTGAGTTATATTAGTACTGGAGGCGTAAAAGAGTGAAATAGCCCATTAACATACATTTGGATGGTCCCCGTTCCAGTTTTGTTATTCTAAGCTATTTTGAGTTGAGTTTGTTGGTTTCTCATCTTACCTGGGCTAATATGGATTCCCAAAGAGAATCCACGGTTGCCCAGTCTACATCCCATTCAAGACCCCACCAGGATTGGTGTTGGATGACCACACAGACGACTCCACAGTCCTATCCCCTCCTGATCAAATACGTACCTAACAAACAAAAAGGCAAAAACTACCGCCATCCGCTTATTAAAAAGGCGGAAAGAAAAATTTGTAAGTATATATTAAAGCCATACTATGAAAATGTCACAAATAACTTGGTGTATCCGTAGTTAATTTCAATCGTACCCTTAGTTAATGTTAAAAAAAGAATGACCAAATAATCTTCCCGTTCCATATTCAATGACTAAATAGTGTCATGCAGACAAAGAAGACATGAAGGCAAACCCGTTATATTTAAGATATTTAAAGTTTAAGCTGTAAGTTATAATAACTTAAACCAGGTTCATTCAGTGGCTTAGACCTGACATGATAATCCTGTTTTGTTGCCTCGATTACAGGGTAACTTTGGATTAAATGGTACATCATATGGAGTCCAATGACAAACAGTGTTTGAAACTTATTTTATATTTTCATACAGTTTCACTTTAAAACATAATTTGCAATGTACAATTATGTCCCGCTGGAAAGGACAATTTCACAGTTATCTTCTCTTCGTGTACTGTTTTACTTAGAAGTAAATTTTATTTTTACGTTATGTTCTAATTTTTTAACTTAAATATTTCAGAATTGGGCTTTATTACGTTCTTTCTATCTTGGTGTGTTTAATTTGCTAAGTGTTAAACAGTTATATTTAAGAATCATTCAATATTTTTCACGCCTGTATGAAGTAACAATATAAAAGTGCAAGTAAAAAAGGTTTCAGGTTTAAGCAACCTTAACGTTTTGATACACAATGTTTAATGGTCGTCCTCAGTCTTGAAGAGTCCCATTGTTATAAATTGTAATATGATCATATTGAGTGAAATGTATAAATGAGTTGCCTAAGTAACTATGTGATGCTGAGCAGGTGAGTTCGTACTAAAGAAATCAATACTTCCTAATAGTCAACCTTATTTCTAGGCAGCTTTAAATTTTTGCAAAACGAGAAAATTGGATACAATTTAATTTATTGCACTTAATGAACAAAAGAATTTTATTATTTTCATGATTAAATATAATATAAGAAGGTAAAACTAAACATCTCTTGTAATAGGGGTCTTTAAAGTTTTCAACCATAAAAGAGCAATAAGTAATGATATCAGTAAAAAATTCGGTTTTAATTGTTCTAATTCATATTTTTATTGAATAATAAGACTAATATAGGAAGTGAGTTGATTGGTTTTATTTATTCATCTGGCCAAGACTGGTGACAGGGTAATGCAGTTGACAGCCGTCGAACTATCATCTATTAAACACAGCTTGATCAGTAAACGTGGTCAACAAGTGTTCATTCATTACTGAATCGGTAACATTACATAATTACAAATGAAGAAAAAAATTAAGTTTTCTTACGTATATTTAATTTTAATTTTTTTCAGAAATCTTGTGGTTTGCACTTGTAATGCTAAAGATATATTTTAATCTTTTAAATGAGCAAAATGTTGTATAGTTATTGTAATAACAGGCATATATCAACAAATCGTGACAAAAGAGTAATTTTCAAAAAGCTATTGATACACTCCTACATAAAATAGTTTTAAAACTGTATATTCAAGCATTAAAATAAATAAACATAAAATGAGTATATTTTAACGAATTTAACAATGAAAACGTAAAAAAATGGAATATAAATAATATGTATCATTTATATATATATGTTTTTTAATCACATCATATGGCACAAACTGTGTTAGCCTTTATTCTGGTAATTTGGAAAGTTGTTGAAGCTGGTCCTCACAAGTTCACTGGTTTATTTATTATACAGCAAATTTTGTAAGAATTCCTTCACCATATCACTTTTAACTGTTGGACCTAGCCTAGAAAAAGCAAAGTATATGGAGTGGTGGAAATCAGTCAAATATCAGGAGGTAAGGATTTTCTAATGGTGGGATTTACATAATTCTTGTGACTTCTACTTAACTATTAACTAACTACTTAACTACTTAACTAATGCTGGAGAGAGTTTAGTCCAGTAGTATAAGTGTAAACAAGTTTGCAGTTGTATTAAAAAGATGTTATAAACATAAATTCTACCACAACGTTTTGTTATTAAGCAATTTAACATTGTGGATAAAGGAGTTTTATAATGTTCGTCAAAGTATGTTTAAGTAATATTTATCTTAATATATTACATCTAGTAACTATGGTATTTTTTACTTCTTGCTATAATATTTTAGCGCATTTGAGTTAAGCTGATAAAGGAAGTCTTATACCAGTCCCAGATTTAAGGATAAAGCTGTTGATATAAGGACAAAGAAAAGCAATTACTGTCGATTCGGAAGGATTTTGGCTCAATTAAAGGGGGCTACATTCCAGCTTCGCGGGACCTGATAATTATTGCTCTTGAGAAAGAAATGGGGGCTTGGCTTTGAAAAATATCGTATTTCTTAGCGTTTCATATTATTATTTAGGATAATGGTAAATAAGAAACCCAGGTAAAATAGTGCCGACTATGTATATGTGTATTCAATGAGGTTTTTTTTACAAATAAATTATATCTGTGTACCTAATAACTGTGTGTATTTCTAACAAACATGAAAATAGTTTTATCCGGTTTATAGTGAAACCTCAGTCAATAAGAGTATCAATATTGAGAACGTAACTTCGATAATTATCTTACTCAAATTATATTTCAATATTGACTGTTAAAACTAAAACTTAATTGACATAGTAATTTACCGTTGATCAGAAAACAAACCCGTTATACTACATTTCTAACGGTTTGGTAGGTTAATATTTGGCCATGTAATATGACAAATTTAATGCATATTATTAGTATTTGGAAGTATATACTGGTAGTCATACTTCCTTACTGGATTATACACTCATTTAATACAACTGTAGATTGGTAATTGAATTCTTGACCGTTTTACAAATTGAACATAAGACTATAAAATCCGATTATATTGTCTGTCAGTTCATATTTTACTAAATATAGGACAACAAATCTAATACGGGTAGAACTAAAACAGTTCAAAATTGCAAAATACTGCAATAATTAACTAAACTGCTGATGGAATTAAATTCACATTCTGCAAAAAAAACACCAAGCAGCAATATATATGCAGGTTGTAGTTAAGAAGCAAATTCTCTAGTGCCGTAGATGGTTGAAAAAGCATCGTCACGATCATTATAGGATTATAAACAAACATTTAACGAACAATAATAGAATGGATTTCTTAATTATACGTCGTAATGATAAACAATTTGTCTAACAATATTAATAATAATGTATATTAGAAAACACATTAACACATTATGAAGCCCACTTACTACTCAATTACCCAGCTGATTATTAGGTAAACATTGTATCAACAAGAGAAAAGATTATCCTTAGAAGTCGTAATATTTTGGTGCAGTAGGCATGCCGTTTAAAAAGGAAACGGAGTGTAAGAAGTGATGACAGCTGCAAAAGTAAAGTGTTATAACAATGCATCTATTCTTGCTTAAACTTGGAGCTTTATAATGATCTATATTTTCTTGAATCTCCCGCCTCGTCACTCCCCTTCTCCCAGCAATTCATGATAGTATTTTAATGAAGATTTGTTCACTCATGCAAAATAATCTTTTACTTGTGAACCTGATAACCCGCACCTAGGGGCTTAGGGTAGTTCTGTTTCACTATTTATTATGGTGAAGTTTGCTTCTCATTTCAGCAAGTGTACCCGTTTTATTTTGATCATAACTTAATTAAACTAAAAGCAGTGAAAATAACCTCATGGTAATTAGTTGAGTGTTACAAAACTTAATTCATGTACATCTGGGAGATTTAATTTTTTACATATTTCTAAAATTTTGCCAGAATTATAAGGGTGTATTATATTAACATGTACGGGGTGTGAGGTGAGAGCAGACGCTCTTAATAAAGAGCTTTATCTTATACGGCTCGCTTGATTACAGCGTCAAGCTGCGCTCCCCTGTTAAGCTTTTGGCAGGGGAGAGGAAGGCGATTTATCTACAAGGTGAATTCGATAAGGACATTTCCAGATCCGAAGAGCGCTCCTACACCTTCCAGCAATGGCAACAAGCTGTGAACAGGAGTCCCGGTGACGATGGGCGGCGCGACTCGTCAAGCAAGTCCAGTTGTGTCAAATATTCTAGTAAAACTACCTTAATACATTACAAGCTGAATAAAACTAATTCCTAGTTATTCACAGGAGGAATGTTTACCACAAAACTCTGTGCGTGTAAACCACTAGTGCACAGAAATACCGTCCGCTTCTCAAACAAAATTACCTATATTGGTGATCAGGGACACATCCCCTCAAAGGAAGACCTCAACGAATGACGAAGTTTTAATTAAAAGCTTGGGATATTGTGGCCTTTTAAATGTCAACATTTCTAATAAAATTGACGACAGTTAAAGCAATTTATTGATTTTATAAAGAACCTTGTGTGAAAAAGATGTTTGATACATTGTATAACAGTTTGTAATATTTATTTTACCATCGGTGGTTCACATGTGTTACAATATGATAGATAACAACATTGTTGTACTACCTAACAACTTGTACAAATAAATTAAAGAAACTATATTAAATAGGCTGCTATTATCAATTTAATTGTTTATAAGGAAGTATTGTCATAAGTTTAACAAACTGATATTTACTAATGAGACGGGAAGAACACGAATAGCAATATTTCAACGCTTAACACCGGTTTATTGGAGGCATTGAACCCCAGTCTTGCATGGATGGCTAGCCTGACTACCACTGTCGATACAGGATTTAGAAATGAATTAGTAATATTTACTGCACTACATTTGGCAGTACATACTATTACAAAATATATTCTCAGGTACGACCTAAAAATTACGTTGAACATGCAAGCAGCAACGTCATGTTTAGAATAAACTAGTTGCAAGATTCGTCCCTTACAATTGAAAATAAGATGAGAACTTTCCTGTACATATTTTATTAATAAAAATTATTGAAACAACAAAATAAAATGCTTGTTAAAGATCTGGCTTGACTCTAAAGTGAGATTCAAAATGTAAGGTATCGTCTATTAATTACACACTCTTATTGCCCAACACCATTTTAAAATATCTTATAAATATTGCTGTTACTGTAATTTTAAACTGTTTAAAACATGTTACCTTCTATGTTTACTTGTAAACTGGCATTTTGGATTAGGAATGTGAAATATAAAAGCCACAAACACATTAAGAGACTAAAATAAAAATGTTAATTAATCTGTGATAACGCTATTATCTAAAGAGTTTCAAAATAGGCAAGAGCTACGAAAGTTATCGCATTCAGTAGACCCTCAATACAGAGAAACCCTTCTTATTTAAATATATACGAGATTCCGCCACCAGCAAGCCCGTGTCAGATAGTGGTGGTAAAAATCCCCAATAACGTAGGGCGGTCAAAGGTTATGAGGATATATTGGCGCACAGGATTTCCTTAGCCGTCATTTCGACAAACCACAGCAGGGACACTGCAAAATGTTATAATGGAAAAATAGTGGTTTTCAAGGTCAAACTTATATCGAATAAATATGATCATTAGATAACTTAAATATCCTATTAACTTTAAATTAATTTAATTTGTAATGTAATATGGAATTTGTAATGGAAGGATTTCAATAAACCTAATTAAATAATCAAAGATTTTTTGACCCCATGTAAATTTCATTGATAATTTTGATAGTATTATTTGTCATAAATCATACACAATATGTTCTCTATTATAAAGATAGTGACAGCTCTAACATAAGATATACAGAGTGGATATAAAGTCCCTCTCTCCCTTGTGTTGTTTTATATTTGTTTAATTAACTGCCTTGGACCAATGCTAATCATTGTTGGTTAGTGTGTACTTTAATTTATATGTTTCGATTTCCAGCCACCATGTTGGATCCTCCATCTTGGAATCAAACCCGATTTTATAAATGTAAATTTTGGGTTGTGACCTATAATTTTGAAGTGCAATAAACACAATGCCGCAATCCGTTTTTGGAAATATTTTTTCCGTTTTCAAGATATTAAAAGATTGTAATTTTGAAATAATATGTTAATGGAGAATGACTGTGAAATACCCATTGAATTAACTAATGATGCATTAAAAAAAATGAAAATATGGTTATGGATATAGATGTGTTTATGGTTATGGATATGAAATATGTATATGGTTGTTTGTATTATTTTTGGTTTGTTGTAGTATTGATGGCTATGCAACATTTAATGTACATATTTATAGAAAACAATCTTTGAATTTTAACCCTCGGGGAATGCATCGATGTAACCTAAAGCCTTATAATAAGTATAGCTTAGACTTACCTGCATACAAACCGTAAACAAGTAAAATTGTATCGAACGTGATACTCAGTTATGCATTAAACTTTGTCTACTTTACCGTTAGAGTGTGGGTAATGTTATGCCTGAGTAATGTTTGATTTCTAACTCATTTAGTAAACGAAATTAGTTTTAAGGTATTTAAAAAAGATTGTATACTTCGTAATGCTTTATTCTGAAAGAATTATTAATTTATAACGCTGATTTATGCCACAATGTTTATCTTAAATTAAACTACACAATGTTCAACCATAAATTATGCTTTTGTCGGACGGTTTTAAGGTGTCCCGGAACTCTACTCAGGATTAGTTTTACCGGCTGGTAATTATTTTGTAAAATCGTTATGAGTTACTGTTATGTACAGCTTCCAGTGGTTCTGAGGTGGACAGTTGTATAAAGTCAAACAAACCTCTATATTTTGTAAATGAGGTGTAAATTTGATTTGTTCATATAAACACTGGTACTAACACGAATTACAGTAACGACCTCAAGTAACATTAAGGTCTCTAAATTATAATTTCATGAGACAGTTATATGTAAACTTAGAACTGTAAGTGTATGTATGCGGGGACTGAGCAAAGTGACACGTGTGTGTCATCCTCCGACAAGGTGATCCAAGCGTGGCTTTAGCATTATTTATGCTGCTGACGCCTGTTTATATTGTCAACTGAAAACATTCATGAACCATCCACCTCATCTTCAGTTAGCCTGTAAACGTTTTAAACAAACGTTTTTGTCTCTTAATCTTTTCGAAGGCTATCATTATATTGTTTTAACAAGATTCACAATTATTTATTTCCATTTAAAATACATGATTTACAATACATTATATTTTACATAAGTGGAAAGTATTCCAAATCAAGCATGTATGTGAGAAAGAGTCGACAGACACTCACTGCAAAGTCTTTACAGTAAATAAATATAAAAGTTATGTGAAATTTAAATATTTAGTGCAATCAAAGTAAATTTAAAGGTGAACACAAAAGTATCTAAATTACATATTATGCAGTCTATTTAGAGATTATGTACCATTAGAACACCAATTGAGTATTTCTCATTTCGTTTTATTGCAAAAGATGTAAATAATGTAAAAAGAAAAGTCTTAATAAATGATTGAAAACTTGTACAAGGAAATGCATTAATCTAAAACTTGTTAAACGAGTAATGTGATTTTGAATAAAATCAATTGAAATTGGTTTTTAAAAAGGTAATTTTTAAACAAAGTAGAAACGAATTCTTAAACAAGTGTGAATATATTCCTAACAATAATCAGTTATTTGGAACTGTGCAGACCGAACAATGGATAAACATCTATAGATCGTGCGCGCAGTGCCTTCACCGTTGGCAAAAACGACACAGTTGAGTATCCGAGACCTATAATTGATTAAAAGATTATTAATATTGTCTAATATACAATTAATATTGTAAAATGTTGTACATGTTTTGTATTTTCTAATATCCCTTTGTTTTATTGGCTTAAACTAATAAAATTATTGTTTACATTATATACAAAAATTCAGTGTAACATATGCATTTAAGGGGTGTTGATGATTGGTAGACAATGCTAAATTTTCCATATGTTAAAATATGGAAATATAAAAATGTTAAAACATTTATCTTTAATTATATTTTCCATGTCAGGATTTTCATCTATATTGTACCGCATGTATATACGGCTTAACTCCTAATAGCCAGTAATCGGATCAGAACCACTCCACCACCAAAACACAGCAAATGTGAACTGGTGTTTTGCAAATGTCATTGGAAATCCTTTTAGACCATTATATCTTCATATCACTTGACCAGGATGATATTAGGGATTTTCGACATTCGCTCCGGCACAGTGTTGCACCTCGTATGTATTCAAATCAAATGGCTTTACAATGTATTGAACTCGGATCTGTCTGCTGACTTCCTAAGTAGAAAATATTACCAGCTGTAGTTTTACACGTTTAAGTATTAGATTTTCATCATGACTTAAGTTGTAGAATAAACTAATATAGTTTGTTAGTTACCTAGTTGTAAAACATATTTTTAAATATGGGGTAAAATTGCACAATACAGAATTATAATTAATATACTTAACCCCTGGGTTGCTAGCAATATTTTACCTGTAAGTTTTAGAGTATTAATGCCTTAGCAGTAAATTGTTTTGAGATTTTTTTACCATCCAAAGGCGATAAAAGTTTCACATTTAACAAGTGTTTCCTGAGGGCTGAATTGAGTGGTTCACAGTTTGAAATAATTGTACCTCGAGTTTTAAATGTCGTTTAAAATAGAATAATTAGATATAATGAAATACAATTATTTAATTACGATGAAATAATAACATTTATTTTTACGTGCAACATATTTCCTAAAAACTTTATTGTTAATACTTATTATCACGTTACAAACTTATTAGGATATATCAGATACTGCATAATTGACGTTTGGAAAATTTTATTGTAAATTTTGTCACTTTCAAATGCAACTAAACAATTATAATCGAAAAAATGAAAATTAAATAATTAACTAAAATTTACAAAATGTGATTAAGAATACATTTCAATCCTGGATGTTTTAAAATTCCAATCGCATTTTACGAAAAATATTTGCTATTAGTTATCTGCACCTTGGTTACTGATCCTCAATTCTTTACACAACGTGACTGGTGAGATTTATTAAAATAAATAATTTTAATACATTCAAATGACTTGTTGAATATTACACATAATATTACAATATTGAACCAAAATCCATTAAAGTCAGAACGTACTTGAATATATGGAAATAATAAGATTTGCATTGCATTTGGGGAATACACTAAATAAAAATAGCCCCTAGTGTTGTGTTGTTGAACCTCAACTAAGTCAATAAGGTTTCATTATTTAATTGCTTGCTCATTAAACATTTTTTTGTGTTTTGATATAAAAACACAGTTATTCGTAACTTTCTATAATGTTAAGAATGGTAAATGCTTTGTTATGTTAGTAGGTTTAACTAAAGTATATTTTACTAACTTTGATAATATTTTTAACAGGTAGTATAGATGCATAAAACGTTGCACCTTTATTCTACACAAGTAGCTAGTGCCTTGCGATATTTGTCCTTTGTTCGTTACCATGGTCGAATATTTAAATATTTTAAATATAGAAAGGCCAATCATTTCTTTTGATAAAAGGTTAAAATCTTCGCTTGGCGGAAATGGGAAACCTTCAAAGGTTACTCGTCTAATTCTCCTTTTGTAAAAAATAAACTTGCTGAATGCGGTTCTCCAAGTTAAAAATTCAGTATTCTGAGTTTGTGCAGCTGCTCCACTATTCGCAAACACATTGAACATTCGGTATTCGGCCGAATATTAGGTGTATTCACAAATAGTATGTGGCAGGCTTAAACAAAGATATTCAGAATAAAACATAGATAAACATTACTGCTAAAGGTATTTTTCCTTTCAATAAGTATCGAAATACTTTGAATACTTCACAAATAACCCTCGTCATTTACGCCACGTACAACGTGGTGCTATGTGTTTATCACGTGTTGAATTTAACAAACAACGCCACTAATTAGGAAAAAGACATTTTAAAAATAACTTGTTGCAAAATTGTCATTGTTCCTTAACCAGACAAACACAACCTTATTCAAATTGTATCGCTTGAATTGCAAATAATGTAAAAATGTAATTCAGTTGTGTTGCTATCGAGGTAAACGTGAGTACTCAACCGCGTTGTTCCAACTAGAACCTTGGATTCATATTTTGTTTTTGATTCTTCAGCCTACTCTTTACACAAAAGGTATTGAGTTACCAAAGGGGCTATTCACACATTATGATATATATGACATTTATATATATATGTATATATATGTATATATATATATATATACATATATATATATATATATATACGTTTGATAAAATTGCAAAAACTATCGTTGAAACTATTAGAAAATAAATATTGTTGAGTTAAAACGATGAAAAAGGTCTTGATTAAAATCAAATTAGTTATAAATTAACTTAAATAATGTAATTTCCTCAATAAAATATTTCTATTCACACGGTCCCTTCCTAAAAATACTATTGCATTTTTGGATTCTTAAATAATTTGAATCACAAAAACATGTAAAAAACAATTCTACTAACACAGAATTTTAAAATATACTATGATTTCATAGGCACTGTAAAATAAATGTATTGGAATATTTAATCAAAGTTATGTAGTTTCAGGTTAAACAGATAAACAACAGTTCCAAAAATCTAATGCGTGGGCAGTTATGTAGCAGAACTTCATATATTTTCTCTTTACTACGTAACATTATTGCAATGACTAAAAGTGCGTTCGCGATTTGAAAGTAGGTAGGCAAGGTAGTTTTTTACAGGAAAAACACAAATTTATTTACTATTCGTACAAATTTATATATATGTATATATATATATGTGTGTGTCCGTGAATGCAATAAATGAGTAAAAAACTTCCGATTTCGATGAAATTTGGCTCAAATGTGTAAAGTGACATTTATGACTTTAAGTTCGAAAACCAGAAAAATCGGGCTATGGGAAGGGGGGTTTATGGGGGTTTTAAATTTTCCAAAAATCCGTTTTTTGCATTTATTACCCTAAAATTTTTAAAAGACTTAATTTTGGTTTAGACCATGTTATAGAGATAAAAAAAAATGATATGGTATTTTGAATTATTAAGCTAGGTTAAGTGGTTGCGGTGAAAATCCAAAAAAAACCTGCTCATAAAATCTCCTATGTTAATCTTATGGGAAAAACGTTTTTGGCTTTTCCTAAGTTAATTTTAATGTGAACTTCACATTTGCTTTTACCAATCAACTCAGCTCCACAAAACAATCATTTCGGTGTTTAAATTGTTATTCTACGTCCAACCGTTGCAGAGATATTCAAAGTGCTAAACACAGTACGTTGTCCGATGTTATCCTTATGGAGAATAAATAAAATTTGATATCTCCATTATTAATGAATGTATATTGATGAAACTTGGCTTGTGGGGTCACGTAGTGCTGGTATATTGATATTTGCACAAAAAATTGATTTTTTGTTGATTATCCCCGTAGCAGCGAACCTGCGTACTCAGCCCCCATGTTATTGTTAGGGAGAATAAGTAAAATGTAATGACTCCCTTAATTATGAACATAAATTAATAAAACTTGGTATGTGGCTTCACCTTGTTGAGTTATATTGATATTTGCATAAAAACCCTTTTTTTAGTTCCTTGTTGCAGCAAACCTGCTTACTCAGCTCCCATGTTATTCTTATAGAGAATAATTAAAATGTTATATAGTGCTTACTTATGATTGAATATTGATTAAACTTGGTATGTGGCTTCACCTAGTTAAATTATATTTATATTTGCATAAAAACCATTGTTTGTGTTCCTTGTTTCAGCAAACCTATGTACTCATCACCAATGCTATTCTTATGGAGAATAATTAAAATTGTATATATCGCTTATATATGAATATATTTTTATGAAACTTGGTATGCGGCTTTATATGGTATTAAGACATATATTATGCATTCGAAATTCGCTGAGTACTCAGGTTTGCTGCGACGGGGGTATTTATTTTAAATAATGCAATTCCACAGAGTCTGTTTACACACCGAAGATGACTTTACAGAATTGTAGTTTTAGAAAATTATATCAGCTATATAAAATCAAAAACATGATATTTATTAGAATGAGTGTAAAGGAAAATGAATCGAGTATGAGGTTAATAATAAATTTAAACTTCAAAGATGAAACTCTCCACTCCACTCCACTCTCCACGGTGATGCTATGTTTTGTACCCCGTAGACCACTGTCAGCGATTAGTTGTCCATGTTCATAAAAACATTTTTAAGCAATCGGCTGTATGAAAAAACAACTCCCTAAGAATAATATTGTGAACTAATCCTATAGGTCAGGATCGGAAGTTTATCTGATCCTAAAACCCTAAAAGGAAGTGTGTCTCGGAAGTTTTTTAACTCCTAAAATGCACTTAGACGAATAAAGAGGTCAGGTACTTTATTACTACCTACATAATATGATAAGGAGGTGAAAGTATCCAACTAAAAATTAAGAAATTCTTTGAATAACATTCTATTAGAAACGAAAAACTACAGATATTTATTTTCTACAGTAATATTAGAGACTGTAGGATAACAAATAAAAGTGTGAGCCATTTCGCCGGTTTAATTATTTCTAAGACTTTCTGTTGCTGAGGTTTTAGTAATAACGGTTATTTATTTTATGACGTTTCAACCTAGTGATTACGCTAAACATTTCCCGATGTATTTTTACATCACTTGTCTATTTCTTTTCCAAGAAGTGGAGATGATCCACTCAAGAATGTGGCTCAATGAATGTTAATTGTAAATGTACTAGCCAAAGGTTTGTTTAACTATGTTCCAGATGGCCCGCGTATGTTGTGTTCTTATTCTCGCTGTAGCATGCTTCACATTCGTCGCCGGTTCGTGTGGAGATGTCGTCAAAAGCATCAAAGAACTCCGTAAAGGCATAGACGACTCCAGTGTGCTCAACATTGTAAGTCTAATTAGTGACGGAAAATGTCCACAATTACATAAATTCACCGTTATCGGCATTTAATTTCAAACAAAGAATGGTAAGTACGCCTTTTAGCGCTGCAAAACATATTTATAGACTCTTATCGAAATATACACCATCCAAGTGAAGAACTAGCTGTACATTTCATGTCAATATATTGCAATACCAGTGATAGTTATTTGACCGACAAAATAGTTACGAAATTTTACATTATGTAAAGACGGGTTGTCAGTATTTATATTCCAATAAAAATCAACCACATAGTTACAAATAACAGCCAGCAAGAATATTATACTATTTTTATTTTCTTTGAGTCCTTTTGTGTTATGTCCATAGATTATTTCTTGTGGTAAAATTTAAAATTACAAAACATATATCCTATGTATGTTTGTGTGTGTTTACTATGTTTTGTTGGGCTAGGTCGGTGATTGGGGCATTGTCTATGTCAGTGGAACTTCCTCCGTTCCTGGAGGATTTTCCAACTCGACCTGTCAAATTTCTACCTTCTACAAAGATAAGGATGGGAATCACCGAGCTTCTCATAATGGGTAGGTACATTGTATTTAACAACTGATCATAGAACTTTCTTGGTTATTAGATTTAGAGATCAGATTTTTACAGTTATTTAGCAATTTTATATCGGTTTGATAGTCTGTTTTATCTTTTTCCGAATACGTAAATCCTCAAAAAATACTTTTAACGTCATCCAAAACTACATTTCTGGTTATTTTTCAGATTTCTGGCAGGGGGTTACATTTTGAAGTATGAGAATGGCGCAGAGTTGGTGATTGGTAAGTCAGCTGTTTTACTATTTTTCTTTTGGAAAAACACCTGTAAAAGTAGCACTCATGTGGTAAACCGATATGTGTTTTTTTCCGAGCCAATGTCTTCACCCAGATGCTTTTATACCAGAGGAGAATGAGTAAAAGAGCAAAAAGAGCGAACCTATTACGCATCTAGAAAGATATTAAATGTTCTAGTGCAATATCCATAATGACTAGTGTAGGGTGGTTGAGATGAATTCCACTCAGCGAGGATTAATTTTATAAACAATGTTAATAGTTTAAAAGAATATACATCAAATCACTCATCTAAATAATCATTTCCAGATCCAGACACAGGAAAGGTTCTAAGGAACACCTACCTCGTTTACGCTTCCCCTGGCTACGACATTGTTGCGTTTTACTCTTGCAGTGTCAGTGGTAAGTCAAAATTGAAGAAAAACAGTCATACTACAGTCATTTTTTAGTATCGTTTTGGGCATAGCAAAGCTTAAACTCAAAATGATAAATACCGCTGACTTTTCAAATTTCAGAAGAAAATATTTATAATTTATTTGAATTCGGTTGCTTTTTCAATATAGAAGTCAGCAATGCATCATCAAAATTAAAAATATTAACAAAAGATTATGTGCACAAAAATTTTGATTATTAAAGCGAACATGCATGCGCTTTCGAAGGGTCTCAATAACAGTCCAAAGTGTTACTCAAATCAATCACAAATTCTAATAAAACTATAACTCTCAAGGTTTCAATTTCCTTTCTAGTGACAATTTTGTACTGATCAAAATGTAGATGGATGATAAATTTTTATTAAACTTCCAAACCCCTTCCAGATAAAGTTGTATTAAGTCTTTGGTTAAATTACTGTCTTTTGCCAATAGCTTTTGCTCACATTTTCACTAATAAAATGGATTGGTTTGCTGATGCATAATTCCACGTCGTATTGACCTTGTTAATAACATTTAAATACTAATGACAAACGATAATGTTATTTTTATCACTTTTACAAAATAAATTTACGATTTTGGCTTTCCCATTACTAACACTTATACCAGTGGTTTTCTATCATTAAAAATAATTCATAAACGAGTTACTTTGAAATTAAATAACTTTAATGTATTAAGTTACATGTTAATCAGGAGTTCTCTGTATTTTGTGTATTAAAGTATTTGTTAACATTCCATAATTATTTTAATTAATAGTGTACTTAAATCGGTTTAAATATTGTTGTGCTGCCTAGGCCCAGACGTATCGGTAGGTTCAGTGGCGGTTTCCACGAAAGTCATTACATCCCCATCAACAGCGAAACTAGTGACGAATGCAGAACAGTCCCTGGCAAAAGTGGGTCTCACCTTTGGAACACCTTTAACGGCCTGCTACAAAACATGATGACACTAACAAATATATACAATCAGTTGATACTTTTATGAAAGCTCAATATACTTCTAAAACATAACAAATTATTGTTTAATTTGCCTTCCAACGCTTGTTAATAAAGTGAAATAAAAAGCGTTTATATAATGTAACTAAGCTGTCAATATTTTTTCCTACAAGCGCAAATAAAGTGCTTACTTACAATTCAAAAAGATTTCGTAAAATATATGTTTCTGCTTACCGTGGGAAAATAACTTTTCGCTCGATTTGCCTTACTTTTTCGCTTGCTGAAGTGATATATAGCTGATCTGAATTGGTGTTTATAACTTTAATCTCGTGAATTCCGCTAAAACTCATGAAAGTGACTTTTTGATTGTTGTGTGATAACCAAATTTTCTGTTGTAAGAAGAATTGTGTTTGTAATCGAGTAAGTGTAAAGCGCCTTTATGTACATAAAAACGTTATATAAATTAATATTAACAACTAATTTAAAAAAGATAACTTATAAGAAATGTTTTTAGAAATAATGTTTACGGGATGTAATAAAAGACATCTTACAACACTTAAGAATATATTTACACTTATACTGATTCACATACAGACGGTAAACATATATAAAATATGGTACAAGGCTTGTACCGTCTTTTATATATGTTTATATATAAAACATATTTAAATATATAGGTGTAAATATATTCTTAAGTTTTGTAAGACGTATTTTATTACATCCCTTAATTAATAACAACACGTAATATGCTTATCTAAAAGTTGTTTAAAGAATATTTTACATTTATACATTTCTAAGTTCAATCAATGTAAATAACATTTCATAACATTATAATTTTATTGGATATGACAATAGCTACAATACCTTTTTTCTAAAAAGTGGATGGTTTGCAAAGTAATTGCAATGCGACTTTAGCCCCTTAAGAAAGTTTATTGTTGTTATCCTTCGTTGTTATTCACTTTATCGTTACGTCGTCTTGTAGTCCGTCCGGCGTGCCCGGTAAGGTCTGTGTTGGTTGCCTGTAGTTAGCAGTTGACGAAGGGGTTCACAAAGAGTACCAATAAAGTTATTTACAAATTATAATGCGGGTTAATTTTTTTTAATATACGTACTAGTTTAGAAATTAATAAGAATTGAGTCTTGCTTTCTTTGTTTCAAGTTATGAACAAGTTTTTTTGCCCTGTCGTAACGCGAATATAACCAAGATCAAGGACGTACGTTACTTTATTCCTGATATTGAAACATAAACTTGGTTAAATCTCAACGACTAAAATTAAACTAAAATTCCTCCCAATTTTAATCACATGAAAGGATAAAATTGATTTGTTTTTAATGCAATTTAAGCGAACTTGATCTTATCCAATTATATTCAAAATTATTATTAGCATAAAACGATATGCCATTTAGTTTATATTGAATTGTAAAATATGTATGAACATACCTACTTAACAAACTTTTTTATAACTTTCTAAATGCATATCACTCTATTCTGAAAAATTTAAGCCTATAAAAAACTAACATTTTAAATTTAAACTATGTACAATTTAAATTTCTGTTTGTCAGACAATGCTAACTGGCGGTAAATTAAATATTTAAAAAAAGGCTTGGGAAAAAACTCGTTTGTTTAAACACGAGGCTTGAGGAGATTATCATACTTGAGTTTCGGATACTCTTAAATGGTTAAAAAGACGTAAGTTAGTTTCAAATAAATATTTTAACTGAGCAGTAAGCCGAAATTCATATAATCCATTGGAGTATTAAAATTTGTATCTTATTGAGTACTTCCCTAATTTCACTATTTCAGAGAAAAGGCATCTCAAAGTGGCTGCCGGCCAAACTTCCTTTACAGTTGTCTGATAAACAACTAATGTCGTGTAATATTGTACATATTTTGTATTTGTTAATATTCCTATGGTTTAATGGCATACAAAAATAAAATTATTGTTTACATAATATATAAGGAAATACAAAGTCGCATATGCATTGATGGGGTGTTGATGATTGGTAGACAATGCTGAATTTTCGATAAAGTACATTTTATCAAAATATGGAAATTCAAACGATGTTAAAACATTTATCTTGAATTATATTTCCCATATCAGGATATTTATCTGTGTTACCGAATGCACATACGGCTTAACTACTAATACCCAGTAATTGGATCAGAACCACTCCACCAGCAAAACATATAAAATGCGAACTGGTGTTCGGCAAATGGCATTGGAAACACTTTGCGCCATTAAAACTTCAAATCCCTTGATCAAGATGATATTGGGGATTCTCGCCAATCGCTCCGACACGGTGTTGGCACCTCGTATGTATTCAAATCGGATGGCTTTACACTGTATTGAATTCGAAACTGTCTCGCTGAATTCCTAGCTAGAAAATATTACCAGGTTTGGTTTTACACGTTCAAATATTAGGTTTTCATTATGACTTAGGTTGTAGAATAAACAAATAAAGTTTGTTAGTTACCTAGTTATAAAACAAATTTTGAAATATTGGGTAACATTTTAAACACATACAGGATTATAATTATACTAAGAATACCTAGTAATAGTTTACCTGTAAGTTTCCGAATATTGATAGCTTAGCAGTCAATCATTTTGTAGAGATTTCTTTCACTATCCAAAGGCAATAAAACTTTCACTTTTAACAAGTATGTTCCCGAGGGCTAATTGGCCGGTACGAAGTGTTAAATAACTTTACCTCGAGTTTTCAACTCGTTGAAAAATTGATTAGTTAGATATAATGAAAAAACAAATTAAATTACCGCCCCTCCCCCCAAACATGACCTCTGCATCCACCCCTGCTGTGGTTAGCAATTTATTAAGGGGTTTACAAAGAGTACCTATAAAGTTATTTACAAATTATAATCTAGGTCAATTTTTTGTTTAATTTACAAACTAGTTTAGAAAATAATAGGAATTGAGTCTTACTTCCTTTGTTTCAAGTTATGAACAAGTTTTTTTGCCCTGTCCTAACGCGAATATAATCAAGAACAAGTACGTACGTTACTCTATTCCTCTTATTGAAACATAAACGTTGATTAAATCTCAACTACTAAAGTACCACTAAAATGCCTCCCAATGTTAATCACATGGAAGGATAAAATTTATTTGGTTTTAATGCAGTTTAAACGACCTTGATCATACCAAGTTGTATACAAAATTATTATTTGCATTAAAACAATATGTATTTTAGTTTAAACTGCATTGTTTAATATGTATGAATAGACCTCCTTAATAAACGTAAAATATTCTAAATGCACATCATTCTATTTTGACAACCAAGCCTATACAAAAATAACATTTAAAATTTAAACCATGTACAATTTAACTTCCGCTTGTAAGTCAAAGTTAACAGGCGGTTAATTAAATGTTTTTCAACAAAACACTTGGGGAAACCTCGTGTTTATTTAAACAGGGGACTTGAGAGGATTATCATAATTGAGTTTTATAATGGTTAAAAAGGGGTAAACTTGTTTTAAATAAATGTATTAACTGAGCAGTTAGCCAAAGGTCAAATAATCCATTTGAGTATAAAAATTAGTATGTAATTTAGTATTTTAGTATTTGCACCATTTCAAAGAAGGCATATAAAAATGGCCATTGGCCAAAATTCCTTTGCAGTTTTCTAATATAAAAATAATGTCGTAAAACCGTATACATCTTTTTGTACCTTTTAATATCCCTTTGTAGAATGTCATACAATAATACAGTTTAAAATGTACATTGAAGGGGTATTCATCACTGGTAGGCAATACTTACTTTTCGATCAAATTAATTTGATTAAAATAAGGAAATATAAAATTATTTATGTGTAATTATACGTTACCTGTCATTATTTTCATATATGTTTTACTGAATGCATATAAGGCTTTCGATCAAGCCCCGCAATCAGATCAGAACCACTCCACTACCAAAACATAGAAAATGTGAACTGGTGTTCAGCAAATGGCATTGGAAATCCTTCGTGCCATTAAATCTTCATATCCCTTGACCAGGATGACATTGGTGATTCTCGCAAATCGCTCCGACACGGTGTTGGTACCTCGTATGTATTCAAATCGGATGGCTTTACACTGTATTGAGCTCGGAGCTGTCTCGTTGAATTCCTAGCCAGAAAATATTACCAGCTGTGGGTTTACACGTTCAAGTATTAGGTTTTGTCGTTACTTAAGTTGAGATATAAATTAATATGATTTGTTAGATACCTAGTTGGAAAACATATTTTGAAACATGGGGTAATATAGCAAACCCATACAGAATTATAATTAATATGCTTAATTTAGCATATGGGTATCTAAAAATAGTTTACCTGTAAGTTTTCGAATATTAATGCCTTAATCATTTTGTAGAGATTTCTTTTAATATTCAACGGCAATACAAGTTTCACTTCTTCCAAGTGGTTCCCTTCGGCTTAATTGGCCGGTTAGAAGTTTGAAATAACCTTACCTGGTTTTTCAACTTGTTGAAAAATTTATTAGTAAGATGAAAAACAAAATTGAATTGGGATTGCGAAATAAAATATCCTTTTTACGTGCAACATATTTACTATTTTGTCAATACTTATGAGCATGTTATAAACTTGCTAGTTTTGTCAGCTACTGCATTATTGACGTCTGGAAAGGTTTTATGTAAACTAGAGACCGCCCGATGGTCGAAATCAAATAAATAATTGAAAAAAGTTTAAAATCTAGTGGGTTCTGGCGCGCACATCTCTATCTCTCTCTCTCTCTCTCTCTCTCTCTCTCTCTCTCTCTCTCTCTCTCTCTTTCTCTCCCCCTCCCCCACCCGAACCCACAGGTACTTTTTAATGTGGAGTTAAAATGGATATCAGAAGATCGTTACCACTCCAGTAGTCAGTAGCCTTCTTATTTATGCCTGAAACCTTTCCATCTCATCCTCTCCTCTTCATACTCTCCCTTTCCAGCCTCATACTCTCCCCCTAGCAAACAGGTCTTATTTTTGCTTTAACCCATTGGCAACCCAATTATAACAATACCAGCTGCAAATGGATTATATTAATTTCCTACAAAATGCAAGGTTTTACTGGATCAATAATAACAAAATGTTCTCTTTAAATAAATTGGTTAACCATATATTTTTCTTAATCCTTAAAAAATTATTAACAAAACGCGTTGGTGTTGTTTATCATTTTCTAGAAAATTTATATTTTTGTAACAAATAAACATAAAAGTAAAATTTAAAAAAATATATGGTTTGAAAGCATAAACTTTTTCTATGAAATAAAATTGTCTAATATCACGAAAGTTGTATCACGAAAGTTTTTGGTGAACAATTCAATTTTCTACATAGAAAACTTTTACTTTTACAAATAACCTGAATAGTTTTTATTTTATGTCCAATTTTTCTGATGCAATTTTTACAAATGTAAAATTTAAAAAATGCAGATACCCAGGCAATTTTTTACAAATACTATTTAAAAGTCTGTGATATGTGTTAGTCAATAAAATAAAAAATGTTTCAACAAATTAATAATATTGAAATTAATTGTATGTTACTTACACATACAAATAAATAGGAACATGCAAGGAAACTATATCGGTATACCTATAGCCATAAATCCCATACAATGATCACTGGAGTCATTGTTACATACTTGGTCACTGTCACTTTTCTACAGCCAAACATCTGTCTATTTCACTTGAATATACGGAATCGTCTCGACGAACCATTGTCAAAGAAATCAATTACTATAGCCGAATTCTGTATAATATGGGCCTAAAATTTATTCTTACACCTAGGCCTACCTAGTTCATGGCTGAAGGTAGTTAGGTACACTTAACCACTTATGAAAAATGCAGCCTAGGTCTAGGTTATAATCATGCAATATTACGAAATCACATTCAGTCATGCACAGGTTAGTAAATAACATAATAGATAACAATCAAATACAAACACTTCAATATAACCTGAACACTCTATGATTACACTATCCATATTAGTTTCCTTGTACAACAAATTTCTACAAAGGAATAAAAGGTAAATACCCCCGTCGCAGCAAACCTGCGTACTTAGCAAATTTCCAATGCATTTGAATTTTTCTCACTTCTACATAAAGCCACTTACCAAGTTTCACAAAAATACATTTATAAATAAGTGATTTATAACATTTTATTTATTCCCCATAAGAATAACATTAGGACTGAGTACGCAGGTTTGCTGCAACGAGGAAGATAAGAAATGAGTTTTTATGAAATTATTATTATAACTGAACCAGGTGAAGCTACATTACCAAGTTTTATTAATTTATTTTCATAATTAAGGGAGATATACAACTTTACATATTCTCCATAAGAATAACATTAGGGCTGAGTATGCAGGTTAGCTGCTACGGGGACAATCAACAACAAATTTATTTTTTGTGCAAATATCAATGTACCAGTATAACATGAAGCCACATTCCAAGTTTCATCAATATACATTCATAAATAACCGAGATATCAAATTTTATTTATTCTCCATAAGGATAACATTGGACAACGTACTGTGTTTAGCACTTTGAATATCTCTGCAATGGTTGGACGTAGAATCACATTTTAAACAGCAAAATGATTGTTTCATTGAGCTTAAGTGTTTGGTAAAAGCAAATGTTAAGATTAAAGTAAAATTAACTGAGGAAAAGCCAAAAACCTTTTTCCAATAAGATTAACATGGGAGATTTTATGAGCAGGTTTTTTGGATTTTTTCCGCAACCACTTAACCTAGGTTAATAATTCAAAATACTATATTATTTGTTTTTTTAAGCTCTATAACATGGTCAACACCAAAATTAAGTGTTTTAAAAATGTTAGGGTGAAAAATGCAAAAAACTCATTTTTGGAAATGTTAAAACTCCCATAAACTTCCCATGGTCCGATTTTTCTGGTTTTCGAACTTAAAGTCATAAATGACACTTTACACATTTGAGCCAAATTTCTTTTAAGTCAGACGTTTTATACGTTTTATAGAGCGGGTATTTGTATTTATGTCTGAAACCTCTCCACCTCATTCGCTCCTCGTTTTATTTGGAGTTAAAACGGATAGAAGAAGGGCGTTACCATTCCAGTAGTCAGTAGCAATTTTGTTTATGCCTGAAACCTCTACAACACATTCTCACCATGTTCTCACCCTCCCCCCTCCCACAAACAGGTTTAATTTGTATTGATTTGGAGTTTAAACGGAAAAGGGAAGGGTGTTAGCATTCCAGTAGTCAGTGAAACGTTTGATTTATGAATCATCCGTTCTTGCCGTTGTGCTACATATTTATTTGAATAACTCAGCTGTTTATTAATTAAATGAAAAGTATGAACAAATACGATAAGCAGAACGTATGTTCCCATAAGGATAAAATGTAAAATTTTAAAGCCAAAAGGGCATAGCCCTACACATCCAAACACAAAACTATTTACATTCGACACATCTTCTAATACTACTGAATAAGTGTGCCAAGTTTAATAATTCTACGATGACGCATATCCGAGAAATCGGTACCACAAAAATTCCCTTAGCCGATTAATTTATAGATTATCTCACTTTTAAATGCAAATAGTCAAATAATTAGATCAAATCCCCAAAATTGTATTACAAATATGTTTCCATTATGGGTGTTTTAAAATTTAAATCACATCTCCCCAAAATATTCGCTGTTAGTTAACTGCAGCTTGGTTACTGATCACTAATATGTCACACAACGTGACAGGTGAGTTTTATTAAAATAAAATATACTCATACAGTCAATTAACGTGCGTATTACGTCCGCATGATACCAAAGTTAACATGCGGACTTTTCGAATATTGACTATCAGTCAACTGAAGGAATGAGATCCAATGTTTTTTAATCATTTTTAAAATAATTAAAGTGTTCGAAAAAGTGAAACATTTGTCTTTGGAACATAACTTTATTTATTAAATTGCAAAAATTAGTCAATATTACGGAAAAAATCGAACTTAAAATATTCAGTATTCACTGCAAAAATTTAATTTCTATTATTTTACAATTTTAATGTTAAATGGTGAGAGATAACGCAAAGATTGAGAGAGAGTTTGTGTCAGCCTCTCGGATATGTTCAATATTGCACTCCGAGCTTCGTCAGTAATGAACGCAAGGCTGTATAATCAACACACCATGTTGACTCCACACACAATATACCATCTAGCAATGAACAGCTGGCTGCTTGGTTAGTAATGAATACAATGAGCTGTTAACCAAAATTAAAGGTTGACTCAAAATACAACATACCATCTGGCACAAACTGCCGGCTGATTTGGACGGATGAAATGGCAGTAACTGGAAAGATCAGTGAAACTAATAACTATGACTATATTGATAGATACACTATTGAATCATAATCTATTAAAGTCATTAATAAACCTGATAATATGGAAATCTTAAGATTTATATTGCAATTCGGGAATACAATGATTAAAAATAGCCCCTACTGTTGATGTGTTTTTGAACCCAAGTTAGGACATTAGTTTTCATTCTTTAATTTCTTGTCAGAGAGAAAAATATTTAATCTTGTGGTTTGACAAAAACACAACTATTCGCTATCTTAACAATTAATTTAGGTAGGTTTTATAGGTTTTACCTACGTCAACTATTGTTTTGCAAATAACAGACATAATCTGCGTTTACTCGATATAATGTGATTTCACTGCCATAAATTTGAATATGTGGTAAATGCACCATTTCATAACATATCGGTTACCAAAGAGCTCTTTGAATTTATAATTGAAGATTACTACTGATTACGTGTAAACAATCGTTGCGGTTTACAACAATGAGACATCCATTTTAAATGCAGTTCATCATGGACGAATCCGTTATGAAATGGCTATCACAAAAATAACTGTGAAAACCATTCGACCAAATTAAATCCTCTGAAGCGTTCATTTATGAGATTTCAGTTTGTAAATTGAGATGCATATTCAAACTACAATCCAGTCTACTTCGTTAACCTTCCTGTTTTTGTATTTTAGACAGCGTGCGTCATCAAGAAGCTGTTTACAGGGCGTTGGCGTGCAGACATGTTGAATTTATTCCACAATGTTTTCAATGTCAAATACCCACCTGACTTGCTATCACTAGCATACTTTATATAATACAAAGAAATAATATCAATTTGTCTGACAATAGATTTATTCATTTACTAACTAAATATAGTAAAATATATAAACTCACAAAACAGAATGGTGAAAGAATTTATAAGGCCTACAGGTATCATACAACGAATGAGAATATTCATCATGAGGTCTGTGAAGTTGGCCTACCCAAATCGGTTTACCCGGGTTAGTTGATATCTCTCGTTAGTTCTTCGTTAGTTCCTGATAGTTCTCATAAAAATATCGTTAGTTCATCAATATTAACCCTGTTAAAGCCTTAAATCAATGGGTAGGCCAACTTCATACTCTGAAAAGTAGCTTACCCACCATTAAACTACATAATTCCTATTTCTTTATGTCTATCGTTAGTTCTTCGTTAGTTCCTGTTAGTTCCCTCATAAATACCGATAGTTCAATGATATGAATGGTTTTACAGCAAAATATTCAACATGGGTAAGCTTACGTTCTAATGTATGTAGTAGCCTACCCATGATGACATAAAATTATTAATATTTTTTTCATGTCTGTCGTTAGTTCTTTGTTAGTTCTTGTTAGTTCCCACAAATCTATCTATAGTTCAAACAAAGGAACCATTTCACGGCCAAAACTAAAAATGGGCATGCCAACTTCATACCATGAAAAGTAGCTTACCCACAATTAAAATACATAATTTATATTTCTTCATGTCTATCGTTATTTCTTCGTTAGTTTTCGTTAGTTCTCATAAAAATATCGTTAGTTCATCAATATTAACCGTATTAAAGCCTTAAATCAATGGGTAGGCCAACTTCACACTATGAAAAGTAGCTTACCCACCATTAAACTACATAATACATATTTCTTTGTGTCTATCGTTAGTTCTTCGTTAGTTCCTGTTAGTTTCCTTATAAATACCATTAGTTCAATGATATGAATGGTTTTACAGCAACAAATTCATAATGGGTAAGCCAACATTCCAATGTATGTAGTAGCCTACCCATGATGACTTAAGATTATTAATATTTGTTTTTGTCTATCGTTAGTTCATTGTTAGTTCTTGTTAGTTCCCACAAATCTTCATTAATATTTGTTTTTGTCTATCGTTAGTTCATTGTTAGTTCTTGTTAGTTCCCACAAATCTATCTTTGAATCAAACTTATTTATGAATCATTTTACGCCCAAAACTAAAATTGGGCATGCTAACTTCACACCATGAAAAGTAGCTTACCCACAATTAAAATATATAATTTATATTTCTTTATGGCTTTCGTTAGTTCCTGTTAGTTCTCATAAACATATCGTTAGTTCATCAATATTAACCCTGTTAAAGGATTAAATCAATGGGTGGCCAACTTCACACTATGAAAAGTAGCTTACCCGCAATTAAACTACATAACACATATTTATTTATGTCTATCGTTAGTTCCTGTTAGTTCCCTCATAAATACCGTTATTTCAATAATATCAATGGTTTTCAGAAAAAAATTCAATGTTAGTTAACTGACAATCCAAAGTATGTAATAGCCTACCCATATTGACGAAAGATTACTGAAATTTGTTCACGTCTCTCGTTAGTTCTTCGTTAGTTCCTGTTATTTTCTTCATAAATACCTTTAGTTCAATAATAATAATAATAATAATGTTTCACAGCCGAAATTTCAACATGGATAGGCTACTACATACATTGGAATGGTAGCTAACCAACGTTTCATTTATTGATGTAAAACCATTATTATTATTGAACTAACAGTATTTATGAGGGAACTAACAGTAACTAACATAGAAATAAGGACATGAACAATCTTCAATAAACTTTCGTCAACATGGGTAGGCTACTAAACACATTGTATGTTAGCTAACCATTATTAAATTTTTGGCTGTAAAAACCATTAATATTATTGAACCTACGGTATTTATAAGGGAACTAACAGGAACTAATGAAGAGCTAATGATAGACACAAAGAAATATGTATTATGTAGTTTAATTGTGGGTAAGCTACTTTTCATAGTGTGAAGTTGGCCTACCCATTGATTTAAGGCTTTAACACGGTTAATATTGATGAACTAACGATATTTTTATGAGAACTAACGGGAACTAACGAAGAACTAACGATAGACATGAAGAAATATAAATTATGTATTTTAATTGTGGGTAAGCTACTTTTCATGGTGTAAAGTTGGCATGCCCATTTTTAGTTTTGGTCGTGAAATGGTTCCTTTGTTTAAACTATAGATAGATTTGTGGGAACTAACAAGAACTAACAAAGAACTAACGACAGACATGAACAAATATAATATTAATAATTTTATGTCATCATGGGTAGGCTACTACATACATTGGAATGTTAGCTTACCCATTTTGAATATTTTGCTGTAAAACCATTCATATCATTTAAATAACGGTATATATGAGGGAACTAACAGGAACTAACGAAAAACTAACGATAGGCATGAAGAAATAGGAATTATGTAGTTTAATTGTGGGTAAGCTACTTTTCATAGTGTGAAGTTGGCCTACCCATTGAATTAAGGCTTTAACAGGGTTAATATTGATGAACTAACGATATTTTTATGATTATGATATTTTTCTGTGATTTGGGTAGGCCAACTTCACAGACCTTCCATCATGTGTTTTGTATTATTATTTTTTGCCGTGTTGGTGCATCCGTCGATAGTTTTGTAGGTTATTTGATGCTTTAATAAACTTTATAACATATCACTTTAGTTTCTTGATTTTAATTTAGAAAAATATAAATTGATTAGAGGATTGACCATCCAGCAAACCTTGACTAGTACATAACTTGACCTACTTCACCTACAGGAATAATAGGATATCGAATCCTTAACATAAAGTAGTCCTTAAATAGATTATTTGTTTTGTTTCTGTATTATAATCACCATCATTTACCCCACAAAATTCCAGTTTCCGATTTGTTTTATGGACTAGTGGGAGAGGGAATAAAATTGAAGACCACAATGTTTTTGGAATATGTTTCAGTCTGTCATTTTAAAAATATTTTCACGCAATTTTGAATAAATTGTATGGAGATTTTGTAACGTCCATTTTTTTAGGGGGGGGTAATATTTTGTTGGAAAACAAATATTACAAAAAAATCTAATGAAATATTAATTTAAATTAGGGGATATGTTAAATTCCAAAACGCAATCGATATTAAATTCTAAATTATGTTTTTGCGAAATTCGGTTAAACGCTTTATTCATCATCAACAATTGGCTCGGAACCTTCTTTGTTCTTATCATAAAGACAAAAGCAAGGGAAGCAGTAACGTGCAGGATCGCGTGCTGGAGTAAATCGCTTCCGACGGCCACCGTCAGGGGCGCTGCGGAAGACTCTTCGAAATTGCTGGAGGCAAGGGCGGCTGGACACTCGCTCTCTGGTCGCCGCGTTGTTCGTTTCGGTCCACCTGCCCACGTCGTCGTCCTGCAACCCACTTGGTGACAACCAGTGTCGACGTTTCTGTCTTCGTTTTGGTAAGTCGACAACTCATCTACGCAAATAGAAGTAGTTTTGCTGTTCTTAACGATTGTTTTCAGCTTGCCGCCCGCTTTTATTTAAATTAAATTTAAGCGTCGTGATTGCGTGACTCACGCCGCGACAGGTCCGCTCATTAACGCCCACTAACTTAGTAGCCATTTACGTGGTTGCTTCATTTATAGTAGTGTAGTTATTAGAAGCACGCTTTTTCCACGTAAATTTTGCACTAATTTCTTTGGCAGTAAGATTTACCTAAATTAAGTTACGCTCACGCCGGAGGCGCATAACGCCTGAACTTTCCTGCACGTTTTGTCACGTTATGTCTTGTCTGCTTGCTTGATTTTTGCTAACTTGCTAATTCGCTTTGTCTGAGTAGTTAACTAACAGAAAAGTTACGAGCTTAAAATAAAAGAAGAAACATTAATTAAACGAGTTTTATTACTTTCCTAAATTTAATTTTTTTTTAATAGAACGGACACGAACACATTTTAAACGTAACGAATAGCCACGGTGCGAATTCGCCCACCGAAGACAAAGACCGGAATACCAATTCGGGTCATTCCTGGTGTAATGAACGTGAAGAGCTACTGGTCGACACTGCATAAAATAGTTTAAGTAGGAATCTGTACTGGTGTATTTTATGCTGACTTAATTTAGTGATAAGAATATTGTGTGCCGACGATTTCAGATAATCCACATATACGTAAGGATATTTGCTCCTGTTTTAATGGTTTAAAGAGTTATCGAAGATGTTATCAATCTGCGACGCGCTGTAGTAAATATCCACGTAGGGAACACGTTATCACTACCGAGCGCACGCAGGTGTTAAATATCGTAGCTACAGTGGTAAACAAAGCCTAGCCGGTCGTCTGAACTCCGGATAATTAAATTCACGTTTTCTACTACCGTTCACACTTCTTTTACCCTAAAATTTAGTTCGATAAATCTCTCCTGGGAGCCAGCAGTATTTATGTTATTGCTTGGCGAAGGGAATTAGGTCTAAATTCTAATAAATAAAAATCATTGGAGTTAAATCGGTACTACAAATTGGCTTTAAATTGATTAAAATCTCGCACGATTGGCATTAAGTGCAATTTTATTTTTGTAAAATTTATTTTCTAAATTCAACCCCAAAAACCTTTTACGAGTGGCGAGGATGAATAAATAAATGCGAATCGCTATGGCATCTTTTATGTTTTGATGTTCTGAGCCAAGACAACTCGTTATTAAATTCGAATAAAATATTATTCAAGTGATTGTCGGTTGAGTAGTATTTTGCGAACCCTGGACTACTCGTAGTAGACTGAGCGATCTCGGTATTTTTCTTTGTAACACAGGTTAGCTAATTGGAAATAAAATAAAATTTTCTTTTCGTAAATACTGTCGTTACAATTTGTTTTCAGAGACCTTGTGAATAGTAACTGTCCAGCGGGTGAATATAAGTAAAATATAAATACAAATTGTAATGATTAACATCAGGGTATTTGTTACTCAAGCCTTAAACAACAGCTTAATTAATTACGGTGGATGTTAGTCTAGTAAAAAGATAGTTAAACTAAGCGGTTGATTCCACTTAACATGCCAATGTTAGTCAACAGTAAAGACTCGCCAGTGAAGACTAATCGCAAGCGTTATCACTCGATGTTACGCTGCAATATTTGACTGCATTGTTAGGCAAACAATAGTTAAACGTTTATAAATAGTTCTCTAATATAATTAAATCGTAAACAAAATGAATTTATGCTATAATAACTGCCTACAATTTCTCTTTGCTATCTAATTAATACTAGCTAAAAATAAAATTAGAAGCAAATTAACGCTTTTTTATTGCAATCCGTTTTGAATTAAACTCCCTGATTATTAGCAGTGTAATACAGAATAACAAAATGGGAAATAAAGATTTATAATAACAAATTGTATTAATGTCAGAGCAATAAATAAACAGTTCACATTACACCAAAGTTTCTGCACTGGTTCACTGTAAACCTAATTTGAAGACTGCGAATACCCCAATCACTGTGCAATTGGAACATTCCGAATGCAATTGATTGGAGTAGCTTTATTTCTGTTTCTTTCCTTTAAACATATTGTAGTAATTTACCCTTCGTAATGTATGAAGTTGTTATAACTTTTTATTGCAAGGCACCTTACAAGATGCGGTTCAAAATATACCCACTTCATAGAGATCCTCATCAGGTGACATTGTTTGCATTGTACTATCTTATTTACATGTATATCGCTTTAAGCTGAGTTTAGTTCAGGTGTAAATTTTTTGTTATGATGTTTTAAGCCACATTAATTGCTTATCGTTTAATAATATAAACGGTTCTAAAAAAATGCAATATTTTGAAAAGTAAATTATCATTATATTTTAAATGGAGAATTCATACAGTATGTGATTCCATATATTTCAGACAAATTTGTGATTTTATCAGATGATGCACTAAAAGAGGGCACAGAATGTCAGACTTTGACACATTAGAACATTTCTTCTCTCTTTTAATTAAAATGGCTCTTTCAGAGTTTTTTAGGGTGGGTATCTCTATGCCTATTTCTGCCGAGGCATAAAATTACAATTTGTGTCATAAGCGCTTTAGTAGACATTGACTAGTTTTAGGGTATATAAAACTAAATGTAAGGAAAGCACATGTCATATGTTAATATTTAATTAATTAATATTCAAAGTCCACGATTACTTAAAAATAATATACAAGTAGCTTTCATTTAGCAAAATATTTTTCAAGATTTATTTTAATACTAGGATATGTTAATAATAGCTCTCCAGCAATCTTAATTTACCACACGCTAAAGCCTCTGACTTGTCGACTACTTGTGTAGACGGGACCAACAGCTTAACACACCTTCCAGAGCATGGTTGCAGTCAGAGTATCAAAAGTCATAATTATTATATTATGAGAAATTAAACCTCGGTATTTTGGGTGGTACTGAACTCTCTCAGCTATGACTGCCAACTTAAATTAGAATACAAATTTTATAAAATACAAGATGGAATTTAACTACAGCTCGACCTTATTTATTGTTTTAATTTATTTTAGACCCGCAGTATTCTTTACTAGGAGAGGATTAATAGTTATTGTCTTACAAATGCTCTCAGTAGAAGAACCATCACATTATTTTTCAGCAGAAGATCCCGATTAGATAAACCAAGATACCTTTACACAAAAGTGCTTCAAGGCAAAAGGTAATTCATCTTTTGTGTCGTTTCGACATCTACTTTATCTCTTATCAGATTATCTTCCAAAAACAGAATATATTATCTGACAAAACAAAATGTACACTGCTTTAATGACACTAAATTAGGATCATCCAATGCTATGACATTTTTTCAAGCCCATAAATTTAATCATTTCTCATTTGAATGTATAAAAAAAATTAGATTTTACCATTATTTATAGATTCTACTTGTACTAAATTGTAATTTACTTGAATCGTATAATTTATTATCTTTCAAATACATTGAACATGTTAAATGACTAAATAACTGCCTCTAAACCAAAACCTTTACCTACTGAAATAGGTAAAAAGACATAAAGTAACAAGAAAATTTATGAAGAATATTGATGGATGTTTAAATAAATATTTATTTACTTTCTATATTCTAAAATTCTATATTAGATTCGCGTTGTAATTTATCTCATATACATCTTCATGTTCATAGGAAAGCAATGAAGGATTGTACTGTTAGTTGGAAGGCAGGTTTCAGAGATATATTTATATTCCTTTAGCAGTAAGAGATCTCTTCAGTAATCTGATTGTGTGATGATTTACTGGGAGACTTATGGCTGCTTAAGGATCAAGCCTAAAGCGGAATATCAAAATTGGTGAAAATAAATTAAATCTTTTCAAACCCTGTATTGATTTACAGTTAACAAAATATAAAGTTTATATTTAGGTTAATTAAGAGACAGTTAGATGTAATGTAAAGGTGTTGAAGTGTGACAAGAGGTTCATGTAATTTTTATCGTATTCTTTTAGAATTACTATGTTTTTCACATGTAAAAATCGTATTCTACAATATACAAATTTACAGTTATCTATGTAGCTTTCTAACGATAAACACTTCTTGTTTTTACTGTTTTATATTTACAATACATGGTTGATAAAATTATTTAAAACTAGTTATAAAGTGCTCATTAAAATCAGTCACAACCAAGTATGTGTTTTGAGTTTGTTTCAAATTAAACATTCGTATGGCCATAAAAAGTCCTGTTACTTTCATCATAGCAAATTAAATACAGAACTTGGTTGTCACACAATTTGTGTATTCTTAAAACTGAAATAACTACGTCCTGACAGACTAATATAAAATATTATTTATTTATTAATCTAATAAGTAAAACCAATCACTACAATCCAATGTATTGCGATATATTTCTTTGCGATCTCATAGGAAACCGATAGGTCTTGCAAACATTAACAAGCTACATAAGGTAGTCAGATACAAAATTACCAGTGGACCCCATCAATTAGTTCACGCCTAAAAAATACTTGTTAAGGATTGGTACAGGTTAACCTCAGCTCCAACAATATCCGCTTCGAAAATATGCAAATGTTTAATAAAAATAAATAATTATAAAATTTTTTGCACGGATTCAAACTAAACACCTTTAATTTAATAAGACTTCAATGTAGCTAGAATGTTTTAAGACCTGCGTTTGTGAAGGGGGATTGGTCATGTTAACTGATAGTTGACATTTTTTTATTTTATGGTAATTCGGATGCTGACCACAAACAAATTATTATGTTAAAGCAATTAAAGATTCTGTTTGGTTAAAATGTTACTCTGCCGTATACGAACTTCTCGTGTAACCGATTAGAGACAGCTGCATTTTTTATACCAGTATTTATATATACGAGGGTTGTTTATGAGGATTAGGAAGGTTCAACTCGCAAGATACGAAATTACCAAGTTACGACAGCTCGACCATGTAGCCACCACTGATGAGGGAAAAAAGGGAATTTTTGATTCCCGGTCATATCTCGGTGACATGCCTATTACACATTTATTGCCAGCCCTTTGGCACATATTCCTCCGATTAATATAAATTAACCACAATTAACCAAAAAATTCGACCAGGACTTTTGTTATATCTCTTCCCATAATGCTAATTAGTGTGATATAGTGGTATTCGTAAACATTCTATGAATACTATCGGAGTTTTGGCCCATAATTTTCACATAAACAAATTCGTATTGCATTGCAAATATTAATACAATATGGTAATATTATTACTTAGCCGCTAAAGAAATATTGCAAGAAAATTAAGTTAAACCTCAAAATTAAACATTTTTTTCCTGAAGTCAGCAAATTACAGTTAGTTTTTTAGTAAGTTATTGAAAGCAGTTAGCAAATTGATTTCGATATCGGTGTAAAGTGTAAAGCCATCAACTCTTTAACTCGCTAGTCTAGACTGTCTGCAACCAACGGCAATATGCATCAATCGCAGAGAGACCGCGGGGACAAAAGATTCCCGTTTTTCCACTTCTGAAGCTTCCTGACTCCTACTACCTGGCCGAGCGGGGGTAGCGATTTGGTAATTTCGGACCTTACGAATTGAACCTTCCTAATCCTCACTAATGAAGGTAGCGGTTTAACTATTTCAAATGGACCCCAAAACAGGTGGTGGTTTGGCTACAGCCGAAAATTTAAAGATAGCCTTACACTGATGTGCATGACGAAAGGGGGCCCAGGACGCAAATCTCTCACTACAGACAGATATTAAAAATCTTGACTCGTTTAAAAAAACCTCATTTACCGAGTTGATGGAGTAGTTAGGGAAAACCGTAGGTTCACCCTAAGTGGTTTATCCAAGCAATTTCCCTAAATTTCTAGGTTCTTTCTATACTCTATCTTTACGAAACATTTAGGCTACAACAAATTGTGTGCTAGTTTAACCCTGAATGTTGCCAGAAGACCACAAAATTCGCCGAATGGGCGATGCTTTGACATTCCTTGACCCCTATCATCATACACATCAGTACAGCCATCTTTAGCTTTTTTTCACCAGATCTGAGCCTGAAAGTGAAAGTTCGTTTGGTGGGAAGGGGGAGGGTGCGCTGTTCTAAGTAGGGGGCAAAGACCGATTCAGAACCAGCATAGGCGCGGTGAGGACGCGAGGACGCGAGGACGTCCCCCCCCCCATAGCCAAGCTCGGACCCCCCCCCCGACCTTCCCCATAGCCAAGCTCGGACCCCCCCCATGACGTCACCCCCCCCACATGACGTCACCCCCCCCCCCGTTTGCAACATTTTTCATGATGAGGAAAAACTTTCAAAAATTAATAACTAGCCTATTTACTCACCGATTCCCACGGGACTTTTTCCAGAATGTAGGCCTATCCCAGAGGAAGCGAATGACGTAAGAACCCCATAGATCCGCCATTAAACAAGGCCGCTATTAATTTTTAAACGCGTTTTCCTTATGGGATCTCAGCTGTTTACCGACCGATTTTGATGAAATTTCACCACATGTAGGGCGGCGGCCTAAGTAAACCATCCCTTAAAGAAAATTGAGAATCCACCGTTAAACAGGCCCGCTATTAATTTTTAAACGCGTTTTCCTCATGAGATCTTGGCTGTTTACTCACCCCCCCCCCCCGTGAGCGACTCCGCGGAGTCACGTGTCAAGGCGCGTGCTAGGGCCTACGTGACCGCCCGGGGTTGTTTACTCATTAGCGACTTTCCCTCACTCCTCCGGCGAGGCCTCCTCCCGACCGGAGTGTTATTTATAAGCGCGTCCTCGAGGGTTTCATCAGTTTGTCTTTGGAGCTCTTACTGCGCGGACGAAGTATTGCCGTCTCCGAGATACACTTTACAACCTGTGCTTGTGTGACTGTGTGGAGTTTTCTCTTTGAATATCTTAAAATGTAAGTAACATTTAATTTATCTTTTCATCAGCCGATTTACCAATGCTCTAAATCCCAATTAGCTAAAATTAATATTTAATATTTTATATATCACAGTGGAAAATAAAATTTGGTTTTGCTTAGTAGAATTATAGACGAGATTAAAATCGCCATGTGCGAGCGAAACAAAGATAAAGACGTGTAACAGTGTTAGGAATGTCATAGGAGCTATTCTTGTAATTTATTTCTGTCTACTATTAGAAGGGTACTGTTACCAAGCCCCGATGTACTGTATAGATACCCGATGTTGCAGATGGCTGTTTCTCGTATGTGTGAGGTCTGCGGTCGCTTCTTCGCTGGAACCCTGGCTCGTCACACGGCAGCCGCTCACAGGGACCGCCATTTCGACTGCAACGTCTGCGGGCGACGCTTCGGGCGAAGCGACAACCTGCGACGCCACCTCGCAGCAGTTCATCCTCCCACTCCTCACGATCAAGCGCCAGGTATGGTTTTAGGTTAAATAGGAAACCACCAGTAGATTTGTTAAGCACTTCTCCAATATCCTCATACACAGTTCCTCACCCTTGTATTACTGGACTCAAACTGATGATTGAGATGAGGAAGAGGTCGCCAGTCCTCTATGCAGTTCCTCACGATCAAGCGTTAGGCACGGTTTTTACGTTAAACAAGAAACCAGTACTAATGACTTGTTTTCGAGAGTAAACGGCTTTAGCCGAGTAAACAGATTCAAGTAGTAAACAAGGGGCTGCCAGCCTCCGTTCAGTTCCTCACCCTTGTATTACTGGACTCAAACTGGTGATTGAGATGAGGAAGAGGTCGCCAGTCCTCTATGCAGTTCCTCACGATCAAGCGTTAGGCACGGTTTTTACGTTAAAAAGGAAACCAGTACTAATGGCTTGTTTTCGAGAGTAAACGGCTTTAGCCGAGTAAACAGATTCAAGTAGTAAACAAGGGGCTGTCAGCCTCCGTTCAGTTCCTCACCCTTGTATTACTGGGCTCAAACTGACGTTCGAGAGGAGGAAGAGGTCGCCAGGCCTCTATGCAATTCCTCACCCTTGTATATATTGGGCTCAAACTGGCGAACGAGGTGAGGAAGAGGTCGCCAGTTCCTCACCCTCATGTTTATCGAGGTAACTAATAGAACTTGTTTTTCCTGTTCGCAGGCCATCCATGCCCGTTATGCTCCGTCGCCCTGGCGAGCCCCGAGGATCTTCACCACCACATGGAAGCGGTCCACGGTGCGATCCCGTCAGCTTCGACCTCCTCCACCGCAACACCACCCCTCAGAGACCCACGGCCCGAGTGTAACGCGTGCGGGCGACGATTCGCCCGCGAGGACCTGCTCCGGCGCCACGTGCAGCTGGTGCACGCCAACGGGGTCCGCTGTCCCGAGTGCGGCGCCCTTTTCCGCAGGGTCGCTTATCTCCAGCAGCACGTGGCAAGCGCTCACCGCGGCATGAGGTTCGCGTGCACCTACTGCGACCGAGGCTTCACCCGGCGCTACAACCGGGACCAGCACGAGGCCCACAACTGCCCCATCGTGAGGAACCTCGTTGTTGACGAGATGCCATGCCTACCCGTCTTGTCACCCGAGCCTCAGCCCAGCCGCGAGCCCCAGCCTGGACCCAGCCGCGAGCCCCAGCCTGGACCCAGCCGCGAGCCCCAGCCCGGACCCAGCCGCGAGCCCCAGCCCGGACCCAGCCGCGAGCCCCAGCCCGGACCAAGCACGGCACCTGATGGGATGGTGGGTGGTGGCGGACTACCCACGTTCCGCACCATTCAACGAGGGTTCCGCGGACGCCTCCTGACCTTCGGCCTGTCCCGGCCCATGGAGGACTTCTTGACCGTGGAGGACGCGCTGGTGCTGCTGTTCGACAGCGTCCTGGAACTGTTGGCTGACGTCAGGACCCGACACCCAAACACCAAGGTCAACATGTTCCTGGAGTGTGAATTCGCCAACGTTCACGGAGCCACCTGTCTGCGGGCCTTCAAGACGAAGAACGTGCCTCTCACCGCCGCGTCCAACTTGGAGGACTTCCTATCGGCGTCCTTCCACAAGCTGGAGGAAGAGAAGGAGCAGTGTCTGCTAGTGGGCAGCGGGTGGAGCTATCTCCGGATACGGGACCTGGAGATCCGCGTCAACCTCTACACCCCGTTGGGAGAACGCGGAGCCCGGTTCATCCTGCTTCCCAGGACCATCTGCGACACGCATGCCGTTATCAACGTGCAAAACGTCGATGACATGTGCTTCGCGTATGCCATCCTAGCCAAGTTTGTCGCGCAACACCCGGAGAGGCCCGCATCGTACACACCGGACGTCATGGCACGCTACGACTGGGTCGGCCTACGCTTCCCCGTGGCTGTGAAGGACATTAAGGTCTTTGAGAGGAGGAACCCCATCAGCGTCAATGTGTACGGGATCGAGCGCGCCATGGTGGGGAGACGCCCCGACGGATCGCCAAAGTTCCAGGACCGCGTGTTCCCGCTGAAGATCTGCAAGCGGGAGTTGGAGGATCACCGGGACCTGCTGTACGTGACCACCGGCGGGGACAGTCACTACGCCTACATCGCAAACATGAGTAGGCTAGTGCGACACCAGCTGACGTCTTACGGCCACGCCATCCACGTGTGTAAGCGATGCTTCGCCTACTTTGACAACCGGCCCAACAAGCTGCAACTGTCCGGTGCCGAGCGCCTGGAGGAGCACATGCGATACTGCACCGCCAAGGCTCCTCTTCGCCTGGACATGTCGAAGAAGCAGCAGATCCGCTTCGTCCACCCCGAGTACACTCGGCGCGAGCGCTTTTGCGTCTACGCCGACTTTGAGTGTGCTCTACAGCCCGTCGCCGCTGACCCTGCGGAAGCGCCGCCCGGCACGAGGCCCCTGCAACTGCACGTCCCGTACGCCTTTGCCTACCAGATCGTGGACTCGCTCGGCTTGGAGGAGTTCGAGCCCCGCGTCTACTTCGGGGCTGACGCGTCCAAGGTCTTCATGGAGAGGCTCAAGATGGACGTGCTGGCGCTGTGGGAGTTCCTATTCAGCATGAGAGCTCTGCACCCTTCTCTGACCCGGCAGGAGATGGACGAGTACCTGGCAGCGACTCACTGCTACCTCTGCGGGAAAGAGTTCACGGACCAGGACGTTAAGGTGCGGGACCACAATCACGCCCCACCCTACGAGTTCCGAGGAGCCGCTCACCGCTCGTGCAACCTCAGGTACCGGGAGCAGCGACACATCAACTGCTACTTCCACAACCTGTCCAACTACGACGCCCACTTCGTAGTGCGCGAGCTGGCCATCGACCCCGGTGACGTGGACGTGTTGGCCCACACGGAGGAGCGGTACATCGCTTTTACCAAGCGATTCCACTTTGGCCAGCCTGGGGACAACCAACGTCAGAGCAGTTTCGCGGTGCGCTTCCTAGACACCTACAGGTTCCTGTCCATGAGCCTGGCCAACCTGGCTGCGGGACTTCCCACGGACAGGATGCGTGAGACGAGGAAGCGCTTCCCCGACGACCGGCTGTTCGACCTGGTGCGCAGGAAGGGCGTGTTCCCCTACGACTTCGTGACGTCCTACGACACACTGTACAGGACCAGGGAGTTGCCGCCCAAGGAGGCGTTCAGGAACTCCATGACCCTGGAGGATATCAAGGACGAGGAGTACGAGCACGCCCTCAACGTGTGGCGAGCCTTTGAGTGTCACAACCTCAAGGACTACGCGGACAAGTACCTGCGATGCGACATCGCCCTGCTCACCGATGTCTTTGAGCAGTTCCGTGATACGTCGCTAGCAGAGTACGGGCTGGATCCCGCCCACTACTACACCCTGCCGTCCTACGCCTGGGACGTGATGCTCAAGACCTGCGGTGTGGAGCTGGACACGCTGCAGGACTTTGACATGTACCTGTTCGTGGAGCAGGGGATCCGGGGAGGCATCTCTCAGGCCATCACCCGTTACGCCAAGGCCAACCACGACAGGTGCCCGGACTACCGCCCGGACGAGCCCACGCGCTTCCTCCTGTACCTGGACGCCAACAACCTCTACGGCTGGGCCATGTCCCAGTGCCTGCCGACCGGAGACTTCGAGTGGCTCAGCCGTGAGGAAATCCAGGCGTTGGACATTGCGGCGCTGGACGCAGAGGCCGATCGAGGCTACATCTTGGAGGTGGACCTCCACTACCCCGCGCGCCTACACGACCTGCACAAGGACCTTCCCTACTGCTGCGAGACGAAGCGTCCGCCAACAGGGAAGTTCCCCAAACTGTTGACGACCCTGGACGACAAGACGCACTACATCTGTCACTACAGGGTCTTGCAGCAGGCGCTGCAAAACGGATTGGAGCTGGTCGCGGTGCATCGGGCGATCTCGTTTCGCCAGTCGCGGTGGTTGGAACCGTACATCCTGATGAACACGGAGCTGCGGAAGAGGGCCAAGACGAAGTTTGAACAGGACTTCTTCAAGCTCATGAACAACGCGGTCTTTGGCAAGACCATCGAGAATGTACGGAAGCGCCTCAACGTGAAGCTGGTGTGCACCCCGGAGAAGTTTTCCAAGTACGTCGCCAGATCCAACTTCCTGGACCGGACGTACTACACGGAGGACGTGGCTCTGGTGCATCTGTCCAAGGTCAACATCGTGTTGGACAAGCCCGTCTACGTAGGCATGACAGTCCTGGAGCTGAGCAAGTGGCTCATGTACGAGTTCCTGCGCAAGATGAAGGAGCGCTACGGTGACCGCCTCACCGTGGACTACATGGACACAGACAGCTTTGTCTTTGACATCGTGTCCCAGGACGTCTACGCCGAGATGAAGGAACACCTGGACGACTTCGACACCAGCGGCTATCCGAGGTCCCACCCCTGCTACAGCCCCGTCAACGCCAAGGTCATTGGAAAGTTTAAGGACGAGTGCAACGGCCTGTCCTTATTCGAGTACCTCGGCCTGCGGTCCAAATTATACTTTATGGACATTGAGGACGCGGCGACAGGCGGCAGCAAGGCTCTCAAGCGGGCCAAGGGGGTGGCGAAGGGCGTTGTCAAGAACGTCCTCACCCCCGACGACTACAGAGAGTGCCTGTTTGAGGGGGTCCAAAAGCGCACCACCAACGTCCGCTTCCAGTCCCACTTGCACCGGGTCTACACCGTGGAAGTGGACAAGCTGAGCCTCAGCCCGACCGACGACAAGCGGTGCGTCCTCCCCGACGGCATCCACACTCTGCCGTGGGGACACAAGGACGTCCCGCCGCTACCAGCCAGGAGAGGAGATCGACGGATGGAGGTGGATGGTGAGGAGGAGGAGGGGCAGCCCCAGGATGAAGACGAGGAAGAGGAATTCCCAGTTTAGTTTTAATATTAATTTTAAGAAAAATTTGTAAATAGTATTTGTAAGAAAATATAATAGCTTTATGTACAGCACGAACCTGAGTTGTTTATTTCCTCCCCTTTGCTCACTCAAAAGCCGGTAGGCTCAGAAAAACTAAAGTGAAAGGCGTTATGGGCCGTTTGGCCCGAGCCGTGCAGCTTAAAAAGCCCCCGCCAACCGGGAGCGGTTGGCGGCGCGTGTCGGGGGATGGCCCTGAAGGAGTTGCCCAGGAAGGAGTTGCTAAGTGGTTTGCTGACGCTCAAGGTTGCACCCTCGAATTACTCAGCGGTTTGCTGATGTCCGAGGGGTCTCGTGACGCGCCCTCTTTGGCGACCTTCACTGCCGCTTGGCGGGGGCTCAGCCAGTGACACGCGCCGCTGGTATATAAACCTGAGGTCCAGCCCCGCTGCCTCAGTTTTGCTATTTTTTTTAAATTTAGTAAGGAGAAAGGAGAAATGAAAACACAAGCTTTATCATTATGAGGCATGTATTGTACAGTAATAAGGTTACATACACATACTACAAAAACCTTAAAATTAGTTTTAAGCGAATATGGAGTGGAAGAGCCTGAGGACCAGAGCGTCGTTGGCGGCGGGAGCGGCAGGGTCGAAGAGCTGGACGTAGTCGCTGAGTGACGTGCGGAGAACAGCCCGGCAGTACAGGTAAGTGAGGCAGTAGTAGCCGCAAACAGAGGTATCGTAGCCCTGGTTTGGGGATGCATGAACATCCCCAAACCTAACTTAAACCTGCGTCGCGACGTTCATGCATCCTCAAACCTAACTTAAACCTGCGTCTGTAAACCTAACCTAAACCTGCGTCTGTAAACCTAACGCACGCATTGGCCTACCTTAAGTAGTGAAGTCGTGGACCGCGGTTACGTCATCACCCCGTGCCTACGTGACTGCCCCAGGCTGTTTACTCATTAGCGATAATTGCCGCGATTTCGAGAATTGTCCACCGCCTTCTACTGTACGGTAGTTTCATCAACATCGGTCGGTAAACAGCTGAGATCACACGGTAGCACACACCGAGGGAGGCGAACACTGGGTGGCGTTTTACTGCTCGGAAGAGGACAGACTCGAGTACCTGGACAGCTACGGAAGGCCGCCATACCAGGCCGACTTTCAAATGTTCCTGAGGCGCAATCCTCATCACCGCCACTATGTCTACAACAGGTATCGACTCCAGGGCTACGATACCTCTGTTTGCGGCTACTACTGCCTCACTTACCTGTACTGCCGGGCTGTTCTCCGCACGTCACTCAGCGACTACGTCCAGCTCTTCGACCCTGCCGCTCCCGCCGCCAACGACGCTCTGGTCCTCAGGCTCTTCCACTCCATATTCGCTTAAAACTAATTTTAAGGTTTTTGTAGTATGTGTATGTAACCTTATTACTGTACAATACATGCCTCATAATGATACAGCTTGTGTTTTCATTTCTCCTTTCTCCTTGCTAAATTTAAAAAAAAATAGCAAAACTGAGGCAGCGGGGCTGGACCTCAGGTTTATATACCAGCGGCGCGTGTCACTGGCTGAGCCCCCGCCAAGCGGCAGTGAAGGTCGCCAAAGAGGGCGCGTCACGAGACCCCTCGGACATCAGCAAACCGCTGAGTAATTCGAGGGTGCAACCTTGAGCGTCAGCAAACCACTTAGCAACTCCTTCCTGGGCAACTCCTTCAGGGCCATCCCCCGACACGCGCCGCCAACCGCTCCCGGTTGGCGGGGGCTTTTTAAGCTGCACGGCTCGGGCCAAACGGCCCATAACGCCTTTCACTTTAGTTTTTCTGAGCCTACCGGCTTTTGAGTGAGCAAAGGGGAGGAAATAAACAACTCAGGTTCGTGCTGTACATAAAGCTATTATATTTTCTTACAAATACTATTTACAAATTTTTCTTAAAATTAATATTAAAACTAAACTGGGAATTCCTCTTCCTCGTCTTCATCCTGGGGCTGCCCCTCCTCCTCCTCACCATCCACCTCCATCCGTCGATCTCCTCTCCTGGCTGGTAGCGGCGGGACGTCCTTGTGTCCCCACGGCAGAGTGTGGATGCCGTCGGGGAGGACGCACCGCTTGTCGTCGGTCGGGCTGAGGCTCAGCTTGTCCACTTCCACGGTGTAGACCCGGTGCAAGTGGGACTGGAAGCGGACGTTGGTGGTGCGCTTTTGGACCCCCTCAAACAGGCACTCTCTGTAGTCGTCGGGGGTGAGGACGTTCTTGACAACGCCCTTCGCCACCCCCTTGGCCCGCTTGAGAGCCTTGCTGCCGCCTGTCGCCGCGTCCTCAATGTCCATAAAGTATAATTTGGACCGCAGGCCGAGGTACTCGAATAAGGACAGGCCGTTGCACTCGTCCTTAAACTTTCCAATGACCTTGGCGTTGACGGGGCTGTAGCAGGGGTGGGACCTCGGATAGCCGCTGGTGTCGAAGTCGTCCAGGTGTTCCTTCATCTCGGCGTAGACGTCCTGGGACACGATGTCAAAGACAAAGCTGTCTGTGTCCATGTAGTCCACGGTGAGGCGGTCACCGTAGCGCTCCTTCATCTTGCGCAGGAACTCGTACATGAGCCACTTGCTCAGCTCCAGGACTGTCATGCCTACGTAGACGGGCTTGTCCAACACGATGTTGACCTTGGACAGATGCACCAGAGCCACGTCCTCCGTGTAGTACGTCCGGTCCAGGAAGTTGGATCTGGCGACGTACTTGGAAAACTTCTCCGGGGTGCACACCAGCTTCACGTTGAGGCGCTTCCGTACATTCTCGATGGTCTTGCCAAAGACCGCGTTGTTCATGAGCTTGAAGAAGTCCTGTTCAAACTTCGTCTTGGCCCTCTTCCGCAGCTCCGTGTTCATCAGGATGTACGGTTCCAACCACCGCGACTGGCGAAACGAGATCGCCCGATGCACCGCGACCAGCTCCAATCCGTTTTGCAGCGCCTGCTGCAAGACCCTGTAGTGACAGATGTATTGCGTCTTGTCGTCCAGGGTCGTCAACAGTTTGGGGAACTTCCCTGTTGGCGGACGCTTCGTCTCGCAGCAGTAGGGAAGGTCCTTGTGCAGGTCGTGTGGGCGCGCGGGGTAGTGGAGGTCCACCTCCAAGATGTAGCCTCGATCGGCCTCTGCGTCCAGCGCCGCAATGTCCAACGCCTGGATTTCCTCACGGCTGAGCCACTCGAAGTCTCCGGTCGGCAGGCACTGGGACATGGCCCAGCCGTAGAGGTTGTTGGCGTCCAGGTACAGGAGGAAGCGCGTGGGCTCGTCCGGGCGGTAGTCCGGGCACCTGTCGTGGTTGGCCTTGGCGTAACGGGTGATGGCCTGAGAGATGCCTCCCCGGATCCCCTGCTCCACGAACAGGTACATGTCAAAGTCCTGCAGCGTGTCCAGCTCCACACCGCAGGTCTTGAGCATCACGTCCCAGGCGTAGGACGGCAGGGTGTAGTAGTGGGCGGGATCCAGCCCGTACTCTGCTAGCGACGTATCACGGAACTGCTCAAAGACATCGGTGAGCAGGGCGATGTCGAATCGCAGGTACTTGTCCGCGTAGTCCTTGAGGTTGTGACACTCAAAGGCTCGCCACACGTTGAGGGCGTGCTCGTACTCCTCGTCCTTGATATCCTCCAGGGTCATGGAGTTCCTGAACGCCTCCTTGGGCGGCAACTCCCTGGTCCTGTACAGTGTGTCGTAGGACGTCACGAAGTCGTAGGGGAACACGCCCTTCCTGCGCACCAGGTCGAACAGCCGGTCGTCGGGGAAGCGCTTCCTCGTCTCACGCATCCTGTCCGTGGGAAGTCCCGCAGCCAGGTTGGCCAGGCTCATGGACAGGAACCTGTAGGTGTCTAGGAAGCGCACCGCGAAACTACTCTGACGTTGGTTGTCCCCAGGCTGGCCAAAGTGGAATCGCTTGGTAAAAGCGATGTACCGCTCCTCCGTGTGGGCCAACACGTCCACGTCACCGGGGTCGATGGCCAGCTCGCGCACTACGAAGTGGGCGTCGTAGTTGGACAGGTTGTGGAAGTAGCAGTTGATGTGTCGCTGCTCCCGGTACCTGAGGTTGCACGAGCGGTGAGCGGCTCCTCGGAACTCGTAGGGTGGGGCGTGATTGTGGTCCCGCACCTTAACGTCCTGGTCCGTGAACTCTTTCCCGCAGAGGTAGCAGTGAGTCGCTGCCAGGTACTCGTCCATCTCCTGCCGGGTCAGAGAAGGGTGCAGAGCTCTCATGCTGAATAGGAACTCCCACAGCGCCAGCACGTCCATCTTGAGCCTCTCCATGAAGACCTTGGACGCGTCAGCCCCGAAGTAGACGCGGGGCTCGAACTCCTCCAAGCCGAGCGAGTCCACGATCTGGTAGGCAAAGGCGTACGGGACGTGCAGTTGCAGGGGCCTCGTGCCGGGCGGCGCTTCCGCAGGGTCAGCGGCGACGGGCTGTAGAGCACACTCAAAGTCGGCGTAGACGCAAAAGCGCTCGCGCCGAGTGTACTCGGGGTGGACGAAGCGGATCTGCTGCTTCTTCGACATGTCCAGGCGAAGAGGAGCCTTGGCGGTGCAGTATCGCATGTGCTCCTCCAGGCGCTCGGCACCGGACAGTTGCAGCTTGTTGGGCCGGTTGTCAAAGTAGGCGAAGCATCGCTTACACACGTGGATGGCGTGGCCGTAAGACGTCAGCTGGTGTCGCACTAGCCTACTCATGTTTGCGATGTAGGCGTAGTGACTGTCCCCGCCGGTGGTCACGTACAGCAGGTCCCGGTGATCCTCCAACTCCCGCTTGCAGATCTTCAGCGGGAACACGCGGTCCTGGAACTTTGGCGATCCGTCGGGGCGTCTCCCCACCATGGCGCGCTCGATCCCGTACACATTGACGCTGATGGGGTTCCTCCTCTCAAAGACCTTAATGTCCTTCACAGCCACGGGGAAGCGTAGGCCGACCCAGTCGTAGCGTGCCATGACGTCCGGTGTGTACGATGCGGGCCTCTCCGGGTGTTGCGCGACGAACTTGGCTAGGATGGCATACGCGAAGCACATGTCATCGACGTTTTGCACGTTGATAACGGCATGCGTGTCGCAGATGGTCCTGGGAAGCAGGATGAACCGGGCTCCGCGTTCTCCCAACGGGGTGTAGAGGTTGACGCGGATCTCCAGGTCCCGTATCCGGAGATAGCTCCACCCGCTGCCCACTAGCAGGCACTGCTCCTTCTCTTCCTCCAGCTTGTGGAAGGACGCCGATAGGAAGTCCTCCAAGTTGGACGCGGCGGTGAGAGGCACGTTCTTCGTCTTGAAGGCCCGCAGACAGGTGGCTCCGTGAACGTTGGCGAATTCACACTCCAGGAACATGTTGACCTTGGTGTTTGGGTGTCGGGTCCTGACGTCAGCCAACAGTTCCAGGACGCTGTCGAACAGCAGCACCAGCGCGTCCTCCACGGTCAAGAAGTCCTCCATGGGCCGGGACAGGCCGAAGGTCAGGAGGCGTCCGCGGAACCCTCGTTGAATGGTGCGGAACGTGGGTAGTCCGCCACCACCCACCATCCCATCAGGTGCCGTGCTTGGTCCGGGCTGGGGCTCGCGGCTGGGTCCGGGCTGGGGCTCGCGGCTGGGTCCGGGCTGGGGCTCGCGGCTGGGTCCAGGCTGGGGCTCGCGGCTGGGTCCAGGCTGGGGCTCGCGGCTGGGCTGAGGCTCGGGTGACAAGACGGGTAGGCATGGCATCTCGTCAACAACGAGGTTCCTCACGATGGGGCAGTTGTGGGCCTCGTGCTGGTCCCGGTTGTAGCGCCGGGTGAAGCCTCGGTCGCAGTAGGCGCACGCGAACCTCATGCCGCGGTGAGCGCTTGCCACGTGCTGCTGGAGATAAGCGACCCTGCGGAAAAGGGCGCCGCACTCGGGACAGCGGACCCCGTTGGCGTGCACCAGCTGCACGTGGCGCCGGAGCAGGTCCTCGCGGGCGAATCGTCGCCCGCACGCGTTACACTCGGGCCGTGGGTCTCTGAGGGGTGGTGTTGCGGTGGAGGAGGTCGAAGCTGACGGGATCGCACCGTGGACCGCTTCCATGTGGTGGTGAAGATCCTCGGGGCTCGCCAGGGCGACGGAGCATAACGGGCATGGATGGCCTGCGAACAGGAAAAACAAGTTCTATTAGTTACCTCGATAAACATGAGGGTGAGGAACTGGCGACCTCTTCCTCACCTCGTTCGCCAGTTTGAGCCCAATATATACAAGGGTGAGGAATTGCATAGAGGCCTGGCGACCTCTTCCTCCTCTCGAACGTCAGTTTGAGCCCAGTAATACAAGGGTGAGGAACTGAACGGAGGCTGACAGCCCCTTGTTTACTACTTGAATCTGTTTACTCGGCTAAAGCCGTTTACTCTCGAAAACAAGCCATTAGTACTGGTTTCCTTTTTAACGTAAAAACCGTGCCTAACGCTTGATCGTGAGGAACTGCATAGAGGACTGGCGACCTCTTCCTCATCTCAATCACCAGTTTGAGTCCAGTAATACAAGGGTGAGGAACTGAACGGAGGCTGGCAGCCCCTTGTTTACTACTTGAATCTGTTTACTCGGCTAAAGCCGTTTACTCTCGAAAACAAGTCATTAGTACTGGTTTCTTGTTTAACGTAAAAACCGTGCCTAACGCTTGATCGTGAGGAACTGCATAGAGGACTGGCGACCTCTTCCTCATCTCAATCATCAGTTTGAGTCCAGTAATACAAGGGTGAGGAACTGTGTATGAGGATATTGGAGAAGTGCTTAACAAATCTACTGGTGGTTTCCTATTTAACCTAAAACCATACCTGGCGCTTGATCGTGAGGAGTGGGAGGATGAACTGCTGCGAGGTGGCGTCGCAGGTTGTCGCTTCGCCCGAAGCGTCGCCCGCAGACGTTGCAGTCGAAATGGCGGTCCCTGTGAGCGGCTGCCGTGTGACGAGCCAGGGTTCCAGCGAAGAAGCGACCGCAGACCTCACACATACGAGAAACAGCCATCTGCAACATCGGGTATCTATACAGTACATCGGGGCTTGGTAACAGTACCCTTCTAATAGTAGACAGAAATAAATTACAAGAATAGCTCCTATGACATTCCTAACACTGTTACACGTCTTTATCTTTGTTTCGCTCGCACATGGCGATTTTAATCTCGTCTATAATTCTACTAAGCAAAACCAAATTTTATTTTCCACTGTGATATATAAAATATTAAATATTAATTTTAGCTAATTGGGATTTAGAGCATTGGTAAATCGGCTGATGAAAAGATAAATTAAATGTTACTTACATTTTAAGATATTCAAAGAGAAAACTCCACACAGTCGCACAAGCACAGGTTGTAAAGTGTATCTCGGAGACGGCAATACTTCGTCCGCGCAGTAAGAGCTCCAAAGACAAACTGATGAAACCCTCGAGGACGCGCTTATAAATAACACTCCGGTCGGGAGGAGGCCTCGCCGGAGGAGTGAGGGAAAGTCGCTAATGAGTAAACAACCCCGGGCGGTCACGTAGGCCCTAGCACGCGCCTTGACACGTGACTCCGCGGAGTCGCTCACGGGGGGGGGGCTTGCATCCTCACCGCGCCTTTGCTGGTTTTGAACCATCATGATGGGTCTGGAAGACCGCTGATGAGTAAACAGCCAAGATCTCATGAGGAAAACGCGTTTAAAAATTAATAGCGGGCCTGTTTAACTGTGGATTCTCAATTTTCTTTAAGGGATGGTTTACTTAGGCCGCCGCCCTACATGTGGTGAAATTTCATCAAAATCGGTCGGTAAACAGCTGAGATCCCATAAGGAAAACGCGTTTAAAAATTAATAGCGGCCTTGTTTAATGGCGGATCTATGGGGTTCTTACGTCATTCGCTTCCTCTGGGATAGGCCTACATTCTGGAAAAAGTCCCGTGGGAATCGGTGAGTAAATAGGCTAGTTATTAATTTTTGAAAGTTTTTCCTCATCATGAAAAATGTTGCAAACGGGGGGGGGGTGACGTCATGTGGGGGGGGGTGACGTCATGGGGGGGTCCGAGCTTGGCTATGGGGAAGGTCGGGGGGGGTCCGAGCTTGGCTATGGGGGGGGGACGTCCTCGCGTCCTCGCGTCCTCACCGCGCCTATGCTGGTTCTGAATCGGTCTTTGCCCCCTACTGTTCTATCATGGAAATATTACCTACTGCTGGTTTTGCGTTTACGCTGTGCGATCATACAGACAACCTCACGACACACTTCAATTAATTTGCAGCAGCAATCTTTGAAGAGGAATATAAAGGCTAGTACAGAGGGACGACAATATCCTCGATCAATACGGTGACTATGTCGAAAAGTAATCATAAGTGTACCTATCTGTAGGTAACAAAATCATTTGTACATGCACAATTGTCTGACATTTATGGTCTATCGGAGATTGATAAAAAACTACCATTAATCCAATACAACAGAACAAATAAATAATTTTACGATACTAAATCTTCAATAGTGATTAAAATTGGAATTTTGAGTTTGAATTTATATTTCAAAAAATATTGGTGAGTGTTATAATTTTAAATTTTTACTATTTAATGTTTTAAAAAACTCATGAAAAGAATGAAATTACTTTTTATTTATGTATCTAACAAAGTAAAAAAAGTAATTTATATCTACTACATCCGTTTTATAATTGTTTATGGTTTAAGAGCGTGCCTAATCTTACAGAAATATATGTTTTAGGATAAGGTTAAGTTAAAAGGAAAATGTTGACTGCTATATATAAACTTAGCATTCAGATACAAGAAAAAAGATTTAGCTCTCCATAATTTATATTGTATGGTAAATACAAGATTGTAACAAGTGTCATTTTTCAGAATATGCTATAACAACACATTGTAGACTTAACATTAAACTAAGTGCTGTTGGTCTAAGTACCTAGGGAAGGATGGATTATTATCCCAGGGCCATGATAAACTTAGTAGTAACACAACTGCTGGCTCGTGTTACACAATAAAACAACCCTGTCTAACGGCCGTGGTAAACGTGTTTACATTAGGTTTGGGACGAGCTACTCACTACAGGGCACAGTAATCGTTAATGTTGGCAAGTTAAGTCTTAAGGGAAGCGCCTAAATATATCTACAATTATTTAATTTCATATAACTATACTTTCTCATATTTAAAAACCAAAACTTTTCAGAAGCCTTTTTCCAGATTGTCATCCAAACTCATTTAAATTGATACAAATTATAATATAAACTGATAATAAATCAATAATAATAAAGTAATATTTAAAAATCATGTTTTCGTATTATATCTTCAATTGCTTACTGATAAACTGAAGGAGCTCAAATCAGTACTTTGTCCAATGTTAATGTTATGGATTATTAGGAAATTTGTATATCTTGATTATCAATAAACATTTGGTAATTTAATTTGTTATGGCGAATATTTGCATCAAAAGCCTATTTTTGTGATCCATTATGCAGAAAATCATACTTTTTTTAAGAAAATGTATTAACCTTTTCTGGTTGTAATGGAAAGGCTTACCAAGCCTTTTTTTCACCTGTAAATCCCAATACATATAGATGTATATACAACAAGCCCATTGATCCCAAAGGTAAACTGTTTTATATAACCATTTATGATTTACTGGAGATGAGTATTTTTACAAAAGACAAACAATTTTTAAATAAACTCACATCTAATTTTTTTGTGTAGAATAATACGTAAAATAACTGTGGGTGGATTTAATCTTATTGATCCCTTATGCGCAGCTGTTTCTGATCTTTATCTCGAGGTTAAAACCGATGACCCAGAATAAAGGTAATTACCACCGTCAATTCGCACCAAATACTTGACGGACCTCAGCAGACGACGCGGTCCAGTAGAGCCGTCTTAATTGAGGACTTCGCCATTACGTTTATTAGTTTTATTACATTATTATGTTTGGGTTGGTTTTTAAATAAGTTAAAACGAATACAGATAATTCCTTGAAAATACGAATATTAATACTAGTTTCTAGATAAATATTAGAGTAACAAAAAATACATTTTACATTTTACATAGAATGTGCTGACCTGAGTTATATTAGTACTGGAGGCGTAAAAGAGTGAAATAGCCCATTAACATACATTTGGATGGTCCCCGTTCCAGTTTTGTTATTCTAAGCTATTTTGAGTTGAGTTTGTTGGTTTCTCATCTTACCCAGGCAGGGCTAATATGGATTCCCAAAGAGAATCCACGGTTGCCCATTCAAGACCCCACCAGGATTGGTGTTGGATGACCACACAGAGGATTCCACAGTCCTATCCCCGCCTGAACAAATAAGTACCTAAAAAAAGGCAAAAAACTACCGCCATCCGCTTATTAAAAAGGCGGAAAGAGAAATTTGTAAGTATATATTGAAGCCATACTATGGAAATGTCACAAATAACTTGGTGTATCCGTAGTTAATTTCAACCGTACCCTTAGTTAATGTTAAATACCCCCCGTCGCAGCAAACCTGCGTACTCAGCGAATTTCCAATGCATTGATATGTTTCTCACTAGTACATAAAGCCACTCACCAAGTTTGACAAAAATACATTCATAAATAAGTGATTTATTACATTTTATTTATTCCCCATAAGAATAACATTAGGACTGAGTACGCAGGTTTGCTGCAACGAGGAAGATAAGAAATGAGTTTTTATGCAATTATCAATATAACTGAACCAGGTGAAGCTACTTACCATGTTTTATTAATTTATGTTCATAATTAAGGGAGATATAAAACTTTACTTATTCTCCATAAGAATAACATTAGGGCTGAGTATGCAGGTTAGCTGCTACGGGGACAGACAACAAAACATTTATTTTTTGTGCAATTATCAATATACCTGTACAACATGAAGCCACATACCAAATTTCATCAATATACATTCATAAATAATCAAGATATCAAATTTTATTTATTCTCCATAAGGATAACATTGGACAACGTACTGTGTTTAGCACTTTGAATATCTCTGCAACAGTTTGACGTAGAATCACAATTTAAACACCAAAATGATTGTTTTGTGGAGCTGAAGTGATTGGTAAAAGAAAATGTGAAGTTTAAAGTAAAATTAACTGAGGAAAAGCCAAAAACCTTTTTCCCATAAGATTAACATGAGAGATTTTATGAGCATGTTTTTTGGATTTTTTCCGCAACCACTTAACCTAGGTTAATAATTCAAAATACCATATTATTTGTTTTTTTAAGCTCTATAACATGGTCTAAACCTAAATTAAGTGTTTTAAAAATTTTAGGGTAAAAAATTCAAAAAACTGATTTTTGGAAAATTTAAAACCCCCATAAACCCCCCTTCCCATAGTCCGATTTTTCTGGTTTTCGAACTTAAAGTCATAAATGTCAGTTTACACATTTGAGCCAAATTTCATCGAAATCGGACGTTTTTTACTCAAGTTATCGCATTCACGGACACATATATAGATATATATATATATATATATAGATATATATATATATATAGATATATATATATATAGAGATATATATATATACATATATATAAATTTGAACGAATAGTGTTTTGGACATCTGGGGACCTCAAAACAAAAAGTTATCATGGTCTCGGGCTTAAGTCTTACCATGAGACCTACGGTAATAGCTTCTTCCCTATAGGGGAAATTCGCTAAAAAGAATGACCAAATAATCTTCCCGTTCCATATTCAATGACTAAATAGTGTCATGGAGACAAAGAAGACATGAAGGCAAACCCATTATATTTAAGATATTTAAAGTTTAAGCTGTAAGTTATAATAACTTAAACCAGGTTCATTCAGTGGCTTAGACCTGACATGCTAATCCTGTTTTGTTGCCTCGATTACAGGTTAACTTGGGATTAAACGGTACATCATATGGAGTCCAATGACAAACAGTGTTTGAAACTTATTAATACAGTTTCACTTTAAAACATAAATTGCAATATACAATTATGTCCCGCTGAAAAGGACAATTTCACAGTTATCTCCTCTTCATGTATTTTTTTACTTAGAAGTAAAATTTTACTTTTACGTTATGTTCTCATTTTTTTTAACTTACATATTTCAGAATTGGACTTTATTACGTTCTTTCTATCTTGGTGTGTTTAATTTGCTAAGTGTTAAATAGTTATATTTAAGAATCGTTCAATATTTTTCACGCCTGTATGAAGTAACAATATAAAAGTGCAAGTAAAAAAGGTTCCAAGATTAAGCAACCTTAACGTTTTGATACACAATGTTTAATGGTCGTCCTCAGTCTTGAAGAGTCCCATTGGTATAAATTGTAATATGATCATATTGAGTGAAATATATAAATGAGTTGCCTAAGTAACAATGTGATGCTGAGCAGGTGAGTTCGTACTAAAGAAATCAATACTTCCTAATAGTCAACCTTATTTCTAGGCAGCTTTAAATTTTTGCAAAAAAAGAAAATTGGATACAATTTAATTTATTGCACTTAATGAACAAAAGCATTTTATTATTTTCATGATTAAATATAATATAAGAAGGTAAAACTAAACATCTCTTGTAATAGGGGTCTTTAAAGTTTTCAACCATAAAAGAGCAATAAGTAATGATATCAGTAAAAAATTCGGTTTTAATTGTTCTAATTCATATTTTTATTGAATAATAAGACTAATATAGGAAGTGAGTTGGTTTTATTTATTCATCTGGCCAAGACTGGTGACAGGGTAATGCAGTTGACAGCCGTCGAACTATCATCTATTAAACACAGCTTGATCAGTAAACGTGGTCAACAAGTGTTCATTCATTACTGAATCGGTAACATTTATAAACATATTTCAAAATGGAATAAAAATAAGTAGAAATTTATTTAAGTTAATATTGAAAACAAATATGAATTTAATTTCAAAACTCAATGTAGGAAAGTTCAATGACGGTGAGGAAGTAGATGGCGTTGACCCTACTCAAATTACCGGAGGTGTCGGGTAGCGGGCAAACAACAAACATTCACAAAACACGCCTGGGCTTTCTGAAAACAGCGAACATGCTGATTAAGTAGGTTCACTCACCGTTTAATCACTGCCCACCCGGAATTGTGCTGACGATTTGAATAGCCAATGACAAACACAAACGTAATGTTCGAGGCACTCTAATTGGCAAGGGGGCGGAGCTGACCAAATTCGGGGGTAACATTTTAGAAACATAGGGAGGGGAATGGACGGAAAAAAATAGGATAGAGGGAAGTCAAGAAGAGAACGTGGTGTTGAGAGGTTCTAGGTTTAGCTCGGACCGAGTAGGGCTAATACCGCACTGGACAGCCTTATTGCACCAGTCGGATCCCTAGACCTCGCTACCATCCGTTTATTACCAAGACCAACTAGCCACCGGAACTGGGGACTACCAACTTCAAGAGGCTTCGAGACGTCCAAGGATAGGAGCCATCCACGGGGACCAGGGACCTCTACTGGACGAGGGAGAAGACGCCACCAGCTTCCCGACACGCCTTCGGACACCCGGGGACGCTGAGCGAGAACGGGTCACCTAGGAGACGGTCGTCATCCGTGGAGGCAGTCGTCCTGGAACGAAGTCCTCGGATACTGTTTGGTATGTCAAACCTTTTCTTAGGGGCACAAAGTATAGGTCTCTCCATAGGCATGGGGAAAATTTAAAAGACAATTAAATTTGATTTAAAGCTAGACGTGAAGCGTGGAAAATAAATTAGATCCTGAGTTAAATAAAGTTTAATAATATCTTTGAAGAGTTACTTAGATTACGAGAAATAGTAATGACATATCTCATATATAAAAGTTAATGTAAATATTGAATGTTAGGGTAGAAATCGATTTAAACATAAAGTTATAAGGTCAAAGTTTTACGTAGAGTCACTTGTGTTTGAATAAAGATTTAGTTTGAGAAATCGGAGCAGTTGAACTATATAAATATTTTAAAGTGTTATGAACACTTGATGCACCATTGGTGTTGTTTTGAGATTGATTTTGATTCGTAGTTTAAGGTTATATGTCATGTCATTTGAATGGAATTATGCTTATCTTTAGAATATTATTTGTGGCTTCAATTTTGTTATGTACGTAGAGTTTGTTTATCATATAAAGAAGGACTGAATCCCACAGACAATATATTTTGAGTGTTGATAATCATTTGTGTATGTTATAGCGTATTTTAAAGGGTTTTAGTTGTTATTGTGTTTTGTGCCGAGTTTCCATTGATTGTTTAATATTTGGAGGACTGACGTAAACGTTTGAACGGCAATTATAGATTAACTGCCTATGCAGATTTCCCCTGTGTAAGAGTTGTGCCTTTAAAAATATTATGGTTTTATTAAATGTGTTGTGCTAACTTAATCTGTGTCCAGTTAATTCTCGTTCCTTAGTGTAACCTCCACTGCTAAGCGAGTCATTTGGAAGTTATTAGTTGAAAGTCAAGTGGTACAATAAAACCACCAAAGTTTACGTGGTGGCGACAGCCGCTTTGATTTAATTATCAAAGAATTGAGTGGACACAGAATAAGAACTTGTTTTAGTCATAAGAGGGAGAGATTTGACACTTTTAGTATATAAGAATGTATATTATGATATAACTGAGAATATATATAGATTACGTGTAGATAGATAAAGACGAGTAGGAACCCAGAAATAGATTAGGTATATTAGGGTGTCCGGTTTGGAAGCTCCCCTGTTAAAGAGAATAACTTATTAATTCCCCTAGTAAGGAAAATTAGGTCAAGGATCCAAGGGCTTAGTTGAGGAGTAATTAATTTGAACAGTTTAGTTAAAATCACAGTAATTGTTAGTCAACAATTTTAATCGGGGGCGAGGTTTTGTTTAGGGTAACTTAAAAGGGATGACATGCCAAACGGACAAGGACCGATTTCGTTAAATCAGGACATATACCGAATGAGTAAACCCCAACTTCAAGGGACATTAACTAAGTTCCATATAAAGTTTAGAGAAGATGACACAGTTGCAGATTTAAGACCTATTGTAGCCGACTTATAAGCGTATCTTAAAAATAATTGGACAGAGGATGTACCCTTTTTTATTTTGCCAATTGTGGGTAACACAATATTAATTTGGAAAACTATTTTGACCAGCCCAGATAACAATAACCTTGACCAACAGGCAGTGAAATGATGCACTTTGATAAACCATTATGTAGCATTTAATTTACTCCTCCTCGGATACTCTTCAAAATCAAATTAAACATTTCTTGCTCATAAAATTATAACTGAATTTACATTTTCTTATCAACTACATATATGGATCAGTCTTACTTTATTGCTACCCCGCCTGCCATTCCGATTTCCGATACAAAGCATGAGCTCGAAACATGAACCCCGTCTGGAAATAAAACAGAAAATCCAGACGCATTAATAATTAGTATTTACTACAATTCATTTTAAAAATCAAATTACTTTACAACTTTACATGTGCTTTTCGACTGAACAAAATATAACAAGCACAACCAAATATTTAAACAAGTGATTTTACAATTACATATTATTTCTCAACAAAACAAATTATATAAACATTACAAGGAATTAAACAGTTACATTTTAATAATCAAATAGTTTAAGACAGTTATACAATTCAAAGTTAATTAAAGTTTTTACTTACAATTACTACGGGGATGCGACATGATGGTCGGAAGGCAGTTATTAGACTCCGAACGGCTTACAGAACTTAAAATATGAATCTTGGCGTCTGCAGTGCCTACATGATATACTCGACGTAATTACAGGTAAAGACAACTTATATATACATTAATACTTTGATATACATTTGTGTATTTTAATAATATCCTAATATACGGTATAAAATTTCCCCCTACACATTTAAAATATACAAATGGATATCATATAAATCGCAATACCTAAACATCTTTATACAATTATATTCCCTTAAAATTTCAGCAACAATTTTCATTCAAAATATTTACTCTTAATATAATCAAAACATAAACAAATCATTTTGACAGTTCGACCATAATGTTTGACATTTCATACGACTACTGAGCTCTGATGGCGAAATTAAGAACTCGCTTCATCTAGTTTGCAACTATTCCGCTAGAATACGCTCACAACTACTTCCGTCTGCAAATTACTCATTTTCCTGTCAAATTATTAACTTTATTGACAATAACAAATCATTCTAATACATTTAATTCAAAATTGACATCATCTAAATTCTTTTATTAACATTTTACTATTTTTCAAACTATTCTCACATTTTAATTCCCCTTATAACCTAAACAAAACATATTATAAATGAGATATATTGACGCATAACGGTACATTTCCACAAATAACTTTCTCTTTTCAACATATTTCCTGTTCGCTGTTAGTCTATAATAATCCGTGTTACTGTAATGTGTGTCGTGTGTCGTGCGTGTTAATAGTTTTTCGTTTTCGTGTGTTATAGTGATTTTTACAGTGTGTGTTTATGTGTGTGTGTGTAGTGATAAAATGTGTCAACTCAAAAAAAATGTGCGCTTAAAACTACCTAACTCTAATCACTCGTACAACATTCAGCTTAATTCATACTCATTTATACGCGGGATCCCATACTTACACTCAATTTTACATACTTACATACAACAGTCAATTTTTACTCTACTAACAACTAACAGAGAAATTTATTTATTATTCAATCACATTTTTTTTTAACTACTTGAAAACAATACTTTACATTTGAACTCATTATCAAATCGTTAAATACCTCAATATTCCTCATTTATGTTAAATACATTACTCAAATTATTACCCTTCAAATCAAAAATAAATTCATTTACTTAAAATTAAAATAATACAACAAATTCTTCGTTGCTAAGGCTTGAAAATGTAAAGATAATCCGAGTACATCTTCTTGCTTGATTTTGCTACATCATTGCTTCATTTTACTACATTTTGCTTGAGGTTTTCAATACATTATTTTTCTTTCTTGAATTTATAGCTTTGCGATTATTTTCTAAAGTCTTAAGCTATTTTGAGATCCACAATATGTATTTTCCTTACATCTTCTAGATCTTCCATGTTCTGCACTAGCACAGTCCCTTCACTTATGAAAAATAATATTTTGTACGGTCCGATATATCTGGGAGCTAGTTTTTTACTGAATCTATTTATTTTTTTACTAAGGTAATGAGTTCTTATATACACCAGACTATTTACTTTGAAAGGGTGGTTACTCCTGGGAAATTGGTATTTATCCCTCTTCCTGTTTTTAACAATACTCTTCTTTATATTGTTAATGGCCCTTTTCAGGTTTTCCGATTTTTCCTCAGGACTTAGATTATGAGAAATAAGGTCCTGAACATTCCATAAATTTGTGAGAGGATTATTACATGGGTGAAAAAACATCATTTGGAAGGCTGTCGAGTTTGTTGACGAATTACGGGCTGTGTTTAGTGACATTTGTATAAAGCCTAATTCTGTGTCCCATAATGTGTGGTCCTTAGAATAATAACATCTTAAACAAGTGTTTACTGACTTAATGTAACGTTCAGCTCTATTGCCATTTGCCCTGTATGCCGCTACCCGGTGGTGTTGAATATGATTGTTGAATAAATAACCTTTAAATTCTTTTGATATGAAATAGCTGGCATTGTCAGATACGATTATTCTAGGGAGGGAAAAATTATCAAAGACTAATTTCATTTTTTCTATAATTAGTCTGGTTTTGCAGTCTCTTAGAGGATATAACCACACAAATCTACTAAAAGCATCAACTAATACGAGTATGTATTGGTTCATATTTTACTTCGAGGCAGAGGTCCAAGCACATCAATATATATAGTATTCATAGTCTGGTATACGGGGACAGAAATCAATTTTCCTTCGTGTTTTGCTTGATCAGACTTAGACATTTTACATATTTTACATGCTTTTACCTTTTGTTTTACAGCGTCATTTAACTTAGGATTGTAAAAATGCTCATTTACTTTAGCCTGCGTTCGGTAAATGCCCAGGTGGCCCCCCATCACATTGTCGTGATAAAACGCATACACCACACTAATCAAATTTTGAGGTAGGAATACTTTTCTGCTGTACATTAATATACCATCTTTTAACGTAAAATTCTTATTGTTCGTCTTATCAACAATACTTTTTTTGATAGCTATACATTCTTCGTCTTTCTCTTGATGATATTTTAAATCCGAACAATCAAAGGGTAAACTATGTATCCAATTCACAAATAAATATTCCTCTTGTTGCTTCTCAAAATTTTTTATTTCTGCTTTATTAAAATCCTTTGTTTTGCTGTTTAGATTGTATTCAGTAACCATACATACATTTGCAACTCCAGCCGATTCCTTTTCATCTGGCGTTTCGTTTTCGTCCTCGGGCCGCTCGAACATCCTTGACAAGGCGTCGGCAACTTTGTTGTCAGATCCCTTAATGTGTTCTATGGTGAACGGGAGATTTAATAGCCGTTCTATCCATTTTCCTAGACGACCAAGGTGAGATTTTTTGTCGAGAATATAAGACAAGGCCTGATTATCGGTTACTACCTTAAAGGGTTGGTTTTCAAGATACTCATGCCACTTTTCAATGCATAAGATGATACTATATGCCTCTTTCTCATATACGCTGTACCTTAGTTCGGTTGGAGTAAACGTTTTTGAATAGTACGCTATAGGCATTAAGTCATTGTCCTCGTTTTCCTGCAACAATACCCCCGCGGCTCCAAATTGGCTCGCATCACATTGTAGAGTAAAATTTTTGGTAAAATCGGCCATCTGTAATACTGGAGGATTTGCGATTTTTTCCTTCAACGTATCAAAGGCCTTTTGACATTTTTCGTCCCATACAAATCGTGCTCCCTTCTTCTTGAGATTATGAAGCGGTACGCATATCTCCGCATATTTGGGTACATACTTGGACCAGAATGAACACATACCAGTGAACTGTCGCACTTGTTTAACATTTTTCGGCACAGGGAAGTTCCTTAAGCTAATTGTTCTCTCGGGGTCGATAGTGATGGAATTATATTTTATTAGGTGCCCCAGGAAACTTATCTCTTGGCAGAAAAATTTTGCTTTCTCAGGATTTACGGTGATCTTATGGTCTGACAGTCTTCGAACTACCTCTCGTATGTGGGTAACATGGGATTCCTTATCTGGACTATAAATCAAAATATCGTCACAGAAATTTATTACATAATCGAATTTGATATCTTGGAATACTTTTGCCAGATAATTAGCCAATATGGAGCTCCCGCATTGAAGACCAAAGGGTACTCGTTTCATTCTATATTTCCCAAATATAGTGCTAAATGATGTCATATCACGTGAATTTTCCGCCAAAGGACATTGTAAGAAAGCCTTGTTCAAATCGATAATCGTAAAGTATTTCGCCCCTTTCAAATGCTGATACATGTTCTGCAAGTCACCTAAAGGATAATTCCTTTTCATTAACTTTTTATTGAGTTCTGAATAGTTTACCACCAGCCTATCACGTTTGGTTAAAAAAGCAGGGCTACTAAATTCACTAACAGATTCCTCTATAATATCTTCCGCCACCAATTATTTATGATTTCTTTCATTTTGTGAACAGCTGGGGGACTTAAATAATAAGGGCGTATATTTACGGGCTTATCGTCCGTTAACTTCAATTCCACCTCCAGGTTGAGAGCCTCTCCTATCTTATCGGTGAATACTTCAGGATAATCTTTTATTATTTGTTCGATTTCCCTAGTCATTTCGACAGTACCGATTTTTAAAGTGTGTAGCCTCAGTTGTTCTGATATTTCATTTCTAATCATTTCTACCTCATTTGTTGGATCAAATTTAAATTTACACTTTTCGGAGCTGAAATTCAAACTCACACCATTTTCCCTCATAAAGGGATCACCTAATATCATCTGAAAAAAATTCTGTTTGATAACAAGAAATTTTTCCACCCATGAATATTTATTTATTTTCATTTTCAATTTGCATTCCTGCATTACTTCTACCGGATTGTCATTTGCACCCACAATGTTTCCTGTCCATTTGTTTTTGCTCATAATTAACTTTCTTGCTAACAACTCATTATACAACTTTTCACTTATGAAATTTTTACTGGCTCCAGTGTCTAACAGAGAAGGCGTACTCAAGTTGCTATCTAAGGTTACTAACACACATGGTAAGTAGTTTGCCGTTTTTCCCTTAAGTTTAGTTAAGCTAGTACAATTTATTTTGTTATAAGTTTTTACTAATTTTCTTAGTTCACTCTTAAATCCAGGGGAATATTAATGCTCAAAATCCTTAGGACCTTTTACAGCTGTTTCACCTTTAATAGGATAAACTTGAGGTTTTCTGTAACATTGTTTCGCAAAGTGTCCAGGTCGATTACATTGATAACAAAGTTTTGGCTTAGGCTGTGTTACATTCGAATTTCTCAAATTTATTGCAGGTCTATGCCTATAATTTTCGTTAATCTTATAACGACTGGGCTGTGTTGTAGGGGGCAGATAGTTATCTTTAGGTACGTTTATGCAATCTTGATTTCTTACTAAATCATTATAACCAATGTTATTGACATTAATACACAACTGGTCCAAATCTGAAAATGTTAGTGGGTTTTTCTCAAATATTAATTTGTTTCTTATCTCTGGGTGTATTCCATGTTTAATAAATGTCACAAGTTGTTCTTCAGTTAAATTACTTTTTAAAATCTGATGATTAATTTTCACTTCATTGATGTATATAGATAAAGGTTCATTGTGTTTTTGAGGTCTGAATATAAGTTCTTGCTTAAGTTTCTCTCTTTGAGTTATGGGAATGAAAGTTTGTAATACATCATTATGTAAAGAGTCCAATGATTTTGAGGTGCGTTTGTGCTCGAGTATTTTATTTATCAAGGGCGCTGTAGAGTATATGGGCAAAATTTCAAATAATTCATTTTCGGTTAATGCAGTTTCATTTCGGATATCTACAATATTCCTCAAAAATTGTAACAGGGGACTTATCTCGAGTCCATTACAGGGAGTGAATTTTTGTAAATAAATCTCTAATGGATTGGTCAACTTTCCAAAAATACTGATAGGTTGAGTGTTATGGGCGATTACTAATGGTGTAGCAGTGGAGGTTGATGGTATATTTTCATGTGTTACTGTGATAGGGTTGAGTAATTGTGGTCTTGTAGTAGCAGCGGTTAGGTTAGGTTCCAGTAGTGGTTGAGTAGGCGTAGAAGTAATAGGATTTGTTTTTACTATTTGATGTTCTTCTGCTTTACCTAAAAGTTCTTCTTCTTCGACGAGTGATGTGTTAAAATCCTTTTCAAATGCAGCCATTTCATCAGAGTCTACTGTGTTTTCAATGGATTTAAAGCTTTCTAAGGTAGATGTTAATTTGCTTTTTATTTCTTCTAGTTTTAATTTTTCTTGTGGATCTATTTTACATTTTAGTAAGTTGTTTACCCTATCTTGCAAGTGATTTGATTTAGCCTTAATTTTAGCTATTTTCAGTTTACTTTGATTTTCACTACATTGTTCAATTAATGCTACTAATATTTCAAATTTTTGACTCACACAATCTATTTCATTATGCAAAGTATACTTTCCTGTTAAATTATTAACTTCAGGTTTTATATACAAACAATCCCTTATTAGTTTCCTCATGAAATCAACACTATCATTAGTTATTTCCTGTGCCCTTATAGTTAGTTCATAGTGTAATTCATCCTTACTTAAGTAGTTTAGATTATACTTTGATGACATATTGTTTATTTATTGTACCACAAATAAAATAATATAACACAGTTCTTGTAGATAAATGCACCTTTCATACACTGAAATTTTGAAATTTGATTTAGATAAAACACTTGTCCTTTTTATCACATACTTCATATCAATGAAATATTTCTTCAGTAAATCATGGATTTAAATAAATACTACAAGTAAATTAATTTCATGCTATTTCAGCACTTTAATAATGATTTCTTGCAGTTTACTTGTCCAATAACATATTTTTATTTATCTTGAGGTAAATAATATCTTGCTGTGATTTTTGTTGTACCTGTGGTTTTGAGGTTATGTTGTTATCGGTAAATTATGTTATGCTATTTCAGCATTTTGATAAGCATAGTCAAATTAATAGCAGAGTTGCGCAATAATTATGTACCCTTTTTTTATTTTGCCAATTGTGGGTAACACAATATTAATTTGGAAAACTATTTTGACCAGCCCAGATAACAATAACCTTGACCAACAGGCAGTGAAATGATGCACTTTGATAAACCATTATGTAGCATTTAATTTACTCCTCCTCGGATACTCTTCAAAATCAAATTAAACATTTCTTGCTCATAAAATTATAACTGAATTTACATTTTCTTATCAACTACATATATGGATCAGTCTTACTTTATTGCTACCCCGCCTGCCATTCCGATTTCCGATACAAAGCATGAGCTCGAAACATGAACCCCGTCTGGAAATAAAACAGAAAATCCAGACGCATTAATAATTAGTATTTACTACAATTCATTTTAAAAATCAAATTACTTTACAACTTTACATGTGCTTTTCGACTGAACAAAATATAACAAGCACAACCAAATATTTAAACAAGTGATTTTACAATTACATATTATTTCTCAACAAAACAAATTATATAAACATTACAAGGAATTAAACAGTTACATTTTAATAATCAAATAGTTTAAGACAGTTATACAATTCAAAGTTAATTAAAGTTTTTACTTACAATTACTACGGGGATGCGACATGATGGTCGGAAGGCAGTTATTAGACTCCGAACGGCTTACAGAACTTAAAATATGAATCTTGGCGTCTGCAGTGCCTACATGATATACTCGACGTAATTACAGGTAAAGACAACTTATATATGCATTAATACTTTGATATACATTTGTGTATTTTAATAATATCCTAATATACGGTATAAGGAAAAGAAAGTTGTATTAAGACAATTATTAGGCAAGAGATTTTTATCTGAGACAGAACGCGCAAAATACCCGTCATTACGGCGGATTGAACAGTTTATTAGTGAAAGGGACAATTTATATGACACTCCGGCGGTTGATTACGAGCTGTTAGGGGAGGAATACGAGGAAATAGAATTTAACGTAGGAAGTTCAAGCGACACACTGTCACAAGATTCACAAGAAGAAACGGGTAATAGGGACAATTTAAGAGGATCGACCAGTAACCTAGAGAATCAAAATTTTCCGGCACACCTTACACTTCAGCCTAGAGGAGATACAACAATGTCTAAGGAGAAATTACCTTTAATATCGGCAGGGACGTACCATGGTCTACAGTCTGAGAATCCCAATGATTTTATTGATAAATATGAAATAGCTGCCATGTCAAATCATTGGCAGGAAAATTCAAAGTTAAATTTGTTTCCGGCACATTTGACAGGTACAGCACTAGCGTGGTACCAACACTACTCGAAAGGGAAAGATATAGATAGTTGGGACGACCTTAAGAAAGCGTTCATAGCAGCTTTCAGTCAAATTGGGCAAGTACAAACGTTGCAAAATATTTTGGAAAACAAAGTGCAGGGTAAGGACCAACCAGTCTTAACATATTACCTAGAAGTTTTGACACTGTGCAGACGTTATGATCCAGAGACAACAGACAGAAAGATTATACAACACATCATTCAAGGCCTAAGGCCAGAATTTTGTGACAGGATATTGGCAAAAACGTGCGACACATTAGAACAATTAGAGGACAACCTCAGGAAAATTGAATTGCAATTACAATTCAGGGCAGCAAATAGGGAAAAGTACAGTAGAGCAGAAACAGTAGAAAGAGTAGGGAATACACAGGGGACAGTATACAGGAAATAAACAATCTTCGGGCTGAAATAAAGAACCTAACACAGATCATAGCTAATATGAGCATCCAGCGGGAGACACAACCACAGTACGAAAACAATAATGTGCGAACACAACAGAGGACCTACTTCAACAGCTACCAAAGAGGAGGACCAAACAACAGGTGGTCACCCCCACAATGGCAGGGAGTACAGCATCAACATCACGGTGGAGCCAGGGACTGGAGAAACATTGCACCAGTAAACAATGTCGCGGCCGCTTACAACCAAGGTTACAGCACACCGGGACTCACGCGTTATCAGGGCTTTGCACCGACACGCAACACCGTCACGGGGGCGCTACACCACACCGCTGCACCTCGGCGGACGTCAACAGCTGAGTACTGGAGAGGAGAATGGTACTGCAGTATATGTAAGAGGAATAACCACACGACGCAGGACTGCAGATTCAGGACACCTCAGGCCAAAAATTACACTCAATCTCGAGGGAAATACTGTGACAATTGCAGAATGTCGAACCATAACAGAGAGGAATGTTTCAGGCTAAAAAGAACACAACAGAATTCAAAAAACTAATAAGGAGGGGACCTTTCTATACTAACTACACAGAGAGGACTCCCCACCCCTTCAGTGTTCCACCAAGACACAAAAACACACACAGCAAATTTCAAATAAACAATTATGACCAGGAGTTTCCTACTTTAACGGAGTCTAGGAACATAAAGCTAAATAAGAAATATAATCCACGAGACGAGACAAGAAAATATGGAAGGATAATACAGGATGAAGAAGCAAACGGATACCAGACAGGAAGGATGAAGGAATACATGTTTCAAGATCGCAGGGAAGCTAAGCATAGTTACAGACCCACAAACATGTCAAACAGGAGAATTGGAGAGAGAAATAATAGGGAAGATAGAGGAGGAAAAAATACACCACGTACTACGGATAAGAAAAAAGAAGAAGAAACACGAGAGGTACAGAAAAACAGGAAGGGTGAAGATAAAAAAAGGAAGGATATTTCCTAGGAGAGGAGAAGAAAAGGAAGATATGTTCGGAATTAGAAGAACAGGAACAACAACACACGATATTTAGCTGTGATATCTCACGTGTAGCAGAAGGAAGGATACATAAGCCTAGGAAAAAGGGAAACTTTAAAAACAAAGAGATACATGAAACGTTATTCAAAATACAGGACAGGGAAAACAGGAAAATGCCCGTCTTAACTTTGAATGCAAAATTAACTCAACATCCCAATATGTTAATAGCATGTATCATTGATACGGGCTCAAACATAAATTTGATTAACTCAAAACTGGTAAATGCAAATAATATTAAACAGAACAGAGTACCCAAAGTGGTATCAGCAAATGATACGCCTATTCAGATTTTAGGCACAACGGAGGTATTGCTAGAAGTTCAGAACATTATATTTAGGGAAACATTTTACGTTACACCTGACACCAACAGTGAAATATTGCTGGGTAACAAGTTTTTGAAGCGGAATAATGTAGAGTTAAATTTCAATACTAAGGAGATAATATTCAACATGGGATTACATAAACACCGAATTAAAATGGAAAATAAGTGGCTACTCGAATTAGAGGCAATTAACTCAAACAATATTATCACAAAGGCAAAGGTTATTGACATAAAATGTGAAGAAGACTTAGTGATAGCCGCTCATCAGCATAGGAGAATACAATTGCGACAAAACATCAGTGATGGAGCGCAATTTGAACCGGAAAAATCGCTACAGGAGAAGAAAAAATGTCATGTATATCTAGTTCAAGGGGATGATGGCGTTAAACCGTATTTAAATATTTATAACGCTTCAAACTTCCCAAAACATATCAATGCGAACACTATATTAGGATTTTGCACGGAGCAGGAAAATTCAGACTATAACCAACCGGAAGTTAAGCACCTAGGAATTAAATATCACAATAATCCGAGTAAACAAGTCCTTAAGGACAAGGATGGTATAGAATTTAATATATCTCCCCACTTAAATGCTGAACAACATAATAAGGTAGTAAAAGTACTACAGAAATATAAATCAATGTTTACTACAAAGATAAAGGATTTAACACCAGCAAATTTACCTCCAGTAGCATTGGAAACAATCCCTAATGCACAACCAACAAATTCACCACCCTATAAGCAAGGGAAACAAGAAAGAGGACAATTGAATCGATTATTAGAAGAATTACAACAGGCAGACATTTTAGAAGAAAGTTCAAATTACTGTCCCATAGCAAGCCCAGTGTTTATAGTGAGAAATAAGGATTGTTCTGCTCTCCTAGTAGCTGACATGCGCAAAATTAATGAAATCTTGAAACCTTGTATCTATCCGACCCCATCAGTAAATTTAGTTTTAAATTGCCTGAATAATGCTAATACATTTACTAAATTGGATCTGAAAGGAGCGTATCACCAGTTATTAGTCCGTGAACAAGACAGGGATTTACTGACAATTAGAACACAAGATAAGATGCTTCGCTACAAACGTCTCACGATGGGTTTAAAAGTAAGTTCGGCGCTGTTCAATAAAGCTATCTTGGCTATATTAAACAAGCATTTATACAACAAGGTAATCTCATACATCGATGATGTCATAATTTATGGAAAAAGTTTTGAACAGGATTTAGAAAACTTAGAAACAATTTTGGAAATTTTACACAAGGCTAATCTTAAACTGAACACCAATAAGTGCAAATTCCTATACGAGCAGGTAGATATACTGGGATACACAGTATCCAATCAGGGAATATTACCCCAAAAGTCCACTGTAAAGGCAATACAGGAATTTAAAAGACCGAACTGTCTAAGACAAGTAAGGCAGTTTATCGGGGCATCGTCATTTTTTAGGAAACACATTAAGAACTATGCACAAATAACATTACCGTTAACAGAGCTAATCAAGGATGGAAATAAAAATTTACCATTTAAATGGACTGAGGAGTGTGAAACAGCGTTCATAAAAATAAAAGAAATTCTGACAAACCCCCCTCTCCTAAAACATTTGAATGACAATTGGGAGGCCAGCATTTTTGTGGATTCAAGCTTATTTGCTCTGGGAGCATGTTTGGTTCAAACCGACCCAATAACTAATAACATACACCCCATAGCGTACTTGTCTAAGAAATATACCCCCACACAACAGCGATATTCGAACGCAGAGCGCGAGATGATGAGTTTGGTATATGCTGTAAATTATTGGAGAGAATTTACGCTAGGACGTAAAACAACAGTTTATACCGACTGTCAGGCACTCGTACATTATCAAAAATTTAAACACACTTCAACAAGATTGAATCGCTTAGCGTTATCGCTAGTAGATTATGACATTGAAATAAAATATAAAAAAGGCACTAGTAACTCTCTGGCCGACAGCTTATCAAGGAACCCGATAAATGAAACATTGGATGAAGAACCATTACAAATAACATTAAACTTAGGCGAGATTAAATCAGAAGATTTTGAAGAGCTACAAGCAAAAGACCCATACTTAAAGCAGATCAAATTAGCTAAAATTGCACCCGAATCAGTTCCCAAGAAAATTAGAAATCAGTCTAGGACGTATGAAGAGCTCGATAACTTATTGTACTACATACAGTTTAATGGAAAAGATAATACGTATTTATTAGCAATTCCGAGGGAAAAGGTAAATGAAATCCTACAAATTTTCCACGATAACATTTACTCAGGTGGACATTTTTCAGCTTTTAAAACCAGCAGAAAGATAAAAGAAAGATATTATTGGCCACAGATGGAACAAGATATACAAAACTACACGCGCACTTGCGAACAATGTCAATTAAGGCGCGATCCAACTTATAAGCAATTTGACAAGTTAACTTCTCAAGTACCGCCAACAACACCTTTTGAAAGATTAATTATCGATTATATGGGACCTATAACACAAAGTAGGGGCTATAAATACATATTAATGGTAACATGTCCCACCACGAGAATGATATTTACTCGCTGCACTCGATCTGCGGATGCTAAGACAACCGCAAACATCTTGTTAGAATTGTTTTGCATTTACGGATGCCCAAAACTAATAACACACGACCAAGGCACCCATTTTATGGGAACGGTTTTAAAACAACTGTTATCAAGCCTAGGAATTCAACAAAAGGCAAGTCCGCCCTACATGTACCGGATTCAGGGATTGACGGAGAGAGTGAATTTGATTTTTAAGAAAACTATAAGCCATTATATTGAACGAGAACCAAACCGATGGTCGGAAGTAGTAAAATACGTCACGTTCGCATACAACACGACCGTCAATAGAAGTACAGGCCATACGCCGTTTTATCTAATGTTCGCTAGAGAGGCGAATTTACCCTCAGACTATTTGTATGTCCACAAGGACCAAGATCCCGACCTAATTCGGGAAATTAAGCACATTCAAGAAATTAGGAAACAGATGCCCGAATTAATAAAAAAAGCTCAAGACGGGCAAAAGAAATATTTTGACTCAACAAAACGAGACTTAATATTAAATATCGGGGATGAGGTTTTAGTTCAAAACACTCCTCGTCACGGGCAGAAATACAGTAAATTTGAAAATGTTTACAAAGGACCATTCTTCGTCACAGACAAGATTAATGATACGACGTATATGGTTTTGTTAGAAAAATATGGTAAGCTTGTCAACCAGCCCGTACACATAGCTAGGATGAAACCGTTTAACCGGAGATAATATTATAAACAAAAAAAAACCAAAACAAGGAAACGCCCCGTTAAATTATTATTCAGTTATTAGGGAAGGAAAATTGTGCAACACTGTCAACCCCTCAAAATGAAAATACAGGGAATAATATATACATTTCAAGATGGTTTCCTTTTAGCTACAGGAAAATACTTAACAGGTTTTAGTACACACAATAACACTCCAAAGAAAGGAACAATATAACTTGAACAATTATTCAAGGAACAAATTATTAGCTCAAAAGTTTAAGTACAAATTAATCAAAGAATATAGAATAAACTATAATATATATTGTAATATATCACAGTGTAGTGGTACATCGAAGGTTATAAAAGATAGCTTATCAAATACCTTATGAATGATGGTATCCAATTAATACATTTCCCTAAAAGGCGGTTGCACTACATGTTAACATTTCACTAAAAACACTTTCAACTTACATTATTTTACGAGAAGCATGGATAAGAAATCAAACACCTCCATTATACAAAAAAAAAAACATTCAAACAAAAACAGGATTTACCAACACACGTTAATCAAAGAGCTAGGAGAAGACCCGAGAAACAGATCATCGCGCGGCAGACTGAATAACTCATCCAGTGAAGTTACAGTCTGGACCAGGATACAGAGAGATGACAACAGCAGTAATGTGACACATATGCTGTGGGAAGTGCAGTTTGTTTACATGCTGGCGTGCGAACAAGACTGCGTCAGCATACAGCATCTGGGTGAGAGAGAAAGAGATACATAGCAAGGTCGTCTGTCGCTGCGAAGTAAGACAACGGCTTATTTACTGTTTATTGATGAAACAGGGGATCCTGATCAAATCCCCCGCCTCATTGAAACTCAGTAATACAGAGTTAATATTTAAAAATTGTACTAAAATACGAAACAAATAAAAGATTAAAAAGGTTGATAAGTTACAAGGTTATAAAAATTAAACATTTATCATTACAAAATACAGATTTTGACTTATTTGGAAACTCTAAAACTTATATTTAATATTTTATTAGAATGAACTAGCACCATTACAATAATTTTGCCATTTACTAATTTATGTTCTTCACATTCAAACAATAAAAATTTAGGCTATTATTGCCTCAACGAGATTTAAACGGAACGGACAGTGTGCAGTAAGCAGAATGCCAATGAGTCACCACAAGCCAGAACTTAGCAATAGCGAGTCACGCTGAGGTCAGCTCGCCATGCATTTCTCCGCCTTGTCAAGTAGACGCGTTATACTTCAATCCAATTATGCTTCTCTGAAATCCATTTACCACAGGAGGTATGACAAAACTTGAGGGATCAAGTTTTCCCGGCAGAGGGGGAATATAAACATATTTCAAAATGGAATAAAAATAAGTAGAAATTTATTTAAGTTAATATTGAAAACAAATATGAATTTAATTTCAAAACTCAATGTAGGAAAGTTCAACAACGGTGAGGAAGTAGATGGCGTTGACCCTACTCAAATTACCGGAGGTGTCGGGTAGCGGACAAACAACAAACATTCACAAAACACGCCTGGGCTTTCTGAAAACAGCGAACATGCTGATTAAGTAGGTTCACTCATCGTTTAATCACTGCCCACCCGGAATTGTGCTGACGATTTGAATAGCCAATGACAAACACAAACGTAATGTTCGAGGCACTCTAATTGGCAAGGGGGCGGAGCTGACCAAATTCGGGGGTAACATTTTAGAAACATAGGGAGGGGAATGGACGGAAAAAAATAGGATAGAGGGAAGTCAAGAAGAGAACGTGGTGTTGAGAGGTTCTAGGTTTAGCTCGGACCGAGTAGGGCTAATACCGCACTGGTCAGCCTTATTGCACCAGTCGGATCCCTAGACCTCGCTACCATCCGTTTATTACCAAGACCAACTAGCCACCGGAACTGGGGACTACCAACTTCAAGAGGCTTCGAGACGTCCAAGGATAGGAGCCATCCACGGGGACCAGGGACCTCTACTGGACGAGGGAGAAGACGCCGCCAGCTTCCCGACACGCCTTCGGACACCCGGGGACGCTGAGCGAGAACGGGTCACCTAGGAGACGGTCGTCATCCGTGGAGGCAGTCGTCCTGGAACGAAGTCCTCGGAAACTGTTTGGTATGTCAAACCTTTGCTTAGGGGCACAAAGTATAGGTCTCTCCATAGTCATGGGGAAAATTTAAAAGACAATTAAATATGATTTAAAGCTAGACGTGAAGCGTGGAAAATAAATTAGATCCTGAGTTAAATAAAGTTTAATAATATCTTTGAAGAGTTACTTAGATTACGAGAAATAGTAATAAAATATCTCATAAATAAAAGTTAATGTAAATATTGAATGTTAGGGTAGAAATCGATTTAAACATAAAGTTATAAAGTCAAAGTTTTACGTAGAGTCACTTGTGTTTGAATAAAGATTTAGTTTGAGAAATCGGAGCAGTTGAACTATATAAATATTTTAAAGTGTTATGAACACTAGATGCACCATTGGTGTTGTTTTGAGATTGATTTTGATTCGTAGTTTAAGGTTATATGTCATGTCATTTGAATGGAATTATGCTTATCTTTAGAATATTATTTGTGGCTTCAATTTTGTTATGTACGTAGAGTTTGTTTATCATATAAAGAAGGACTGAATCCCACAGACAATATATTTTGAGTGTTGATAATCATTTGTGTATGTTATAGCGTATTTTAAAGGGTTTTAGTTGTTATTGTGTTTTGTGCCGAGTTTCCATTGATTGTTTAATATTTGGAGGACTGACGTAAACGTTTGAACGGCAATTATAGATTAACTGCCTATGCAGATTTCCCCTGTGTAAGAGTTGTGCCTTTAAAAATATTATGGTTTTATTAAATGTGTTGTGCTAACTTAATCTGTGTCCAGTTAATTCTCGTTCCTTAGTGTAACCTCCACTGCTAAGCGAGTCATTTGGAAGTTATTAGTTGAAAGTCAAGTGGTACAATAAAACCACCAAAGTTTACACATTAAATAATTACAAATGAAGAAAAAAATTAAGTTTTCTTACGTATATTTAATTTGAATTTTTTTCAGAAATCTTGTGGTTTGCACTTGTAATGCTAAAAATATATTTTAATCTTTTAAATGAGCAAAATGTTGTATAGTTATTGTAATAACAGGCATATATCAACAAATCGTGACAAAAGAGTAATTTTCAAAAAGCTATTGATACACCCCTACATAAAATAGTTTTAAAACAGTATATTCAAGCATTAAAAAATAAATAAACGTAAAATGAGTATATTTTAACGAATTTAACAATGAAAACGTTAAAAAATGGAATATAAATATTATGTATCATTTAGATATATGTTTTTTTAATCATCATATGGCACAAACTGTGTAAGCCTTCATTCTGGTAATTTGGAAAGTTGTTGAAGTTGGTCCTCACAAGTTCACTGGTTTATTTATTATACAGAAAATTATTCATAAATAATTCTTTCACACTATCATCTTAACCGTAGGACCTAGCCTAGAGATAACTAAGCAAAGTATATGGAGTGGTGGAAATCAGTCAAACATCAGGAGGTAAGGATTTTCCAATGGTGGGATTTACATAATTCTTGTGACTTCTACTTAACTAGTTCTATTGCTGGAGAGAGTTTAGTCCAGTAGTATAAGTGTAAACAAGTTTGCAGTTGTATTAAAAAGATGTTATAAACATAAATTCTACCACAACGTTTTGTTATTAAGCAATTTAAAATTGTGGATAAAGGAGTTTTATAATGTTCGTCAAAGTATGTTTAAGTAATATTTATCTTAATATATTACATCTAGTAACTATGGTATTTTTTACTTCTTGCTACAATATTTTAGCGCATTTGAGTTAAGCTGATAAAGGAAGTCTTATACCAGTCCCAGATTTAAGGATAAAGCTGTTGATATAAGGACAAAGAAAAGCAATTACTGTCGATTCGGAAGGATTTTGGCTCAATTAAAGGGGGCTACATTCCAGCTTCGCGGGACCTGATAATTGCTCTTGAGAAAGAAATGGGGGCTTGGCTTTGAAAAATATCGTATTTCTTAGCGTTTCATATTATTATTTAGGATAATGGTAAATAAGAAACCCAGGTAAAATAGTGTCGACTATGTATATGTGTATTCAATGAGGTTTTTTTACAAATAACTTATATCTATGTTCCTAATAACTGTGTGTATTTCTAACAAACATGAAAATAGTTTTATCCGGTTTATAGTGAAACCTCAGTCAATAAGAGTATCAATATTGAGAACGTAACTTCGATAATTATCTTACTCAAATTATATTTCAATATTGATTGTTAAAACTAAAACTTAATTGACATAGTAATTTACCGTTGATCAGAAAACAAACCCGTTATACTACATTTCTAAGGGTTTGGTAGGTTAATATTTGACCATGTAATATGATAAATTTAATGCATATTATTAGTATTTGGAAGTATATACTGGTAGTCATACTTCCTTACTGGATTATACACTCATTTAATACAACTGTAGATTGGTAATTAAATTATTTACCGTTTTCCAAATTGAACATAATACTATAAAATCCGATTATATTGTCTGTCAGTTCATATTTTATTAAATATAGGACAACAAATCTAATACGGGTAGATCTAAAACAGTTCAAAATTGCAAAATACTGCAATAATTAACTAAACTGCTGATGGAATTAAATTCACATTCTGCAAAAAAAAAAACACCAAGCAGCAATATATATGCAGGTTGTAGTTAAGAAGCAAATTCTCTAGTGCCGTAGATGGTTGAAAAAGCATCATCACGATCATTACAGGATTATAAACAAACATTTAACGAACAATAATAGAATGGATTTCTTAATTATACGTCGTATTTGATAAACAATTTGTTTAACAATATTAATAATAATGTCTATTAGAAATACACATTAACACATTGTGAAGCCCACTTACTACTCAATTACCCAGCTGATTATTAGGTAAACATTGTATCAACAAGAGAAAAGATTATCCTTAGAAGTCGTAATATTTTGGTGCAGTAGGCATGCCATTTAAACAGGCAACGTAGTGTAAGAAGTGGTTACAGCTGCAAAAGTAAAGTGTTATAACAATGCATCTATTCTTGGTTAAACTTGGAGCTTTATAATGATCTATATTTTCTTGATTCTCCCGCCTCGTCACTCCCCTTATCCCAGCAATTCATGATAGTATTTTAATGAAGATTTGTTCACTCATGCAAAATAATCTTTTACTTGTGAACCTGATAACCCGCACCTAGGGGCTTACGGTAGTTCTGTTTCACCATTTATTATGGTGAAGTGTGCTTCTCATTTCAGCAAGTGTACCCGTTTTATTTTGATCATAACTTAATTAATCTAAAAACAGTGAAAATAACCTCATGGTAATTAGTTGAGTGTTACAAAACTTAATTCATGTACATCTGGGAGATTTAATTTTTTACATATTTGTAAAATTTTGCCAGAATTATAAGGGTGTATTATATTAACATGTACGGGGTGTGAGGTGAGAGCAGACGCTCTTAATAAAGAGATTTATCTTATACGGCTCGCTTGATTACAGCGTCAAGCTACGCTCCCCTGTTAAGCTTTTGGCAGGAGAGAGGAAGGCGATTTATCTACAAGGTGAATTCGATAAGGACATTTCCAGATCCGAAGAGCACTCCTACACCTTCCAGCAATGGCAACAAGCTGGGAACAGGAGTCCCGGTGACGATGGGCGGCGCGACTCGTCAAGCAAGTCCAGTTGTGTCAAATATTCTAGTAAAACTACCTTAATACATTACAAGCTGAATAAAACTAATTCCTAGTTATTGACAGGAGGAATGTTTACCACAAAACTCTGTTTGTGTAAACCACTAGTGCACAGAAATACCGTCCGCTTCTCAAAAAAAATTACCTATATTGGTGATCAGGGACACATCCCCTCAAAGGAAGACCTCAACGAATGAGGAAGTTTTAATTAAAAGCGTGGGATATTGTGGCCTGTCCTTTCTATATTGTGAACTGATATTGTGTACTGTCAACATTTCTAATAAAATTGACGACAGTTAAAGCAATTTATTGATTTTATAAAGAACCTTGTGTGAAAAAAGATGTTTGATACATTGTATATCAGTTTGTAATATTTATTTTACCATCAGTGGTTCACATGTGTTACAATATGATAGATAACAACATTGTTGTACTACCTAACAACTTTTACAAATAAATTAATGAAACTATATTAAATAGGCTGGTATTATCAATTTAATTGTTTATAAGGAAGTATTGTCATAAGTTTAACAAACTGATATTTACTAATGAGACGGGGAGAACACGAGGAGCAATATTTCAACGCTTAACTCCGGTTTATTGGAGGCATGAACCGAAGTCTTGTATGGATGGCTAGCCTGACTACCATTGTCGATACAGGATTTAGAAATAAATTAGTAATATTTACTGCACTACATTTGGCAGTACATACTATTACAAAACATATTCTCAGGTACGACCTAAAAATTACGTTGAACATGCAAGCAGCAACGTCATATTTAGAATAAACTAGTTGCAAGATTCGTCCCTTACAATTGAAAATAAGATGAGAACTTTCCTGTACATATTTTATTAATAAAAATTATTGCAACAACAAAATAAAATGCTTGTTAAAGATCTGGCTTGACTCTAAAGTGAGATTCAAAATGTAAGGTATTGTCTATTAATTACACACTCTTATTGCCCAACACCATTTTAAAATATCTTATAAATATTGCTGTTACTGTAATTTTAAACTGTTTAAAACATGTTACCTTCCATGTTTACTTGTAAACTGGCATTTTGGATTAGGAATGTAAAATATAAAAGCCACAAACACATTAAGAGACTAAAATAAAAATGTTAATTAATCTGTGATAACGCTATTATCTAAAGAGTTTCAAAATAGGCAAGAGCTACGAAAGATATCGCATTCAGTAGACCCTCAATACAGAGAAACCCTTCTGATTTAAATATATACGAGATTCCGCCACCAGCAAGCCCGTGTCAGATAGTGTTGGTAAACATCCCCAATAACGTAGGGCGGTCAAAGGTTATGAGGATATATTGGCGCACAGGATTTCCTTAGCCATCATTTCAACAATCCACAGCAGGGAAACTGCAAAATCTTATAATGAAAAATAGTGGTTTTCAAGGTCAAACTTATATCGAATAAATATGATCATTAGATAACTTAAATATCCTATTAACTTTAAATTAATTTAATTTGTAATGTAATATGGAATTTGTAATGGAAGGATTTCAATAAACCTAATTAAATAATCAAAGATTTTTTGACCCCATGTAAATTTCATTGATAATTTTGATAGTATTATTTGTCATAAATCTTACACAATTATAAAGATAGTGACAGCTCTAACATAAGATATACAGAGTGGTTATAAAGTCCCTTTCTCCCTTGTGTTGTTTTATTTTTGTTTAATTAACTGCCTTGGACCAATGCTAATCATTGTTGGTTAGTGTGTACTTTAATTTATTATGTTTCGATTTCCAGCCACCATGTTGGATCCTTCATCTTGGAATCAAACCCGATTTTATAAATGTAAATTTTGGGTTGTGACCTATCATTTTGAAGTGCAATAAACACAATGCCGCAATCCGTTTTTGGAAATAATTTTTTCGTTTTCAAGATATTAAAAGATTGTAATTTTGAAATAATATGTTAATGGAGAATGTCTGTGAAATACCCATTGAATTAACTAATGATACATTAACAAAAATGAAAATATGGTTATGGATACAGATGTGTTTATGGTTATGGATATGAAATATGGATATGGTTTTTTGTATTATTTTTGGTTTGTTGTAGTATTGATGGCTATGCAACATTTAATGTACATATTTATAGAAAACAATCTTTGAATTTTAACCCTCGGGGAATGCATCGATGTAACCTAAAGCCTTATATTGAGTATAGCTTAGACTTACCTGCATACAAACCGTAAACAAGTAAAATTGTATCGAACGTGATACTCATTTATGCATTAAACTTTGTCTACTTTGCCGTTAGAGTGTGGGTAATGTTATGCCTGAGTAATTGTTTGATTCCTAACTCATTTAGTAAACGAAATTAGTTTTAAGGTATTTAAAAAAGATTGTATACGTCGTAATGCTTTATTCTGAAAGAATTATTAATTTATAACGCTGATTTATGCCACAATGTTTATCTTAAATTAAACTACACAATGTTCAACCAAACATTATGCTTTTGTTGGACGGTTTTAAGGTGTCCCGGATTACTACTAAGTATTAGTTTTATAGGCTGGTAATTATTTTGTAAAATCGTTATGAGTTACTTTTATGTACAGCTTCCAGTGGTTCTGAGGTGTACAGTTGTATAAAGTCAAACAAACCTCTATATTTTGTAAATGAGGTGTAAATTTGATTTGTTCATATAAACACTGGTACTAACACGAATTACAGTAACGACCTCAAGTAACATTAAGGTCTCTACATTATAATTCCATTAGACAGTTATATGTCAACTTAGAACTGTAAGTGTATGTATGCGGGGACTGAGAAAAGTGACACGTGTGTGTCATCCTCCGACAAGGTGATCCAAGCGTGGCTTTAGCATTATTTATGCTGCTGACGCCTGTTTATATTGTCAACTGAAAACATTCATGAACCATCCACCTCATCTTCAGGTAGCCTGTAAACGTTTTAAACAAACGTTTTTGTCTCTTAATCTTTTCGAAGGCTATCATTATATTGTTTTAACAAGATTCACAATTATTTATTTCCATTTAAAATACTTGATTTACAATACATTATATTTTACATAAGTGGAAAGTATTCCAAATCAAGCATGTATGTGAGAAAGAGTCGACAGACACTCACTGCAAAGTCTTTACAGTAAATAAATATAAAAGTTATGTGAAATTTAAATATTTAGTGCAATCAAAGTAAATTTAAAGGTGAACACAAAAGTATCTAAATTACATATTATGCAGTCTATTCAGAGATTATGTACCATTAGAACACCAATTGAGAATTTCTTATTTCGTTTTATTGCAAAAGAAAACAAACAAATACATAATCGAGGCAGTCATACTATAACCTTTAAAAAATTAAATTGCCATAAAATAACTTAGGAAATAAAACCAACCTCAGAGAATCTAGGTAATAATCAACAGTTTCCAAATAAACACTGACTAAGTTTAAGTATAACGTTTTTAATGGAAATTTAAATATAGCGTTACCTGTACTATAACCTTGGGTTTTATTTGTATTCATTAGACGATGTCTCTTGCAAAATAAAACTATAGTATTTTCATATTATAAGGAATTAGCAAATAATGTAAAAAGAAAAATCTTAATAAATGATTGAAAAACTTGTACAAGGAAATACATTAATCAAAAACTTGTTAAGTAATGTGATTTTGAATAATATCAATTGAAATTGGTTCTTTAAAAGGTAATTTTTAAACAAAGTAGAAACGAATTCCTAAACAAGTGTGAATATAATCGTAACCATAATCAGTTATTTGGAACTGGCAGACTGAACAATGGATAAACATCTATAGATCGTGCACGCAGTGCCTTCACCGTTGGCAAAAACGACACAGTTGAGTATCCGAGACCTATAATTGATTAAAAGATTATTAATATTGTCTAATATACAATTAATATTGTAAAATGTTGTACATGTTTTGTATTTGCTAATATCCCTTTGTTTTATTGGCTTAAACTAATAAAATTATTGTTTACATTATATACAAAAATTCAGTGTAACATATGCATTTAAGGGGTGTTGATGATTGGTAGACAATGCTAAATTTTCCATATGTTATAATGTGGAAATATAAAAATGTTAAAACATTTATCTTTAATTATATTTTCCATGTCATGATTTTCATCTATATTGTACCGCATGTATTGATTACATGATTACTGGCTTAACTCCTAATAGCCAGTAATCGGATCAGAACCACTCCACCACCAAAACACAGCAAATGTGAACTGGTGTTTTGCAAATGTCATTGGAAATCCTTTTAGACCATTATATCTTCATATCACTTGACCAGGATGATATTAGGGATTTTCGACATTCGCTCCGACACAGTGTTGGCACCTCGTATGTATTCAAATCAAATGGCTTTACACTGTATTGAACTCGGATCTGTCTGCTGACTTCCTAAGTAGAAAATATTACCAGCTGTAGTTTTACACGTTTAAGTATTAGGTTTTCATCATGACTTAAGTTGTAGAATAAACTAATATAGTTTGTTAGTTACCTAGTTGTAAAACATATTTTTAAATATGGGGTAAAATTGCACAATACAGAATTATAATTAATATACTTAACCCCTGGGTTGCTAGCAATATTTTACCTGTAAGTTTTAGAGTATTAATGCCTTAGCAGTAAATTGTTTTGAGATTTTTTTACCATCCAAAGGCGATAAAAGTTTCACATTTAACAAGTGTTTCCTGAGGGCTGAATTGAGTGGTTTGCAGTTTGAAATAATTGTACCTCGAGTTTTAAATGTCGTTTAAAATAGAATAATTAGATATAATGAAATACAATTATTTAATTACGATGAAATAATAACATTTATTTTTACGTGCAACATATTTCCTAAAAACTTTATTGTTAATACTTATTATCACGTTACAAACTTATTAGGATATATCAGATACTGCATAATTGACGTTTGGAAAATTTTAATGTAAATTTTGTCACTTTCAAATGCAACTAAACAATTATAATCGAAAAAATAAAAATTAAATAATTAACTAAAATTTACAAAATGTGATTAAGAATACATTTCAATCCTGGATGTTTTAAAATTCCAATCGCATTTTACGAAAAATATTTGCTATCAGTTATCTGCACCTTGGTTACTGATCCTCAATTCTTTACACAACGTGACTGGTGAGATTTATTAAAATAAATAATTTTAATACATTCAAATGACTTGTTGAATATTACACATAATATTACAATATTGAACCAAAATCCATTAAAGTCAGAACGTACTTGAATATATGGAAATAATAAGATTTGCATTGCATTTGGGGAATACACTAAATAAAAATAGCCCCTAGTGTTGTGTTTTTGAACCTCAACTAAGTCAATAAAGTTTCATTATTTAATTGCTTGCTCATTAAACATTTTTTTGTGTTTTGATATAAAAACACAGTTATTCGTAACTTTCTATAATGTTAAGAATGGTAAATGCTTTGTTATGTTAGTAGGTTTAACTAAAGTATATTTTACTAACTTTGATAATATTTTTAACAGGTAGTATCGATGCATAAAACGTTGCACCTTTATTCTACACAAGTAGCTAGTGCCTTGCGATATTTGTCCTTTGTTCGTTACCATGGTCGAATATTTAAATATTTTAAATATAGAAAGGCCAATCATTTCTTTTGATAAAATGTTAAAATCTTCGCTTGGCGGAAATGGGAAACCTTCAAAGGTTACTCGTCTAATTCTCCTTTTGTAAAAAATAAACTTGCTGAATGCGGTTCTCCAAGTTAAAAATTCAGTATTCTGAGTTTGTGCAGCTGCTCCACTATTCGCAAACACATTGAACATTCGGTATTCGGCCGAATATTAGGTGTATTCACAAATAGTATGTGGCAGGCTTAAACAAAGATATTCAGAATAAAACCTAGATAAACATTACTGCTAAAGGTATTTTCCCTTTCAATAAGTATCGAAATACTTTGAATACTTCACAAATAACCCTCATCATTTAAGCCATGTAAAACATGGTATTATGTGTTTATCACATGTTGAATTTAACAAACAACGCCACTAATTAGGAAAAAGACATTTTAAAAATAAATTGTTGCAAAATTGTCATTGTTCCTTAACCAGACAAACACAACCTTATTCAAATTGTATCGCTTGAATTGCAAATAATGTAAAAATGTAATTCAGTTGTGTTGCTATCGAGGTAAACGTGAGTACTCAACCGCGCTGTTCCAACTAGAACCTTGGATTCATATTTTGTTTTTGATTCTTCAGCCTACTCTTTATACAAAAGGTATTGAGTTACCAAAGGGGCTATTCACACATATGACATGCATATATACGTTTGATAAAATTGCAAAAACTATCGTTGAAACTATTAGAAAATAAATATTGTTGAGTTAAAACGATGAAAATGGTCTTGATTAAAATCAAATTAGTTATAAATCAACTTAAATAATGTAATTTCCTCAATAAAATATTTCTATTCACACGGTCACTTCCTAAAAATACTATTGCATTTTTGGATTCTTAAATCCTTTTAATCACAAAAAAACAAGTAAAAACAATTCTACTAACACAGAATTTTAAAATATTCTATAATTTCATAGGCACTGTAAAATAAATGTAACGGAATATTTAATCAAAGTATGTAGTTTCAGGTTAAACAAATAAACAACAGTTCCTAAAATCTAATGCGTGGGCAGTTATGTAGCACAGTTTCATACATTTTCTCTTTACTACTGAACACTATTGCAAGGACTAAAAGTGCTTTCGCGATTTGGAAGTAGGTAGGCAAGGTAGTTTTGTACAAGGAAAACACAAATTTAAAATAATTAGTAGCAATTTTCTAAATTATAATTTTAATAATATTAGTGTTAACAATGTAAAAACCGGTTATACTTGAATTATATATGGTCCTAGTAAATTATGACTTCATGATGTTTTGTAATTTTAATAAGGCAATTCCACAGAATCGTTTTACACACCGAAGATGATTACATAATTGTAGTTTTAGAAAGTTATATCAGCAACATAATCTAATGAAATTGCATAAATGATTTTTATTAGAATGAGTATAAAGAAAAAATAAATGACTTTAATATAAAATTACTGTCTAATGACAAAAACTGCTTTATGGTGCGTGAAGATATGTTTTGGCCACCTTAGAAAACTTTCAGTGATCGGTTGTTTATGTTTATAAACACCTTTTTGAGGAATAGGCTGGATGAAAAACTTCCTCGGAGTAATATTGTGAACTAATCATATGAGGCAGGATCGGAAGTTTATAATTTTTAAACCCTAAAATGCACTTATACGAATCAAGATATCAGACGCTTTGTCACCTACATCATTGGATAAAGAGGAGAAAGTATCCGTCAAAAAATTTAGAAATTCTTTGAATTAAAATCTATTTGAAAACATAAAAAGTCCGAAATTTGGTAAGATAAAATAAAAATATATAAGACATTTACAGGTTTCATTATTTCTAAGCCATTCTGTTGCTGAGGTTGTAATAATAAAGGTTATTTATTTCTTGAAGTTCTACCCTAGTGATTACACAAAACATTCCCATATGTACTTTTACATAACTTTTCTAGTTCTACTCTATGTTTAAATGATCCACTCCAGAATATAACTCAATGAATTTTAATTGTAACTGTAGTGGTTTGTTTAACTTTTTTCCAGATGGCCCGCGTATGTTGTGTTGCATTCTTGCTGCTTCATGCTTCACATTCGTCGCCGGTTCGTGTGAAGATGGAGTTATCAAAAGCATCAAAGAACTCCGTAAAGGCAAAGACCACTTCAGTATGCTCAACATTATAAGTCTAATTAGGGACGGAAAAAGTCCACAATAATCCTTTTAAATAATATAAATTCACTATTATCAGCATTTAATTTAAACCAAAGAATGGTAAGTACGCCTTTTAGCAAAACATATTTATGTACTCTAACCGAAATATACACCATCGAAGTAAAGAATTAATTGTACATTTCATGTCAATATATCGCAATACCACTGTTAGTAATTTGAATGAGAAAATAGTTAGGAAATTAGTTATTATGTAAAGGACAGTTTGTCAGCATTTATATTCAAAAAACAAATCAATCACATATTTACTAATAACGTGTTCTTTCAACAGACAGCAGGAATATGATACTATTTGTATTTGCATTAAGTCCTGCTGTGTTATGTCTATGTCGATAGAGTTATTTCTCGTGGTAAAACTCACAATTACAAAACATATATATACTATGTATTTTTTGTGTGTTTACTATGTATTGTTGGGCTAGGTCGGTGACTGGGGCATTGTCTATGTCAGTGGAACATCCTCCGAGCCTGGAGGATTTTCCAACTCGACCTGTCAACTTTCTACCTTCTACAAAGACAAGGATGGAAAACACAGAGCTTCTCATAATGGGTGGGTCATTTTAATTATCAACAGATCAAGAAACGTTATAAATTTTTTCGTAAATAGATTTAGAGATGAGATTTTTACAGTAATTTAGCAATTTTCCATCAGTTTAATACTCTGTTTTATCTTTTTCCGAATACTTTTTCTCAAAACATACTTTTAAAGTCATCCAAAACTACATTTCTGGTTATTTTTCAGATTTCTGGCAGGGGGTTACATTTTGAAGTATGAGAATGGCGCAGAGTTGGTGATTGGTAAGTCAGCTGTTTTACTATAGTTTTTGTTTAAAAAAAAACACTTGTAAAAGTAGCACTCATGTGGTAAACCGATATGTGTTTTTTTCCGAGCCAATGTCTTCACCCAGATGCTTTTATACCAGAGGAGAATGAGTAAAAGAGCAAAAAGAGCGAACCTATTACGCATCTAGAAAGATATTAAATGTTCTAGTGCAATATCCATAATGACTAGTGTAGGGTGGTTGAGATGAATTCCATTCAGTGAGGATAAGTTTAAAAAATTTTAATAGTTTAAAAGAATATACATCAAATCACTCATGTAAATAATGAATTCTAGATCCAGACACGGGGAAAGTTCTAGGGCGCACCTACATCATTTACGCTTCGCCTGACTACGACGTTGTTGCGTTTTACTCTTGCAGTGTCAGTGGTAAGTCACAATCAGAGAAAGTTACTACAATCATTTATGGAGTATCGTTTTGGGCATAGCAAAGCTTAAACTCATGATTATAAATAACGCTGACTCGTAACATTTCAGAAGAAAATATTTATAATTAATTTGAATTCGGTTGCTTTTCCAACATAGAAGTCAGCAATGCATCATCAAAATTAAAAGTATTAACAAAAGATTATTTGAACAAAATATGTTGATTAATAAAGCGAACATACCTGCTCTTTCGAAGAGTCTTAATAACAGTCCAATGGGTTTCTCAAATCAAACACAAATTCTAATAAAATAATAACTCTCAAGGTTTCAATTTCCTGTCAAGAGACCATTTTTGACTGATCAAAATTCAGATGGATGATAAATTTATATTCAATTTCCAACTCCCTGCCAGATATCGTTATTCTAAGTCTTTGGTTAAATTACTGACTTGCCAATACTCTTTGCTCATACCTTCACAAATAAAATGGATTGTTTTAGTGATGCATAACTCCACTTCATATTTATCTGGTTAATAACATTAAAATACAAAAGACCAATAATAATATAAATTACAGTCATTTCGTAACATTTATACCAAATACATTCACGATTTTGGCTTTCTTATTGCTGATACGTATACTAGTGGTTTTCTATCTGTAGAAGTGATTCACCAACGAGTGAATTTGAAACTGAATAACTTAATTTTATGTATTAAAGTTTGTTAACATTCCATAATTATTTAAAATAACAGTATGCTTAAATCGGTTGAGATTTTTTGTGCTGCCTAGGCCCAGACGTATCGGTAGGTTCAGTGGCGGTTTCCACGGAAGTCATTACATCCCCATCAATACCGAAACTAGTGGCAAAGGCAGAAAGGGCCCTGACAAGAGTGGGTCTCGCCTTCGGAACACCGTTAACGGCCTGTTACAAAACATGTTGACAAGAACAAATGTGTCAGTCAGTTATGTCAATCAATCAATATGTCATACAATCAGTTGATACTTCTATCAAAGTTCTATATATATTTCTCAAACATAAAAAAATTGTTTAATTTTCCTTCTAATGTTTTTTTATAAAGTCAAATAAAAAGCCTGTAACTAAGCTGTAAATAATTTGCCAACCACGCATGAACTGCTTATTTACAATTCAAAAATATTTCGTAATACACCATTTTCCTGATCAGCCTTACTTTTTTGCTAGCTAAAGTAATAAACATGTCATTGATTGTTGCTTTATACAAATATGTTTGAATTGGTGTTTATAACTTTAATCTCGTGAATTAAGCTAAAATGGATTAAAGTAAACTTTTGTATGTTGTGTGGTAACCAAAATTGCTGTTACAAGATATATCGTGTGTGTAATTTGAGTGAGAGTAAAGTGTCTTTATGTACAAACAACTATTAACAACTAAATTAAATAACATATGTTAAGATAAATGTTTTAGACAGAATATTTTATATTTCTAGATTTCTAAGCTCAACCAATGTAGATAATATTTAATTCAATGTAGCTGCAATTTATTTTTTCTATAAAATGGATAGTTTGACAATTATATGCAATGCAACTTTAGACACTTAAAAAGTTGTCTTGTTGGTATCCTTCGTTATTATTCACTTTATCGTTTTGTCATCTTGTAGTCGGTCCAGCACCCGGTAAGATCTATAAAGGTTGCCTGTAGTTAGTAGTTGAATAAGGGGTTTACAAAGAGTAAAAATTAATTTATTTACTAATTTTAATGCAGCTTTAAGCTTGTATACAAATATGGATATTAGTTTAGAAACAAATAAAAATTGAATCTTACTTTCTTTGTTTCAAGTTATGAAGAATTTCTTTTTTGCCCCATCCTAACGCGAATATAATCAAGATCAAGTACTTCTGGTTACCCTATTCTTGTTTTTGAAACTTAAACGTTGGTTAAATCTCAACGACTACAAGTAACACTAAAACGCCTCCCAATGTTAATCACATAGAAAAATAAAATTGATTTGCTTTTATCGTAGTTTATTAACACTCAACAAAACAATTTAAATAACGAACCTGATCCTACCCAATTATATACAAAATTATTATCAGTGAATTTTCTATGGAAAGTTAACTATTAGCATGACCCGCACGGTGAAACTTCAGCCCGGGACCACCATAGAAGTTCCTAACGTGACCCCCTGAACACGTTTTAGGGGTCGTTCAAAATTGTATATATATATATATATATATATATATATTGTATATATATAATTTATGTGTGTGTGTGTGTGTGTGTGTGTGTGTGTTTGTGTGTTTGCACTCTAGTGGTCGCATTTCTTGTCCGATTTACTTCAAATTTGGTAGGGGCGTTCTTTTCTATAATCAGTTGGACAAGATCGTTGGGCAAAACAATGAGAAAACTCTAAACCCCTGTTTTTTAGGATTAATTTTTTTCAATTTTCGAGTTTTGGGCCTAAAAAGCCTATTTACACCGTTATTAGAGAACATTTGTATCGACTGAACACAGTAGTAGGTTGTCTTATGGTGGTTTTACATTAGAAATGATATTTATTTGCTGGTGTACTTTTCTCATCCCCAGCAACCTCACACCTACTATCAAGCCTGACTGGACCCTCTCCTAAACTTATAATGCGCAAAATTGTATTCTCAGCATTGCAGTTAAATAAAACCAGGAGCATCAGAACAGCCAAAAAATCAATGTGTTCAGATTCCAATAACAATAGGGATAAATTTTTCTTATTACCCTGATTCCGAGTTTTAAAATTTTAGTCTGTAGAAATTCACTTCCCTCACGTCACCGTGCTGCGTGCGAACTCGTTTATATTATAACGATATATCAATTAATTTATGTTTCAATCTTTAATATGTATGAATATACCTACTTCATAAACTTATTTTTTAACATTGTAATTTAAATTGATAGCATTCTAGTCCGATAATTTAAGTGGATACAAAAATAATAAACAATGCACTTTTTAAACTTCCATTTGTCAGAAAATGCTAACTGGCGGTAAATTAAATATTTTTCAACAACACACTTGGGAAAACCTCGTGTTTATATAAACACGGGAATCATCATACTCAATTGTCATATAATCTTAGATTTTTAAAAACCGGTATATTTGTTTCAAATATATATATTAACTGAGCAGTAAGCCAAAAGTCATATAGTCTGCTTGAGTATTAAATTGTTATCTTAATGAGTACTTTACTAAATGCACTGTTTCTAAGAAAGGCATATCAAAGTGGCTGATGGTAAAAGTTCCTTTACAGTTGCTTAATATACACCTAATGTCGTGTAATTTTGTATATGTTTTGTATTTTTTAATATTCCCATTGTTTGATGGCATACACAAATAAAATTATTGTTTATATGATATATACAAAAGTACAGTGTAACATATGCATTGAAGGGATGTTCATGATTGGTAGACAATGCTAACCGTACAAAAAAGTAAATTTTATCAAAATATGGAAATATAACAATGTTAAAACATTTATCTTTAATTATATTTTCCATATCAGGATTTTCATCTATGTGTTACCCGAGTATACAAACGGCTTGACTACTAATAGCCAGTGATCTGATCAGAACCACTCCACTATCAAAACATAGCAAATGTGAACTGGTGTTCGGAAAATGTAATTGGAAATCCTTCGTGCCATTAAATCTTCATATCCCTTGACCAGGATGATATTGGGGATTCTCGCCAATCGCTCCGACACGGTGTTGGTACCTCGTATGTATTCAAATCAGATGGCTTTACACTGTATTGAACTCGGAACTGTCTCGCTGAATTCCTAGCTAGAAAATATTACCAGCTGTGGGTTTACACGTTCAAGCATAAGGTTTTTGTCTTTACTTCAGTTGGGAAATAAAGTAGTACAATTTGTTAGTTACCTAGTTGTAAAACATATTTTGAAATACAGGGTAAGATAGCAAACACAAACAGAATTACAATATGGTTGATCTATCATATAGTAGCTAAAAATAGTTTACCTGTAAGTTTTCGAACATTAATGCCTTAACTGGCAATCATTTTGTAGAGATTTCTTTTACTATTCAAGGTAAACTTTTTACAAGTGTTTCCCTAGGGCTTAATTGGCCGGTTCAAAGTTTGAAAAAACTTTACCACGTTTTATCAACTCTTTAAAAAAATTGATTAGTTCGATGTAATGAAAAAAATTGAATTAAGATCGCAAAATTAAATGTAATTTTTACGTGAAACACATTTCCTATTGGGTCAATAGTTATTAGCGTGTTATAAACTTACTATTTTTTATCAACTGCTGCATAATTGACGTCTAGAGAAGTTTTATGTAAATTAACTCACTTTCAAATGCAACTCGTCGAATCATTAAATCAAATCCCCAAAATTCTATTACAAATATGTTTGCATTATGGTAGTTTTAAAATTCCAGTCACATCTTACCAAAATATTTGCTGTTAGTTATCTGCAGTTTGGTTACTGATCACTAATACATCACACATATGAGTTTATTAAAATAAATAATTATTTTTATACAGTCAATTAACGTACGCATTATGTCCGCATGACACCAAAGTTAACACGCAGACTTTTCGAATATTGACTCTTTTTCAGTCAAATGAATGAACTAAGTTACAATAGTTTTTTCATGTATAAATCATTAAAGTGTTCGAAAAATTTAAAGGTTTACTGTACAAATTAGTCAATATTACGGAAAAAATCAAACTATAATTATTCAGTATTCACTGCAATAATTTTATTTATATTATTTTACAATTCCAATTGTATCAAAATATGGTGAGAGATAACGCCAAGATTGAGATATCAATGAATGTATCAGCCTCGTCAGCAATGAACACAAGGCTGTACAATCAACAAACCATGTTGACTCCACACACAATATACTATCTAGCAATGAACAGCTGGCTGTTGTTTTAGTAATGAATCCAATGAACTGTTAACCAAAATTAAATTGTTGAATTAAATGCAACATACCATCTGGCACGCCATTAACTGCCGGGTGCTTTAGACGAATTAAATGAAAATATCTGTAAATATTTACACAGTTATTAAAGAAAATGTGTATCGACTGAACACATTTCGTTGTCTTATGGGGGTTTTACATTAGAAACGCCTGATATTCATTTGTTGGTGTACTTTTCTCATCCCCAGCAACCTCGCGCCTACTTTCAAGCCTGACTGGACCTTCTCCTAACCTTATAATGTGTAAAATTGTATTCCTAGCATTGCAGTTAAATGAACCAGGAGCATCAAAACAGCCTAAAAATCTATGTTTTAAGATTTCAATAAAATTTGAATAAATGTATGTTTTTACACTGGTTTTGAGTTTTATCATTTTGTAAGTGGAAATTCACTTCCCTCACGTCAGCGTGCTGCGTGCGAACTTTTTTGTTTCTCTCCCTTAAACGTTTTAGTATAAAGCTATATTAGACTCCTAGCATAGTAATGTACTTTTTATGATGTATGAAGTTGTTGTAACTTTTTTAATGTAAGGAACTTAACGATATGCGGTTAAAAACACACATACCACACCATAGAGTTCATAATCAGGTGAAATTGACTGCCTTGTACTGTCTTATTGTTTCGTTTACCACCTCAACCTTGAGTAGAGCACAGATATGAATTTATGTAACGATTTTGAAAGATGAAATAATTACGTACCCTAATTTAAACACTTCTCAAAAATATAATATTTAACTAATGGAGAAAACAGAAAGATGTGATTCCATATATTGAAGACAAATTTATGATGTCATCAATTGATTAACTAAAAATTTGCACGGAGTGTCAGGAATGTAAGGAAAACACATATAATCTATTAAAATCATAACCTAAAAAATAACACAGTTATGATTCAATTAAGGAATACTAAAATCCACCATTATTTAAAAAGGATAACTATGTAGCTTTTATTTAGAAAAATGTTTTAAAGATATATTTTAACAACACTAGTATATTTTAATCAATGGCTTCCAACTATTTTTATTTACCATAAGCTAAATCAAAATCAAACAGACAGTTAAAGTGAGGTCAACGTAACCTTCGCGCCAAGGTCTGTTGTTTCCAGGTCACACTAGTGTCTGTGACCTGTCGCGACTTGTGGAGACGGACAAAAGGCAAAAAAACTAATGTTTTACCGAATAATATGCATTATATGCATAACAAAACTTAATATGCATAAGTGCTCCTAACAACCTGCACAGATAAAAATTCATCTTCCTATATAATAATAGCGTGTAGTGGCAACGTGTAACCACCTATTCAGAGTAAACTACTGAACGTAGAGAGACCAGGTTGGTGTCAATAGATTTCCTTTAGGCCCAGGATGATGAAACAAATACGATATCGTATATTTATTTAGTTATCAGTTTTTAATTGGCAAAAATCTCTGTTTTTTGCCATATTTTATTTGCAATCATTTTGTTTACCGAGCCATGTGATCCCTATTTGCATCCAAATTCATTTCAACAGGTGATTAAAGTTAAGGTTGTTTTTGTAAACAAAGCAGACTGAATAATTTTAGGTTTTTGGATTTAAATTTACAAGCAGGAAGAAACACAAATTCCATGTTTAATGGGAATAGAGTTTATAATACTGTATAAAAGTGTCATCAAAGTTCCATTAAAATTATTTATTCTATATTTCCTATTTATATTTCAGTTTTTGTTTACTTTTACTCTTGCGGTGAAATTGGGTTTCATCACTGTTAATGGAACTAGTAGATGATTTTTCTTTGATAAATCCTAGGTCTCAAAAAATTTGACAGCAGAGTGGCATTCAGAGTGGCGGTTCACTGCTGGAGTTGTAGTTTTTTAGGTAGTTTAAGTTTTGTGTAAAACTAAATCAAACTTTTTTTAAACATCGTTGTTAGCCATTATACTTCTTAAAGTAGTTTAGCGATTTGTGTATGAGTATATAAAAAAACATGACTAAGAAACAAATACTGTTATGAATGGGAGGTAAAAATGCGAAGGTAAAATTAACCACATACAGGTTAATTAACTACATAAGGTGTGTGAAAGTCAAGACGATATATATAACACAGTCAATATTATTTCAGTTACATATTTTAAGTTTAAAATTCCGATTCAGTTGTTTTATCTACAATTTTAGTTCGATTTTGATTTCATGTTCTGTATTGGATGAAATTGGGTAAAACTGATGAAACTCTAGTAAGAAATTTAATGCAAAGGATAAGAAAACTAAGGACTATTGACCTATCATATTAGCATTTGATACAATGCAAATCTTTTTTTCCATACAGCATACAGCTAACTAGAATTTCCTGTGCGCAGCTTGCACATCCCGTCTTGAGAAGCGAAAATAGTAAATAAATAAATAGTGAACAAAACCATGGCAGTCTGTATTTATATGTAATCCTTATAACAGCTGTTTATTTAATATAATTGATTTAAGAAAAAACACATGTGAGAGCATAAACCTGATAAAACCTCTCTCCCATAGAAATAAAATGGGGACTTGCCATGAGGCAGAGCCCTGAGGCCTAAATCGAAAATCTAAAGCCAGTTTCCACATATGCACACCTAGACGCGCATTTTAGTGTATACAATGTGGGGGTGAATCATAAAACAAAAAACCTTATATTTACAAAGTTCGAATGTAGCATATTATTAATATAGATAAACTATTTATTTTTGTTGGTCTGTCTTTATATTTTGTATGTTAGCAGACGAAATACAATTAAATGTTGGCAAATATGTAGACTCTATTTTTTTATTTTTATAAAAGCAGCGAAATTAGTTAGGTTAATTCGCTGATCCCTCTACATGAGGTTTTTACAAATTTGAAATCCATGAACAAATCTTTAAACACTTAATAACATTTAACTGAAGTTTTACGAAACAAAATTTGGCTGGAAGTGACATGAAAATGGGTTTGATTCAACATCCAAAACTAAACTAACAACAAAGTTTAAACTAAACTATTTTGGGCTATTGCAAACAGGCGTAAAATGGCTTTTGTAAAAAGACACTTTTAAAATTTAGACAAGTTCTAACGATATTTTAATATGCATTTTGTTGGGGCTTTATTACAATAACACCTTAAATTTTGCACGGCAGATTCCCATTTTGCTACATGCAATTCAAAATTTGCTTTTTAAATATAAATTGTTAAGCCATTACATTTATTTTATAAATAGTGAACAGTATTTCGTTAGTTTGTTTAAGCCCGTCATTTTTTATGGCTGATAACAGCTAGTATCATTTTTTAATCATATGTGAAATTATATTTTACTCTTGTTCACAAGGATTAGTTTTTAAAATAAGGTTATGTATTATATAACTAACAGACCATGGAATAAGAGCCGAAACACGTGTAAGTGTAATTAAAATGATTTTACTAGTTTATTAACGTTATGTTTATTGTATTTATATATATATATTATACAACTTTAAACAAATAGTGTTTTTGGCATCTGGGGACAAAAAGTGATCATGGTATAGGGCTTAAGTTTTACCTTAGATAATAGCTTCTTCCCTATAGGGGAAATTCGCTAAAAAGGAATTTTGATCAACTTCATCCGTATTAAAAGTTTTTTTTATGATGTAAGAGTCTCACAAGACTCACAAAATATATGTTTTAGTACAAGACGAAGTAAAAAGTAAAGTATTTTCAAATATAAATAAAATTAAAATAACAAATGTACCTTCACATAGTTTATTTAAATAAGGTAAAAACAAGATTGTAACAAGTGTTATGATTTAGAATATTCCTACTGTAACAACACATTGTAAACTTAACATTAAACTTTATGTTGGTCTTAGTACCTAGGAGAAGGAGAGAATATAATCCCAGGGCCATGATAAACATAGTAGTAACACAACTGCTGGCTCGTGTTATAACAATAAAACAACCTTGTCTAACTAACGGCCGTGGTAAACGTGTTTATATTAGGGTTGGGACCAGCTACTCACTACAGGGCACAGTAATCGTTAATGTTGGCAAGTTAAGTCTAACGTGAAGAGCAAAATATCTGTACAATTAGTTAATTTGATATAAAAATACTTTCTGATATTTAAAAACCAAAATCTTTGGGAAACATTTTTCTAGATTGTCATCCAAACTAATTTTAATTGGTTACTGATATACTGAAGGCGCATAAAACAGTACGTTGTCCAATGTTAATTTTATGAATTATAAGTGAAGTTTTATATATTGTGGACTTGATTATTGATAAAACTTTGGCATTTTAATTTGTTATGGGGAAAAGCCTATTTTTGCGATCTCTTTTGCAAAAAATCTGCATACTTTCTTAAGAAAAATATAGACCAAACTATTGCGTTTCTGCTGTTTAAGTAATTTTTCTTACCTGTAAAACCCAATACGTATAAATGTATATACATCAAGCCCATTGGACCTAAAGGTAATCTTTTTAAATAACCATTTATGATATACTGGAGATGAGAATTTACAAAATAAAAACAAATTGTAAATAAACTTACATATAATGTTATTGTGTAGAATAATTGTGAGTTGATTTAATCCTATTAATCCCTTATACGCAGCTTTTTCTGACATTTATCTCGAGAATAAAACCGATGACCTAGAATAAAGGTAATTACCACCGCCATTTAGCACCACATACTTGACGATTCTCAGCAGACCAACGCACCAGTAGAGCCGTCTTAGTTGAGTACTTTTAAATAACGTTTATCTTTGTTATTACATTATTATATTAATAATAATATTTATTGATAAATTAGGGTATTCTTACTAGACCATAAAGCTTTAGAAAGCCACAAGGTTAGTTTAAAAAAAAGTTAAAACTAATACAGATGTTTTCTTGAAAATACGAGTATTAATTCTAGTTTCTAGACAAATATTAGTGACAAAAAATACATTTTAGATAATTTTCCCTATAGGAAAGAAGCTATTACCGTAGTCGGCATGGTAAGACCTAGGCCCGGGACCATGATAACTTTTCATTTTGAGGTCCCCAGATGCCAAAAACACCAATCGTTCAAAACTGTATATGTCTATCTATCTATCTATATACATATATATGTGTGTGTGTATGTGTGTGTGTGTGTGTGTGTGTGTTTGTTTGTGTGTGTGTGTGTGTGTGTGTGTGTGTGTGTGTGTGTGTGTGTGTGTGTGTGTGTGTGTGTGTGTGTGTGTGTGTGTGTGTGTGTGTGTGTGTGTGTGTGTGTGTGTGTGTGTGTGTGTGTGTGTGTGTGTGTGTGTGTGTGTGTGTGTGTGGGTGCGATAACTCTCGAAAAATGATCCGATTTTGATTAATTTTGGTACAAACATGTAAAGCAACATTTATGACTTTAAGTTCGAAAACCAGCCAGATCGCCGCTCTATCCAAAGGGGTATTTTGGGGGGGTTTTCTACCCCAAAAATGGGTTTTTGAGTTTTTTACAAGTAATATTTTAGTAAATACAATTTTATTTTTCACCACTGAATCCAGCTGAAAAAACAAACAATTTGGTGTTTTGATCATTGCTCTACGACAATTGGTTACAGAGACATTGAAAGTGGTAAACGCAGTGCGTTGTACAATGTTATTCTTATGGAGAATAAGCAAAATTGTATATCTCGCGTATTTATCAACTTATACTGAAAAAACTTGGTGTATTGCTTTATATCGTTGAGGTCTATTGATATTTGCACAAAAAACATTACTTGGTTGATAGTCCCCGTATCAGCAAACCTATTCACTCAGCCCCCATGTTATTCTTATGTAGAATAAGTAACATGTTATCTCCCTTAATTATGATCATAAATTAATGAAACTTGGTATGTTGCTTTAGCTAGTTGGGTTCTATTGATATTTCTTTAAAAAAAAAAATTTTTTGTGTTCCTTGTTTCAGCAAACCTGCATACACAGCCACCATGTTATTCTTATGGAGAATAATTACAATGTCATAAATCGTTTATTTATGAATGTAGATTGATGAAACTTGGTATGTGGCTTTATGTGGTATATATACATTGGAAATTCGCTGAGTACGCAGGTTTGCTGCTACGGGGGTATTCCATTTTACAAAGAATGTGCAGACCTGAGTTTTACTGGTACTGGAGGCTGGACTGGCCACTGGCTAGTACTGGACACAGAGGATTTTACAGTCCTAGCCCCCTGTTCAAATAAGTACCTAAAAAACTAAAAGACTAATACGGAGTTCAGTGACAAGCAGCATTTGAAACATATTAATACAAATCACTTTATAACATAAGTTTCAAGTTTTTTGTAACAACTAATATGTTCTTTCGAACGCAATGTAAGCTACTGTACTATATATGAGATTAAACGATTACTGACCGATATATGTTTTAACTTTATTCTTATAAAACGTCTCCAACTAATCATTATAATATAAAATAAAGTATTAAATGAAACATTAAAACTCAAGAGATTGTATGGCAGCATATACAGTTATGTCCCACTGAAAATGACTTTAACACTTTCACAGTTATCTTCTCTTCACGATATGTTTCACTTAGAAGTCAAATTTTATTTTCACGTAATTTTCTCATTTTTTAACTAAAGTATTTCAGAATTGGACTTCATTACGTACATTTTTTGTTGGATTTTATTCACTAAGTGTTGAATAGTTAAAAATTTATTCAAAATTTTTCACGAATTTATGTAGTAACAATAAAAGTGTAAGTAAAAATGGTTCCAGGATTAAGTAACTTTAACGTTTTGATACAAAATTTTTAATGGACGTGCTCAGTCTTGAAAAGTCCCATTGTTATAAATTGTAATAGGAGTTATATCTTTTGAACTGTATAAATGAGTTGTCTAAGTAACAATGAGATGCTGAGCAGGTGAGTTCGTATTAAACAAATCAATACTTCCTAATAGTGTATAGATATTTAAGTTTGTTAATAATCAAATTTTCATTATTGTATCAACATTTTGTATACATTTGATGGTTTCATAGACTGTTTATAAGTTTATTAAGCTATTTTAAGTTTGTAAGAGTATTTTACTTTATAGTTTAAGTTTGGTTACTTCGGAATCAGAATATAAGAGGTAACTGGATACAACATCTTTACTCATTGTAGTGTACATTACTTTAATAACTTAGTTAGATATCTGAAATTATCAAGGAGTTCAGGTTCAGGTTGGATCAAGTTCAGGTTCAAGTTCAGGTTGGATCAGGAAATTCCTCTTTGAACACAAAATGATTCATTTTACACAAGCTTGAAACTGTACCATATGGTTTAATAATTTTCATGATTTAAAACTAATTTGACACTGCCATGATTTTTTTAAACTCATCTCAACCATTACCTATTACTTTCCGTAACCACTTATTCACGTAATTTAGGCTTAGGCCTAAACCTGATTGTGTGAAATTAATAGGAGGAAATAAAGGTACGGTACCATTGTACTTTTAACGGTTTCAAAATAGTTGCAATAGATCCAAAGCAGCATAGCCTTAGTCACAGTAACATACCTAACATTTAAAGTAGTGATGGGGGACTATCGACTACTTTATACTATCGAATAGTGACTAGTCCACTACTTTTATTCATCGACTAGTCTAATCGTACAACTAGTCGACTAGTTTCCTTGTTTGATTTTGGTGTAGTTGAGCAGCCGTTTAACCGACCAGTCGACTAGTTGAATTCTCCTTCAACTCTGAAATAATTTGTAATTTCTTTCATGTCTTGACATGGTTTCTTGATTGCCCTCGTTTTGCTTGGGACGCGACCAACACGGATCACTGTTGAGAAACTTAGGAATTGTTTTGTAACAATGCGAGTTTTTTTAAATATGTTTTTTTTATTGTAACTACATTTGTACTCAACCATGAAATATTGTTTACCTAGGCCTAGTATTCTTTGTGACAGTAAAACTCACATTTTTCAACAGTACTAGTCTCTAAAATGGATCTTTAATAAAATATAATAGCCTATTATTGTTCACTTTATAGTCAACTTGTTTTAAAATATCGTGAGCTTTAAAAATTAAATTAATTACAACATTTTACTGTTTATAATTTGGCCAATTTAATTATTTTTCTGTACGGCAGTACACTAAAAAGAAATATTGTTTTAATATTGTTTATATGTCAAATAAGTTTTACCTTAATTTTAAATATTTTTGCTGTTGTGCAAATTTTGACTAGTTAGTTGGAAGCACTAGATCCAGGAGGTAACAAATAAGTACTGTACCACGAAATAAAACTTTCTATCGACTAGATTAGTCTCAGTATTTCCCATCTCACTAAATCATTGCTCGTTCTAGTCACAAATTTTATGTCGACTAGTAAAAACATGAGACTAGTACAGTAGATTCAATACTAGTCGGTTAAACGGCTAGTCTACTAGTAGGTCATCCCATATGACTAGTGTAAATAAGCGACTAGTATATTAGTAATACTAGTCGGTTAAACGTTTAGTCTACTAGTCGATTATCTCACCATCGACTAGTAAAAACAACCATCTAGTTGACTAGATTGGCTACTAGTCGATTAAACGACTAGTCGACTACCCCAACACTACTTCAAAGTAAAGCTTTGTTTGCTGTTTAAAAGCTGACAGGTCTTGTATAATAATTTAAAAGGAATTCTTTATTCAGTTTAAATATTATGTTAACTTAATTCCTACAGTACCTCATCCTAAAAGAGGCTAGCTAGTTTATTTTAAGTTTTAGCCTAATTAGGCTGACGGTTATGTTAGGCCTAAGAAGAACACAATCAATTAATCACCTGTTACTATCCCATTATTAATTGATTAAACTTAAACTTATTAGGCTACAACTTAAAATATACTAGCTAGCCTCTTTTAGGATAAAGTACCTTCTGCAGCATTTAAGTCAACAAAATATTAAAACTGTTTAAAGGAAGTATTCACAGCTGCTAGGTTAGGCCCAGGAATACCAGTGTCAATAACAAGGCTCAGGCTAAACCCTTTATTAATAATAGAGTATAAAAAAGAATAAAGAATTCCTTTTAAATTATCTATTATAGAAGACCAACAAGGCTCAGACTAAACCCTTCATTAATAATAGAGTATATAAAGGAATAAATAATTCCTTTTAAATGATCTATTATAGAAGATCAACAAGGCTCAGACTAAACCCTTCATTAATAATAGAGTATATAAAGGAATAAAGAATTCCTTTTAAATGATCTATTATAGAAGACCTATTAGCTTTTAAACATCAAACAAAGCTTTACCCGGTACCATTGAATATATACATGAGTATATAGTGTGTATATAGTCAATGTATGCTCATGTATATAGTCAATGCGGAACTTTAAAGATTAGGTATGTTATGTGACTAAGGCTACGCTGCTTTGGATCTATTGCAACTATTTTGAAACCGTTAAAAGTACAAAGGTACATATACTTTATCCTATTATTTTCACACAATCAGGTTTTGGCCTAAACCTGAATCACCTAAAAAAGTGGTTACCAAAAGTAATTGGTAACGGTTGAGATGAGTGTAAAAAAATCATGACACAGTGTCAAATTAGTATTAAACCATGAAAATTAGTAAACAATGGAACTAACTGTTTCTTGTTCGTGTAAAATGTAGCATTTTGGGTTCAAAGAGGAATTCACTGATCCAACCCGAACTTCATCCTTAATAATTTTAGACATTTACCTAGGTTATTAAAGTAATGTACACTGCAATGAGTAAAGATGTTGTGTCCACTTACCTCTATTACCTTCTGTTTCCGAAGTAACCAAACTTAAACTATAAAGTAAAATACTTTTACAAACTTAAAATACTTATTAAACTTACATACAGAATACAAAACTATCAACTTTCTCAATTCAACACTCTCCACGAAAAATTGCAAATGGCGAATGGGGATGGGGGATGACACGGCGCGGCGTCTGTCGAAGAGCACTATGAGTAGCAATGCATAATGGTGCCTCATTGGTCGGTATGGTCAAAACAGGCACAAATCAAGGCTTGCGAAAGCGGGTTGCGTTTTTGACCTTGAAACAATCCTGATTGTAGCTGAAAATTTGTACCTTGAGTCGTTGAGGCAAATTCAAGAAAAAATATGACCTTGAATCAAGGACTCTTGCTATGTGGGTACCGTCATTGTGTTTGACTACCGCTAGTACATTTTATATCTTGAAAAATACAACTTTATCATCATCTCGTAATATTTGTTAACGTCAATGGCACCAACTCAACTTTTGTTAACTTCCGTTTACACCAGCATAAATAGGAATATCGTCCTGCTGCCATAGTAGATGATGCTTTCCTAGAGGAAGCAGCGTTACCAAAATGTTTAGGTAAAACCCTTGATCGAGGTCTGACCTGGGACAATCACATTGAAGCAATCTGCTCAAAGGTTACTTTTGGCATTTATGCTCTGTGTAACCTTGAAACATTTTTCTCCCAAGATGTACTCAGAATGGCCTATTTTGGCCTGGTCTACCGACATATGGCCTATGGAATTAGACTATCGGGTAGTTGCACAGAATACAAATTTAGGAGAGAGTTCCTGCTACAGAAAAAAGCTCTTAGATTCTTGGGAAAACTGAGTTTTAGGGAGTTATGTAATCATTCGTTCAGAGAGCTCGAATTGTTGACTTTACCCTGCCTCTACATTCCTGAGGTGTGTACCCTCTGCAAACTCAGCTATACTTTGGTGAGGGGCAGGGATGTCCACAATTATGGGACAAAGAGCAGGACAACTTCCGTGTAAAGCAGCACAGAACCACAGCTTTTTAAAACTTACCGTCCCAAGTTGGGGTCAAATTTACCAATCAGCTCCCTGAGATCATTAAACAGTCAGCTAACATCTTTAATTTCAAAACTCGTTTAGAACACCTTTTAGTGTCCAGGGCATTTTACTCGGTCGATATATTCATAAGGAACCGTGGGATGAATAGTATGTGATACAACTTGGGCAACGATGTGTTTCAACAAATTTATTAATTGTAGTGGGAAGTGGGAAACATGGACTGACAATTTCTGATAAAGAATACATTATACATGATGACGTTTTTAATGCAATGTAACAATTGTCTTTATACAATAAAGCATTATTATTATTATTATTATATTATCTAACAAAGTAATTGTGATCCATTTGATTTTATTTTAACAAAAACTATATTTAGGAAAAGCTTTTAATGTTTGTTTGCGGACTCAGAGCTGTCCTTGACCTTCAACATTACCCTGATAAGAACAGATTACACGGGGCCCACCTTATCCAAGGCTGTCGGCATCATACTCCACGACCACGTCTTCGCCCAGAAGAAGCACCGTTCCGATGTCCTGGCATCCCTGAAAAACTTCTCACTGTGATCTTTCCGCAATAACCATAAGCAATAAAACTATGACTCATTTTTCCTTGGGATCTTTTTGTAGACCCTCTAAGAATACAGGTAATGTAAGTTATATAAACTTACTTATTTTAAAGTGGGCTGGATTTAGACTAATTTAATGATTTCTATGGACAGAAATATTCGAGGGCAGTACAATTTACTTCTTTAATAAACAACACCAAAAGTTGTCACCGGTGTTTTTATGTAAGGTATTTGTCTTAACCGCTAAGTAAAAGATTGAAAATTACGTGTAAAATTGAAAACCACTTATAACAGTGGGAGTTTGTGTTTTCAATTTTCAATTTCGGCGTCATTTTGGAAAATGATGGCCGAATTTTCATATTCAAAATTCACATTTTTTACCGACTTTAAAGAGCAGGGGGGAGCCATTTACGTTTCCTGTAAGTTTTGTGGTTTCTGAGATACCAATGGCGGCCCAAATAAAAGAAAAAAAAAACAGAAAAAATGATTCTTTATTGTCAATGACTAAATACATATCAGGACAACCGTAAACGACTTTACAATAAAGACATACAAAATACAAGTTTAAGAAAGGAATAAAATTAACCCATTTAACAGTTTTGTCCGACATATACTCATAGACACTGTAATATCCCCTTCAAAATAAAAAAGGATTTAAGCACCCTGTGGATTAAGACGTAAAATTATATATGTTTAATATATATCAGAGACTTACGCTTTATAATGTACAGGGTGTTAAAAAAAAACTTACAGGACTTTGGGATTTTATTCCTCACACAAGGTATGTTCTTAACCGTTTCCAATCTTCCTTTGACTTTTCCAATCCATCTGCCTGAATGTGTTTTTACTTTCTCCACATATACGTAGTATGAGAAGAAAGTATTGTTTTCGTCAAAATTTTAGAATTTGAGTTGTTAGTGGAAATATTCGTTTTGGTGCTCCCTGAACCCAAAAAGTAGTTTTTACGTGATGTGTGTCTGTGTGTGTGTGTCCGTGCGTGTGCGTGGGGGTGCGTGTGCGTGTGCGTGTGTCTGTGTACAGAGCTAGAGCCCAAACCAATGGGCCGATTGTTATGAAATTTGGTATGTAGTTTCTAATCCACGATATCTCCATGCATTTTAATTTTTTTATTTTTAAGGGTATTATCCCCAAAATCGCCAAAAAACATGAAAAATCCAAATTTATCAAAAACAGCTCTATCGATTTTCATTAAACTTGGTTTATAAAGCTATAGGTTTCCAAAAAAATTACACTACCCGCATTTTGGAAAAATTCGGGTTCAGAAATTACAGGACTTAAAACATCAAAAATTGTATTTTTTGGATTTTTCATGAAAAAATATAAATTTTAAATAAGATTACTAGTCACCATTAAAAATAGCTCAAAAAACCAAATAAATTAGTATTTCGAATTACCATTCTACGATTTCTGGTTGCAGAGACAATTTAAATTTTCATTTTGCAGTAAACACAGTACGTTGTCCAATGTTATTCTTATGGGGAATACATAAATTACTATTTCCCTCCTATATACTGATCAATGTCATTAAAACTTGATATGCACGTCAGGTTAGCATTGACAAACAGATGACAAACAGAGGATGTTCAAAATGTGTTGCCACTTAACCCTGTGGGGGGAATGAGGGGGTATTTCCCCTCTTTTAACCACTGTGTGTAGCAAAGGATACTGCAGTGCCTCCATCAAAGGGATTTGGGTGGATATTTTTAAAAACAACTTATTTAGAAGATATTCAGTACATTCAACCATATTCTATATTTAGTAAATACAAAGTTGTTTTTCAGTAAAGTTAGGGTAAAAGGGAAAAAGTATGTGTCAGTTTCCTGATACCGTTTATTTTGTTAATACGTATCATAGGAACATCTGAATATATCAACTTAGTGCATGTATTGGTGTATATATCTAATGAGTCTAATTTTGGCATGGAATATAAACTTTTTACTTTGTAGCGTTTAAAAATGGCAGCCATTGTTGTTTTTAAAAGCTAAATATCTTAAAAACCCTAATATTTTGGTAAACTCTAATCATCGAAAAAGTTGTGTAATCTTGTCCTAAAAATAATGATATGAATATTGTAAATATAGGATTTTAAATAAATGAGTAGTAGTAGTTTTTTTAATAGTTAAAACCTGCTTTTTTGCTATTTCTGGACTAAAATATATCGTGTATTAACTTATTAAAATCACAATTTTCTGTTATTTCTAATTCTATTGTTAAAATCTTCATATCGTTATTTTTAAGGGAAGATGAACCTTTTTGATTCATACAGTTCTTCCCTAAATATTACGGTTTTAAAGATATCTAGCTTTTAATAACGAAAATGGCTGTCATTTTGAAATGGTACTGTTAAGTCTTTGTGAGTCTTCGTCCAGACAATAAGAACAGGTGGACTATTCATAGTAAATTTGTTCTACATATGTTCTGTGCTATAAATATTTACAATTGAGTTCACTTTTTGTTTTTCAACAATTACACACCAAATGGCTTCATTTTACCAAAATGGATTCATTTATTTAATCTTAAACATAATTTACATCAACACCAAACATTTTAATGGTCCTCTGAGTGCCGATAGTATGAATTCCAGCTATTGAAACTAGAATTCTTTCAATACTCATGTATTTTTTAACTTCAATTAATATTTCTTTGTAATTAAGAAATGACACCTACCCGCACCAGTGATTTTAAGCCGGATACTTACAAACGTTTGACGGCGCTGACGAAAATACGTTTTGCATCAATAAAGACAGTCGTCGATGAATTTCAAAGTCATCCAGAGACAATCACTCGACTTCAGCGAAAATCGCTGAAAGTATATGCGAATTAAATCAACAGGAAACATGAAAAGATTTTACAACATTTCACTCGAGCTACATCTTACCATGAAGAACACACCATATCCGAGGAAGTTCTTGCAGAAGACCAGAATGACATAAATTATTCGTACGTCTACTTAGCGTCCGTTATTGAAGACTTGTTAGGCGAAGACGATCAACAAGAACATTCGTCACTCAACGCCATTTCGGTCAAATCTAATAGTATCAACCAATGCCCAGCTCGACTACCTAAACTGGAATTGATTGAGTTCAATGGTGAGTACGACAGTTGGACAACTTTTATAAACTTGTTCAATACTACTATTCATTCTAACCAATCATTGTCCAAGATACTTAAATTTCAGTATCTATTAAGTGTTCTCTCTGGTGAACCATTTATTTGGTAAGTCTTTGTGAGTCTTCGTCTAGATAATAAGAACAGGGGGACTATTCATAGTAAATTTGGTCTACATGTGTTTTGTGTTATAAATATTTACAATTGAGTAATTTTTTTGGTTTTTCAAGAATTACACACCAAATTTTAGCAAAATGGATTCATTTATTTAATTTTAAACATCATTTACATCAAAATCAAACAGGTACAAAGTGTAAACTTGATATTCCGTAGAAAGATTAGTCTTATAAGATGTAATACATGTACTAAGTTTGAAGTTGATATATTTAGATGTTCCTAAAATATTACGTATTTAGTAAAACATATATACTGACAGATAAACGGGAAAATATGCGTTTTAATACGTACCTTAATATAAGTATTTATTTTTGTATGAAAAATCATATCTTAATGTTCTGATTATAAATCATCAAGTTATATACAAATTAGCATTACTAAAACAAATCGATGGTGTAATTTGGGATAAGGTTAACAGTATTCCAATTTTAACACTCCATATCAAATAAAAATAATTCAAATTTGTAAGAGAGTGTTTTGAAGTCATGGTAGAACATAATATGTATACGAAGAGTATAAGCTACAAATATTTAGTAGCAAACTAAATTATTTGAAAATTGTGATGCAGGTTTTTTTACAATATAACGAAGTTTAAATCAATCTGTTCAGTAAATTATTTAAATTAAAAATACTTTTTCACCTTATGGCAATGTGTACAAGGTAGCATAGTACAATATACCAACTAATAATCCTCGTACAATGTGCTTTAATTTTTATTCTTGACATATTGTGTTTAAAATAATTCGCAGCCATTCAGTATTTTGTAAAAAGGCAATAAGATAAAACATAATAATTAAATTCTAGTCATCATCTTTACTGACAAGCTTTGTAATGTTCAGACCATGTAGCACATAGTCTATGCAAACCATGACTACCATGACCATGACTAGTTGTCAGGTAATATCAACCTCCTCATTCCTCATGTCAGGTAATATATATCAAGTGTACCTCATTATGACGTTTTAAATCAAATTACTTTGTCTAGGTGAGAAAAGTCTCTTATTAACACGAGTTTGAACGGGTAGTAACCGTTGTAATAAATATTACAACAGATTACACTGGACCACGGCTATTATTTTATACTAATCTGTAAAATAAACTTAAAAAGGGAACTAACAATAAATTGTAAGAAATTAGTTTACATAAACCAACCAGAGAAACGTATTAAACTAGTCCAATGATTATTCTTATTTGTCTAACAGAATAATAAATGTAGCCTTAAAATTAAATTTGTAATACCCTCACCGATTGTTAGAATTCAGAAACCAAAATAAATCCGTTGTTATAACAAAAATTATATAAATACTCTAATTATAATAATATATTTACAAAATGAGTTCGCACGCAGCACGCTGACGTGAGGGAAATTAATTTCCACGTACAAACTTTGAAACCTCAAAATCAGTGAAAAAACATACATTTATTCAAAATCGTATTAAAATATGAAAACATTGATTTATTGGCTGGTCTGATGCTCCTGGTTTCATTTACCTGCAATGCTGGGAATAACGTTTTGCGCATTATAATGTTAGGAGAAGGTCCAGTCAGGCTTGAAAGTAGGGGTGAGGTTGCTGGGGGTGATAAAAGTACACCAACAAATAAATAACTGGCTTTTCTAATGTAAAACCCCCATAAGACAATGTACTGTGTTCAGTCAATACACATTTTATTTATTTATTTTCTTTAGTCGATACACATGCCTAACTAATTCCCATCTTTTTTCATTCATTAATTTTACATCAGGTCTTTTCTAAACCTTTTTGGACCCAAAAACTCGAAATTTGAAAGAGTAAAAGGGGTTTAGAGTTTTCCGATTTATTTGCCCAACGAAATTGTCCAACTGATTATAGAAAGGAACGTCCCTACCAAAATTTGAAGTATATCGTACAAAAAATGCGACAGCTAGAGTGCAAACATATATATATATATATATATATATATATATATATATATATATATATATATGTATATATATTTATATATATATAAAACTTTTGAACAAACCCCCAAAACGTGTTCAGGGGGTCACTTTAGGAACTTCTATGGTGGTCCCGGGGTATCACTGTGCAGGTCATGCCAATAGTTCACTTTCCAAAGGAAATTCACTAATAAAATAAATCAGCAGTAAAAGAACCGTGAAAATGAAAATCCCAAGCTAAAGTGGATAAGAACAGTTAAAGCAGGATTTCAGTGAACTTTTTTGTATTTATATAATATATTTATAATGATTATTTTAATTTATTTATTACTTTTAAATTATTTAACGTACACAATTTACGATACTGCAAAATAATATGCATAGTTAAAACTGGAAACACCATAAGGAAACAATGTAAACGGTTTTTTACAATTCCCGGCACCAAACGTTACAGCACACTCTCTGTCATCCACTGTTAATGCGTATTATTTACCGTTTTGTTATTTCCCAGTTTTACTCTGTGACACGGGCACCACATCAGGATTAAACTGATGGTACTGTGCCACAGAGTGACAATCAACGCAATTACCAACCGAGGCTTAGTTAGGAGAAGTGGGATTGAAATCTGTGTGAGTAGCTTCAAACAACAACCCTTCATGCTAAATGTTTTAATATCAATATAACAAGTCATCAAAGATTTGTAATCTACGAATATTGGTTGCAGAGAAAATAGAAGTTTTCGTTCAGTGATAAACGTTGTACGTTGGCCAATGTTATTATAATGGAGAATCAATTAATTAAAATTTATCTAAATGTTTGCAAGTTAATTTCATTAAAACTTCCATTTGAAATTTCAAAAATGCATACTTTTCTCTGCAGTGTCTTAGTTTGAATTTCGTGACATTGGAGTAGCCAAGGTCCACCGACATGAACACATTGCAGTGTATTTGTGGCAGAAACAATATTCCGTACGTGTTATGAGGTGGAAATCCAAAATTATCCGTAAATCTTTTTTTATTCACAGTCGGGTATTATGTATTCGGGTTTGGTTTAGCCTGGTTAATCCAAAAGGATATATATATATATATATATATATATATATATATATATATATATATCTCAATTAAACTAGGTAACTGTATAATGTGAGAATATTTATGTATTTCATATTTTTTCCTAGACTATATAAGAGAGGTTTTGCCATAAACAAATTGTGAATTGTTCAATGTCTTTTACTTTTTAAAATTAAATAAGATACAAACGAGTTCGGGAATTAATCTGTTACAGCCTATTTACAAAATATGTTGTCAAATGTAAATTGGATTTTTGGAATCTCAACCAATTAGTTAATGTCCGCCATTATGGGTTCGAATTCCAAGTTGTCATATGCATCACTGACGAATAATAGTAAAGCGATCAACATGGTATAATGTAATATATTTAAATGTAATAAAAACCAATAATTCAACATTAATAAATTATTCAACACCAATGAATCAGGTATGGTTTATTGTGTTTAGTGTTAAAATTAAGTTATACCAAATTATCTTTCAATTATTGACTTTCGTAAAAAACGTTATATTATTAAATAGTGTTCATACATCGAAACTTTACAATCCAAATTTAATACGAGTTCAAATTACATTATTGGTAAAAATTGAGAACACAATGTGTAATAATATAAATGACAATACAAACATTATAACGAATTTTGTATATAGTGAGTACTTTTTTCCATTAATTAACCCCAATTTAGATATAACAATCATAACTTTAACTTAATACAAAGAATATTCATAAAGTAACACTAGTTTAAAGTCTATGCGCCTCATTCTTCAAATAAAAACAACCACTTAAACAATGTCTCAAAACGAGCACGACTATTCATGAAGTTCATTACAACAACTGTATGTGTTTAAAATTTCCCACATGAAGATGTTTAATCAGGTCTCATCCAATTCTGATCAGACCTGATCAGACTTAATCAGGTTGAGTTGCTCAGTACTGATCTGGTATATCAGGGTTGATCAGACCTGATCAGGTTGAGTTGATCTGGTCTGATCAACTATATCAAACTTGAACAGGGGTTTATTTAAGTATTATATAATGATATTTAAACATTATTCATAGTTATATGCTTCGTTTTTTACCATTTTTTCATGTGCTGGTAAACATTATCGCCTTAAAATTAGAACTATGAGAGCGGTTTTACGTCACCAAACTTTAAATTTACCATAAATATATAATATATGTAGTAAGTTTTGTTTTTTAACACAAAAATCCCACATTTCCTATGCCTAATACGCTTCATGAGTACAACAAAATCTTAAAAGTGACGGCTAGTTTTAAAATGTTGCCAAGCAAATTAAGGGCGATATAATACTAATCATTAATTAATTATTGGTATCCATGCTATCAAACAGCCGCAAATAACAATGTCGTGTAATTGAGCTTTATCAATGCTTACACTCTACAAATGACATAATGTCAGAAAGAAATCTAGCAAATTAAAATCATGGTCCTATACAGTTTATTTTTTGTAAACGCTTCTCATTTTTTTGTCAGGGTTAACCTTAAGCAAAAAGTTCCAGATCTGGTTTTGAAACATAAAAAACCAGATATGGATACTTTATTTTAAAGAACCTACATCTTTTGCTACAGTAGAAGAATTTAAGGTTGTATGGAAATGGATAATAAAATTAAGGAATCATTTTTTTATGAACTACATATTTTTCAACAATATTTTTTTCAATATTTAGCAACAAATATTTAAAATAATACTCTACATATATGTGAAACAAAAATATTAAAAGGCTACATAAACGGATAAGTTATAAGGAGATAACGCACAATTACAATCTGGATAGATTCATTGCTCGTCTACAATCCTCCAGCGACAGTGGCAATAGGTTGTTAGCTGCTGTTCCGTGTAGTACCTTAGTTTACACTACAATCAAAGGAAAAAACAATGTATTTAATTTCAATATACGCTATCGAGATACTCAATTTCGATATACAGTAGAACCCCGGAAACTCGACACCCTCGGGACTTTACGGGTGTTGAGTTTCCGAAGTGTCGATTGTTCACAGGAGTGGTGGGTTATACGTAGGCTATATACTACTGTAATATTTTGTTTTATTATTTAATATGATTTGGGATTTATAAAAAATTAGGCTATTTCAGAACCTCATTCTGATCTGTACTGTTTGAGTTTAAGGTAACCCACACCTACCGCTGCAATCTACGTTTCATTTTAGCTTGTTAACCCTCTAGCACCCTCTAAGCCTTGTATTCAACTGATGTCTAAGAGTCATTTTTCGTTTCCCTTATTCGTATGGACGTGAGCTAATTTAGCATTATTCCTTTAACAAACCATACAATGTCTCTTTATGTTTTCTGGAACTAAAAAGTGTGCACTTTGCACGGGGTAATCGTATCCAAGGTTCTGTAGCCTTATCCGTCTATCCGGAGGTTTTGCTCTTGCTGAAATAAATGTCATTCAACGGGGACACCTTGTGATTAACTTGGCACTCGGTGTGCTAGCGATACGGTTTCATTTTGTTCTATGAAGACAATGGCTTTAGCAATGTCTGCGAGCAAGATTTCCATGTGCTTATTTTTAGATTGCGGAACGCCACAAAATTTGAAAGTCTTATAGACGTGAGAATTACCCCTTGTTTTTCATTCCAACCCCCAAGTCTCAGACGATGTTGCTAAGTAGCCTATTGTCACGCTTGCATACTTTACAGATACCTACTGTGAACAACAATGCTATAGTACTTGACGAAATTCGAAGTAGAATTGTCACATTCACTCTTTAGAATGCACACACTGAGATTTGCTGGAATAGTTTGAAGGAAACACAATATCTTCAAACTGAAGGGCTTGGAACGACCAGATTATAAACTAACCTCTCCAACACTTGTAATCAGGAGTGCTCAGTGATAACGATCACCCAGCTCAAATGATTGATACGGACTATAACTAAATTACATTCTCCATTATGAAATTATTTTTCTTTGATGTAATGGATTGGATTGGATTTTCAAACGTGCATAGATAAAATAAAAAGTTTTAAAAACACACCAAAATATTTATTTTTAAAAACTGACCTACTTCTCCAGCCTGTGGTTTCACAATTATTCATTTAGTGTGGAACCAGTTTCAACTCAATTACGAGTCAGTTATCTCATTGAAACTTGTTGGTTGTGTTGAAACCAGTTCCATACTAAAGGAATAATTATGACACCATAAGCTAAAGAGGTAGGTAAAATATAAGGTGTCAAAGTTTTGGAAAAAATAATCCAAATGTTACTGTTTTTATATTGAAATGATAACGTTTTATGATAGGAACCGATACAAGTTAAACATTAGACTTCACATGATCTTATTGTTATTTATTATCTGGGCGGCCGAACTTTGCTCGGGAGAAGGCCATTCAGTTTGTTTAGATGACTTGGAGTAATATATCACCACTTCCCTCTACGGATAATCAGATTTGTATAACTCATTTTCCTCTTTTCTAAATTTTTAAGGTCACTCCAGTCGTTATTTATTGGTCAATGTCCCTTTGATTTATTTTACTACTCAATATATGTAATCTGCACTCAAATCTTTTAATCTCTGCTCTCAGGAAACCACATGTTAATAACCATAAACAACATGAGTATTACTTTGACAGTTCCCTGTTGGTTATGAACAGCTGTTACAATACTTTTGATTTAAAACTCCATAAGCCCAATGTTAATTTATTTAACTTTTCATTTTAGTTTGTTTACATTATTTGATTGTTCATGGGGATGAGGCCTGTCTATAACTTATTTGTATCCCAGAAATTAGTTATTTCGAACATTTGAAGGAAATCGTTGGAGCCGTTTTTGAGATCAGTGTCGCAAGCAAGCAAGCATACAAGCAAACCTTACTCATATTAGAGTATATGATTTACATCATTTTTTACATTAAAAATGTAAAAAATAAATTATACAACCGTAAATCTGCCGGATATTCAGGAAATTTAAAGACATCCTGAAATTAAATACCCGCTACGTTTGGATGAGAAATCATTTTTCGTATAGTTTTCCACTATTGAGAGTTATCTCACCTACACATACTATAGGTATGTAATAGTTTACAACGAGAGGGAACAAATTCCTTGTGCATAAAAGCTAAACCATTTTTAGTTAATCTTGTTTAATGTTTTAAGTGAAAATATGACCAAAACAAATCGTACTTAATTTAAAGACCTATATTTTCCAAACCCGAGTTTTCCTAGAAATGCGGGTGATGTCGTTTTGTTAGCGACCTTAAGTGTGCAGACCACTAAATTGTTGTCTCACTATAGCATACTGATCCTGTTCTCATCTATATTAATGGTCAATATTGTATGAGAGCATAACGGGCAATCAGCCAGTATTAGAGTTCCTGGATTATGTATCCGCTAGCTGTATTACTCGCAGCAGTTCATTGCAGTTGTGGTCTGCGTTTTTTGTTAAACTCTTCAACAATTTAGATTGACCAGTTGTTTTAAGCAATCATCAGCTTCAATAACAGTTAATAAATCTTTAACATTAATATGGGAACTTTGAATGGTGTTAGTCAAAGCCCAAATGAGTATACAAACTATAATATATGTGCTAGTAGCCTCCCCAAAATTTTTAGCACACCCCGTTTAGTGGCTTAGGCGCAATTAAATAATAAACAAACAGCAATTCGATAAATGTTTTGTATGCTGTTTATTATATAAACATGTGTTTTTTTAGTAAAAATTCTATTTAGATTAAATATATTTTTCTAAGTAACCAAATTAGTTAACTTTGGATTTGAGAACTTGAACTTTTTACATAAAGTTTCAGCTCGCATTTTAGTCATAGTATAAGTTTCTAAAAAAATATATTGATGTCAATATGTTGAGTAAGCAAATATTACTTGAATCCTTTGTGCTCGGGAATAGCTAAAATTTCATTTTGCAGCATAACTCATTCCTCTAAACCTAAATTAGTTTCAGTGGTCCTACTAAGATTAGATTTTTACCGTATTATTGAAGTATAATTTTATAGCTTAAAATATATGTTTAATTACTGTTCCACTTTTCTATATGTCCTGATGGACGTTTCAACAGGACAAGTCATCTTTTAAAAATCTCAAAATTTATAATAACAATGATTGCCCGATTGGTGTGTATAGGTATGAAAACTGGCTTATATATGTGTCAGATATTCAACATGAAGTCATTCACGATTATTTTGATTTACTCTCAGGTTAATAGAAGAAGACAATAAATCTGAATTTCCTTGTCGAACATAAACCACCCGATAATAACAGAATAAAGATACGAATTAATCAAGCTAGACTATACAAAAATATCTGAACAAACCTACTCGGTAGAGACAAGTCATTAGTAAAGGTTTTAAACGGGAGAACTTATGTGTTTGGTTCCGAACCCGTTAATTTAGGATGGGATGAATATAATGTAATACAAATTATAATGTTTTTTACCTTGTGTAAATATTTTACTTTTAGAAACTTAAAAGGGAATAAAAATAACTAAAACATTCTTCTGCGAGTTTGATCTGATTATATTCAGAAAATACTTAGTAATCATCAACATGTTATGTTTAAATTGGTTTCCATCTTTTCTCAAGACAGTCTAAAACTATTTATTAAATCCTTTCACGTACACGATTCCTCTGAGAACACTTAACCTAGATCAATCATTCGGTGAACTCGCCTTCTTCCAGGAACGTATTGGCTGAAAATAGTTTACCTAAAGAAAATAACTTGTTTGTTGTGGGATAAAGTTTTCGCTTAAGGATCTGATCGAAACATATTTTTCTTTTTACGTTTTATTGAGAATAATTTTGTAGGGTTTATATTTGGTTTGATTTGTGATGGTAAACTTTATTACACGAAAGCAAATAACATTAAGGTATTAAACATGTTATATAATATTAATGATTATAGTCTGTAAACAAGTAATGTTTGTATATATAGTTTGAGACACGCACTTTGAATTTTTAGAACACAGTATTGTAAAAATAAATAAACTTTTCGTCGGAAGCATTCATGGTATCTATTTAACTAAGTATCTTTCATAGGGTAGTTATAATATTACCTTATTTAACTATGAACTTAAGACTGTAATACATTATGTTAGAAGTAAATTCTCTCTGCTAAGAACTGATTTGTAAGAACTGATGTTCCTAGTTTGTTATGTTATTGTTTATCTTTTTCATTTTTTCGCAAACAATCTTAACTTGTATTAAATCACTATCCTTACATCTATATATTTTAACTATCGAATGTTTATCTTTTTTTTCATGTGGTCATATCTAGTCGGATCATTAAAAACAAGACTTGAATGTAATGTATCAGTGTATCAGTTAATTTATTATTACAGTTATATCAATCAAACTCATTTTTGGCTATTTTTATTTCTTAACTTCGACTTTTGCTGCGTAAAAAGTATTCCCTTAATGACCTCCCTCGAATCAAAATAGAATCTACAGGAATCACGCATTATCCTCATGCAAAACCATTTGAAACATTTTAAAGACTTAGACTCTCCATTCCTAACTAAGGCAGAAGTGCAAACCAGACTTGGTGTATTAGAAGCTACATGGACTAAATTTGAGCGTGACCACGACCGAATATGTGAATCAAAACCAGAAGTTCTGAAAGAGATTCTTTACATCACTGAAGACAGCAACTACTACTATCAAAAGACCAATTATGCAAAATTATGTCTCCTACCTGTAACAAATTGCAATTTTGTGTTTTCATTATAAATGCCCGAGTTTTCTGGTGCAATTGGGGGGGGGAGTATGTTAGAAGTAAATTCTCTCTGCTAATAAAGCATATGATTTTTAAGAACAGATGTTCCTAGTTTTTTATATTATTGTTTATCTTTCTCACTTTAGCGAATTTTCCCTATAGGTAACAACCTATTACCGTAGGTCTCATGGTAAGAATTGAGCCGAGGCCATAATAACTTTTCATTTTGAGGACCTAGATTCCAAAAACACCATTCGTTCAAATTTGCATACATGTATATATAAATATATATATATATAAATGTGTGTGTGTGTGTGTGTGTGTGTGTGTGTGTGTGTGTGTGTGTGTGTGTGTGTGTGTGTGTCCGTAAGCACGATAACTCTCGTAAAAAAGGTCCGATCTTAATGAAATTCGGTACAAATGTGTAAAGTACCATTTATTTGAAGGATTTCGAAAACCAGACGAATCGCACCATCCAAAGGGGGTTTTTGGTGGGTTTTGTACCACAAAAATGGGTTTTTTGGGGTTTCCACATGTAGTATTTATTTAAATCAAATTTTAATTTTTACCATTGGATTCAGCAAACATTTTGTATTTTGATCATTGATCTACGTCAATTGGTTACAGAGATATTGAAAGTGCTAATGTTATTCTTATGGATAAAAAGAAAAATTGTATATCTCGCTTATTTATGATCATGAACTGACGAAATTAGGTATATGGCTTCATCTGGTTGTGGTTTATTGTTGTTTAGACAAAAAATATTTTCGCCTATGGTTCCCGTAGCAGCAAACCTAGGTACTTGGTCCCCATGTTATTCTTATGGAAAATAATTATAATGTTATATATCGCTTATTTATGAATGTATAAGGATGAAACTTAATATGTGACTTCACTATGATGACTTGTATTAATATTTGCACAAAAACCCATTATTTTGTGTTCCTTGTTGCAGCAAACCTGCGTACTCATCCCCAATGTTATTCTTATGGGGAATAATAAAATTAATATTTTAAATATCGCTTGTTTGTGAATATATTTCTTATGAATCCTGATAAGTGTTTTAATGTGTTATGTTATATATTCATAGGAAATTCGCTGCGTATGCAGGTTGGCTGCGACGGGGGTATTTTTGTAAACAACCTTAACGTGTATTAAATCATTATCCTTTCATCTATATCTTTTAATTATTGAATCTTTATATTTTTATACATTCATGTCTGAATCCCTGGACTTAACAAATAAAAGAAACCAAAAATGGATGTACAAATTTATTGATTACACATGCATGTATAAGAAATGCTTTGTCTCATCTGTAAGTAATAGCTTGGGTGACCATGGAACTAAGTAAGTTTGCACTAGTTCAGGAGTTCATTTGAAAACACTTTAAAACCAAAACAATATGAAAATATTAAACCGAAACATATTGTGTTTATGGGACTTAAAATTATTAAGGGCAAAGCTTGGATTTCGCAATCTTTGACGGAATACTATCTTCACTTTTTAAACAGTACTAGATGCAATTTCCCGCTTCCTCGGGGGAATCCACAGTTGTGAGTATTGCAGTCTGTGGCTAGGCTTTTGAAATATAGAATAATAAATATATGATTAGATTATATTTAAATTCAGCAAGAATAAAACTAAAACTTAAATACCTGTGGAATTTTCAGTATCGTGGACTTTTTAAAATAGAAAATTACCTTTCGACACCTACATATAAAATCGTTAGAAACTTCTGCGCAACTGGTACTGAAAGTCTTTTTAAAAATTGAACATAAATGACGATAGACATACACCACCTTCCTTCTATAATACTATTAATTACATTGGGCGTACACCTATATCTAATTAAAGTCTAAAGATAAGTTTAAAAATTAATAAAATTAATTAAATAAATAAAATGTAATAAATAAGCTTTTCTTGTTTTAAATTTAAATAAATATTCACTCACTTCCATTATCATTGAAGTGTTAATTTTAAATATTTCCTGGTACATAAGGATAAATGAAGTAGTTGTAGAGTTGTGTTGGTTCAAAAAATATGCTGGTGTGGTGTATACAACTTACATAATTCAAATCGATGAATGCAGTAATTTTTGAAAGGCAGATGGTTAGCAACAATGAATTCTAACGTGAAATCATTGTGGTTAGAGAAGATCATCTCTCGCCCATGTGATTGAGCTGTGATCCGATTACGTTACGCAGGCAATCAGAGATGCAGTAAGTTCTTTACACATTAGGATGCTTAATGTATCAGTATACAACCCAGAAAGATAGATGTTTAGCATAATATAGTTGCGAAAAATGATAGGCTTTTAAGTATTTAAAAAAGTTTAAAAAGCTACAATAATTAACGTTATGTTACTTACCTTAACAACAAGAGATATTTCAAATGGGTGTTTTCTACGAGTATTAAAATGTAGAACTGTTTTTAAGCCAATAACAACTATGCAGGTTAATTTTCAAAGCATTTGAAACATTTACTACTAGAGTTGGAGCACTTTTGTAATAATAATGATATTGATATAATTTGTGTATCTGAGCTTTGGCTGCTCAATAAAGAAGTTGACTTTTATCCAATGGATATGTACCTGCAAGCTTTTACTTCAGAAAAAATATAAACAATTGAGGAGCAAGTATATTTATTAAAAAACATGTATTGATTTTAAGATTATTGACTTAGTGATGTTTAGTAAGGAGTTGGATTGTGAATTTAGTTGTATAAAGTTAATTGAGCATGATATAAATGTTATTAGCGTCTATAGATCCCAAGGAAATATTGAAATTTTTTTTGAACAGTTGGAATCATTTTAAACACTGTAAAGAACAAAGACGACCTAATCACAGTTTTTGGAGATTTTAACGTTGAATTGGCTGAGGTTATGGACCAAAAATCCCTTTTGTTTTCCAATCTGCTTAGGTCACTTTAATTTAACTTGCACAATTAAGACTCCAACTCACATGAACTCATGTATTGATAATATTCTGGTTAACTTGTTCAATGAGATTTATCAGGTATGTTCCAATGATGGTATATTTGCTCTCCATAGTACTCAAATAATAACTGTCAAATCCAAACACATAAAATAAATAAGAAAAGTGTAAAGAATGAATGTGGTGAAAGAATTTTCTTCAGAAATCAAACTAAAACTAAAATTGAATCCTTTGTCGAATAACTAAAAAAGGGCAAATGGAACATACTTGAAGAGTTTACTGAAGGTTACCTACCTGGTGAGGAACTGTTTGATCGATTTTTTTCAAGAGATATGTAGAAATTTGGCTCCAATACAATTAAAATAGTGAATAAAGAACAATATTTTCTCAGTGGTTCACTGAGGACTTGGCTTTAGGAAGAGAATTATGAATATTTATAAGAGTTTCAGGAAAAAAATGGATCAAATCAAACTAATAACCCCTATGAAGTATATATGTCATGTAAAAGGAGATATAAATCTGATCTTAAGACTGCCAAAAGGCAAAATTGTGAACAGTTCATTGAGAAAGCACCCAACAAGTGCAAAGCAGCTAGCGAGGTTATTGCTCCAAAACACTTGTCTGGTACACAAAAGAAGTAACACTTAATCCTGAACAATTGAACAGTTTTTTGTTTGTTTTTTTTAATACAGTCATTACACTTTCCAACAGCATTAGTACTACTAAAATTTCTTTCCTTGAGCATTTAGGTAATAGAAGAATCATTTCATTGGCGTGACATCCATCCTGAGGAGATAACTAATATTGTCTCTAAGTTCTCGAACTCTAGAAGTATGACTTCTACTCATTGTCCAATTCCATCATAAAGAAGACAATTCATGTCATCAATGAACCAATGGCCTTCATTATGAGAAAATGTATGCAGTATGGTTATTTTTCATATTTTCTTAAAATATCAAAAGTAATTCCTGTGTACAAAAAAGGTGACAAGTCTCAACTTGAGAATTATCGTTCCAATATTTTCAAATATCTTAGAGTCCTTGATGCATAGGCAACTTTTTTGTAATTTTGACATTTTTAATCTTCTTTCTGATACAATTTGGATTTAGATCAGGTGGATCAACAACCTCAGCTGTAATGGAAATTGTCAAACATTCCCTAGGTGCATTTTAAAACAAATAATCAGTGGCCCTTTCTTTGTTAGATTTAAGTAAGGTATTTGATTGTGTCCCTTTTCACATTGTACAACATTGTACACTTTCTATGGAGTTTCAGACCAATCACGCAAACTTATCTCGTCTCACTTGACTAGCAGAAAACAGTATGTTTATTTTAAAGGAGAGGTTTCTTCAGTGGGAAATATCGTAATGGGTGTACCGCAAGGTTCAGTACTGGGCCCTTTCTTTTTTACAATTGTCATAAATGATCTGCCTAAAAATCTTAATATTAGATCTGTAGTCTACGCTGATGACACTTCCCTTTTCTCTAATGACAAAAACTTAGATTATCTCAATAAAATAATTAAATTAGCCCAGGACGATGCACATAATTGGTTTTCTTACAATAAACTCCTATGTAAGCAAGATAAAACACATAAGCCTAACTATTCTTCTAAGCCTAACTCAAAAGCAAGAAGTTCAATCCGTAAAACTCTTGGGAATCTGTATAGACTCAAAATTGACATGGACTGATCATGTCAGCATTCTTTGCAAAAGACTTTCTCTAGTTAGCTATCTTTTCTGGAAATTAAGGGATATGACATCTTTAGAATATCTGAGAATGTCATACTTTGGTTTTTTCCAATCACATGTAGGTTAGTTTTTTATATGTTAATATGTGTAAGAAGTAAAGATTAATAACAGAAATAATTTTTATCTGTACAAAGGTCTACAGTGATCCAAACGATTTTCTCTACACATTGTTCGGAGTATTTTTTTCTGAATCAATAATATATCCGATACAAAATCGGAATGACCCCACAAAATCAAACCATATAGGTTATGGTTTGATTTTGTGGGGTCATTCTGCATTTGTAACGGATATATTATTGATTCAGAAAAAAATACTCCGAACAATGTGTAGAGAAAATCGTTTAGATCACTGTAGGCCTTTGTTTGTACGGATAAAAATTATTTCTGTTATTAATCTTTACATATCTTACACATATTAACATATAAAAAATATCCTTCACCATTTTTCCACCAAGCAAGAAGTCCATAACACACGAAACAAGTTGATACTTGACATTCCTCAACATAGACTGGAAAAATTAGAAACCTCACACATAGTAAATTGTTTAAACTTTTTCGACAAACTGAATAAATCTACACGAGACACCACACCCAGCAACTTTGTAGCAATTTTGTAATTATATAAAAAAATTATAAAAATCATGAAATATTAAGAATAGAAGCCACAGGAGTATTTAAAACATGTTAGAGATTGTATAATCAGGACAGAAATTCTTACTAGATAGTTCAAGTTTCAACCAATCATAGGTCATTGTGGGAGGAGTTTAGTTGCTTAGTATATAAGCTGAGAATGAGATTTCAGCAGTCTTGTCTTGTTTTAACCGGGATCACAGTGCACCCCTGGAGAAATGGGTACGTAAGAAACTTGAACTATTTAGTTATAAATGTTCCTTTTTTTAATTGTTAAATTTCAAATACTTGTATAAATTATAAAATGCTTCAAACTGTTGTAATTTTAGAAGATTTTAAAAATTTTGTTTTCAAATATAAAGAAATAACTTTGACCTTTTGTATGGATTAGATTAAATCAGTAAAAATGCATGTTTCCTAATTCCAAGGTGAATATTGTTGTAGGGTGCAAAACTCTCCCGGGTTTAAGAAAAATCTGACTCAGAACTGTAAGTTGTAGTGGAAGTTATAATTTTATTTTTTTTGATAATAAAAATGTATTTTCAAAAGGAAGACAATTTTCTCAAACCCTGGCTAAATTTAAAGTGTAGCAGTTCAATTTTATTATAATTTAATTAGAAGGAGAAGAAGAAGCAATTAAGTGTAAACAAAAATTGCTAGAAATTGCGCAACTCTGCTTTTTGAGAAAATTAGTCCTTTCTGTATAAAAAAAACAAAAACTGTATATAAAAGTGAAGTGAATATACTTTATGTTCCAATTTGAAATTTTTAAAATGTCGCTAAAGGTGGATTTTTTGACCAAAGATGAGCTAATTTATGAGCTTAAACTTAGGAATGTTGATGTGGAGGTTTCACAAACAGTAGGAGAGTTAAGAAAAAGGCTAAGGTCTATTTTAAAGTTAAATGTTTCGCCAAATGCTGCCAATTTACAGAATAAAATAACGATACAGTATGAAATAGACATTTGTAATAATAAAGTTGATCAATTAGTAAATACTATTGATGATACTTTAGTTAGTGATAGACCTGTAGACGTTATAAGGTGTGAGGAAAAGTTACAGCACCTAGTGAATAGACTCAATAACCTAAAGAAATTTAAGTTAGATGACAAGGTAACTGAAGACATTTTTAAAATGCTTGAAAAGGTGAAGGTGGTTCAAGGAAAATTAAATTCAGTTACTATGGACAGTGAGAAAAGGGAAGAAGTAGTCAGAAAACTTAGTGAATCAAATATTGAGGAAGAAGAGTTAGATGATGTGTTTGAAAGTAAACTAAATCTAAATAATCCGGAACTTAAAAGCAGTTTAGTTTCTGGAAATGAGGGAGAGTGTAATAAGATTAAAGTGCATGCTGATACACAGTTTTCTAAACTGCAGAATCCTATTGAGGGTTACTTAAAAAACTTTAAAGTCATTAATGGTTTAAATGTTAGTGAGCTTTTGGACTTTATACGTAATTTGTTAAAGCTTAAAAGTGCTACAGATTTGTTAGACAGTCAAATATTTGAACTTTGTCTTGGTTATGCAACAGGACCTTTGTTATCTAAGCTAGTTGAGTGTAAATCATCAGGTAAAAACATTGAACAGCTGCATACTGTTTTATTGCAGTATTTTGTACCTGTAGCTTTGAGGGAAAATTTAAAGAGGGACTTAGTTACGAGGCCTCAAAAACAATATGAACCATTGTCTTTATATATAACACAAGTTAGGGAAAACTCAAAAGTTTTGAACTGTAACTTTAATGAGGAAGAACTTGTTGAAATAATAAAATTAGGCATAAACGAGCAAGATAGGGCAAAATTAGTTTTCATGGGTGAGCCTAAGAGTTTTGAAGATTTGGATAAATTGTGTATCCACGCGCAAAATGTGGGGTATGTGGAGCATCAACGAAGAATGTTAAAAGACTGCAACGTAAAACCTAGAACGGTAAATAACATTGAGGAGAGTAGGGTGTGTTATAACTGTAACCGAGTAGGGCACTTGGCTAGGAACTGTTTTAGAGCTAAGCGCAATCAAAGTAATGGTAATGTTGAGCAAAAAAGCTGGGTTCGAGGGAGAGGTTTCAATCACCACCCACGGACCTCTACCAAGTAAATTTTCATAGTAAGTGTTACTACAGTAAGAATAAAAGTATAAAGAAACCCCATAAAACAAATAGTATTAAATTTGAAAAGCAGCAATTAAAAAAGGAGGTATATAAAATTAAGAGAAGGCTGAACAACCCTAATTATAAATATTGGTGGAAAAAGAGTTAATTAGTTGTACTTTACCCACATTGGAAGTAGAATTTAGTAAAAATCTAAGAGAAAATGTATTATTAGATACTGGAAGTAGTGTAAATTTAATAAATGAAAATATGCTAGCACGTTTGAAACAGGAGAAGCTTATTAAACAAATTTATTCGGTGTCAGAAAATTATTTGTCAGCTAATAATCAAAGTATTGAGATTTTAGGATCTTGTTATATTAAGATAAAGTTAAGTAGGTTTTCATGGAATGTAAAATTTCTTATAGGAAAAAATGTAACGTGAAATGTAATATTAGGGTCAAATTTTATCAGAGATACAGGTTTGATTATTGTTTTGCATGAAGATCAATGTTACTTTAATTTCCATAAAGATGAGAAAATAAGTTTGGTAAATAATGTGATTAGCATGAGTAATAATGTAAATCAGAGTATAAAAATAGGTAGCCAGAGAGCAAATATGAAATATGTAAGTTAGTGGAAGCTTATCCAAATGTTTTTACAAAGAAAATTGGTGAGGCAATTAATTTTGAGTATGAGATAAGACTGAAAGATAAGGAACCAGTTAATTTAAGACCTTACACTCTAAGCCCTCCTAAAATGAAAATATTGCAGGAAATAATTGATGATTTACTTAGGCAAAACATAATTAGACCTAGTCTGTCAAATTACGCAAGTCCTACTTTCATTATACCAAAAAATAATTCTGATAAATGGAGAACTGTTGTAAATTACTCCAAGTTAAATTCAAAGCTTGAGAGAGTGAACTATCCAATTGGCGATTTACATGACAGTTACCATTATTTACAAGGGGCAGAATACTTTACTGTCCTCGATCTGTGTAATAGTTTCCATCAGATAAAACTTAGCGAAAGTTGTAAACATATTACTGCCTTTGTGACTCCTTTCTCAAGTAATGAATGGAACAGAATTCCATATGGTCTTCATTGTGGATCAGGCCTGCTAAGCTCATATCTTAATAAGGTATTTCATGACATTAAATTTAAGTATGTAATGAATTTTGTTGACGATTTGATTATTTATTCTACCAGTTTAGAAGAGCATATTTTACATCTTAAAGAAGTTATTAAAAGATTAAGTGACCACAATTTAACGGTAAACCCAGAGAAAGTGAATTTTGCTTTTAAAGAAGTGAGCTTCTTAGGTCATAAAATAAGTAAGAACCAGATAAGAATAGATCCAGAAAGAACTAGTGCCATAAGAGGGTTTCAAACTCCTAAAAATGCAAAAGATGTAAGTCTTTTTGTTGGTATGGTGAATTATTTTTCCAAGTACATAAAAGACTTTGGAAAAATTTGTAGTCCTTTAAATGAGCTAAGGAAGAAAAGGGTTAAATTCAAGTGGACTGATGAGTGTAATACTAGTTTTATGAAACTTAAGGAATGTATTAGTAACCCTCCAGTACTTAGAATAGCTAATTTCAATAATCCTTTCATTCTGATGTGTGATGCATGTGAAATTGGTTGTGGCAGTGTATTATTACAAGAATTCAATGGAGATAGATTGCCAATTGCATATTTTTCCAAAAAGTTCCCAGATGCCGAAAAAGCAATGTCAGTTTATGAGAAGGAGGCGTTGTCTATAATTTTAAGTATAGAAAAGTTTCATTCAATTTTAGAAGTTCAACCGTTTTTGCTTATCACTGATAATAATGCCTTGTCTTGGTCATTAGGCCATTTCAGAAAATTGGGTCGTTTGGGGTGCTGGGTTGAACGAATTTTAAGTTTGCCGTTTACTATAGAACATGTTAAGGGTAGCGATAATAAAGTTGCTGACTGTCTGTCCCGTATGTTTGAGAAAAAACAAGAGACATGGGTTATGGGTACAAAGGTGGGTAGTAAGATGCCCAAAAAACAAAGATGTAAAAAAACAAGTAAAAGAGGTAGTAAACACAAATAAAGTCAATGTTATAAATGAGTTTCCATTGGCTTTTACAACAATATTACAGCATCAAAGTCAAGATCAAGAAGCACAGAGAATTGTAAATAGTATTAAGGAAGATGAAAACTCTGGTAAATATTATTTAAATAAAGGTGTATTAATGTGTAAGTTAAATGATCGCTGTAAAGGAAAAATTTACTTGCCACAAATGTTAACAGATATGGTATTTAATTACTATCATTTGAGTGTATTTGGTGGTCATCCAGGAATCAGACGAACAATTGGTAAAGTTAATGAACATTTTTATAGACCAGAACTAGCCAAAGATATTAAAAGTAGAGTAGCTAAGTGTGAACTCTGTAAAATGAGTAAACCAGCGCAAAGAATTTATGAGGGTAAATTAATAGCAACTCATGTCAAGCAGGCAATGGAAAAATTGTATGTAGATATTTTCGGACCATTAGTTAGATCTAAATATGGAAATAACAACATTTTAATGGTTGTAGATGATCTAAGTAAATATTGTTGGTTAATCCCCACTAAAGATTGTAAGAGCGTAACTATAGTCAGGAAATTAGAGGAGATTGTTTTTAATAATTTTTCTTGTTGTAAGCAAATTGTGTCAGATAATGGTTGTAGTTTTAAAAGTAAAGAGTTTAAGAATTTTTGTTTTAAATATGCAGTTGAGCATCATACAATAGTGCCTTACAAACCATCAGGAAACCGGTCTGAGAGATATCTGAGGAATGTGAAAGCAATGTTACAGGCATACTACCACGATCGACAAAATTTGTGGGATAAGGATTTAAACTTTTTACAAATAAGTTTATATACGGCTCACAATGATAGTGTGAATAACACTCCATTTAAATTAATGTTCACACACAGTCCAAACCATAGTCTTAGTAATATATGGAAGCTAAATGAGTTAGTAGAGAGTCAGCTAAGCAAGGAGGAATTGTGTGAAAATATTAAACAAGCTATTATTAACGTAAAGAGGTCTGTAATGAGAAATAAAAAGAGTCAAAGATACTCTTATCAAAAGGTTGTACATCCTTTTAAAGTAGGTTGTAAGGTTTATTTAAAAACTCACCATATAAGCGACAAGGATAACAAATTTCAAAGCAAATTAGCTTTACTTTATACAGGAGTATATAAGATAATATTTTTTCTAAATGATGTAGTATGTATTATTCAAAGGCAGGACGATTTAAATGATGTTAAAAGGGTACACATTAGCCAACTAAAATTGGGTTAAAGCTCATCTAAGAATGTAAATATAGATTTAAGAATAGATGTGTTATTGTAGAACCCCAGGAATAAAATGTATTTTGTATAATAATTCTGTACATATAGGTTAAGCTATATCTATGATATTTTGAAGGATGAGTTAAAATTGTGTACCTGTACATGATGAGACAGTGGCCAACAGATGGATGATTTATAAAAATAGAACAAGATGTGTAGTAATTGAATAAGATTGTCTGGTAATCCAAGAGCGATGGGTAAAAAAAGAAGAATTTCCCACTTCACTGTACTACACTTTTTCACTATAACTATTTCACTATTACTCAACACCACGCTCTTACTAACTACGTTGTTAACTTTACGCTTACTTATTGTTACACTAACCTTCAATCACACAACAACAAAAAACATGCGCGCAATTCACAATCTCACAAACAAGGATAACAGAATCACACTGGACTTGACACAGCACTGAACTAGACTAAAAAAATAAGAAGGAAGTTCTTTGCAAAGAAATAAAAAAAAACATCTGCACTTGGAAAATCCCAGAGATAAATTCATTGGATGGAAACAAAAATCAGTCTTTCCTGTCTTTAGAAACAGTTAGGAATTTCATTGACATAAATGGAAAGATGAAATATGAATGGACTCTTGCTAGATACAATTTTGTAAACAAACACAAAAGAAGGTTTATTTATGAGAGAATGTTGCGTTTGATATAGCTATAGCTCTAAATTAAAGAGGTGTTTTCTTGTTCGAGTTTACAAAAATGTTAAGCGAAAAATATTTTTATTTCTGTATTTCCAAAATGAATATTTATGTAAGGAATTATATTTGGAGAAAGAAGAAAAATGATTTTAGTTATAAATTTGCTTAAACCTGCTTGTATGAGTGTTGTAGATAAGGGGACCTGGCATCTAGTGATAAAGTCCTGACCTTGAGTCGAGCTACAACTGGTTGAGTAGGTCAACTCTGACCTCTGCCCTCAGCTACCTCAGAGCCACAGCCATGCATGCCATCACCCCATCACACCCTGCATCGTCTCACTCGAGTGTGAACATTTGGACTTTTTAAATGAGTTATAAAGGGATATATATATATTTTTTAAACAAGGTCTTGTAATGTTTAGATTTTATAATTTTTTTGAGGGAGAGATTTTGTAGCAATTTTGTAATTGTATAAAAAAAATTATAAAAATCATGAAATATTAAGAATAGAAGCCACAGGAGTATTTAAAACATGTTAGAGATTTATAAGCAGGACAGAAATTCTTACTAGATAGTTCAAGTTTCAACCAATCATAGGTCATTGTGGGAGGAGTTTAGTTGCTTAGTATATAAGCTGAGAATGAGATTTCAGCAGTCTTGTCTTGTTTTAACCGGGATCACAGTGCACCCCTGGAGAAATGGGTACGTAAGAAACTTGAACTATTTAGTTATAAATGTTCCTTTTTTTTAATTGTTAAATTTCAAATACTTGTATAAATTATAAAATGCTTCAAACTGTTGTAATTTTAGAAGATTTTAAAAATTTTGTTTTCAAATATAAAGAAATAACTTTGACCTTTTGTATGGATTAGATTAAATCAGTAAAAATGCATGTTTCCTAATTCCAAGGTGAATATTGTTGTAGGGTGCAAAACTCTCCCGGGTTTAAGAGAAATCTGACTCAGAAATGTAAGTTGTAGTGGAAGTTATAATTTTATTTTTTTTGATAATAAAAATGTATTTTCAAAAGGAAGACAATTTTCTCAAACCCTGGCTAAATTTAAAGTGTAGCAGTTCAATTTTATTATAATTTAATTAGAAGGAGAAGAAGAAGCAATTAAGTGTAAACAAAAATTGCTACAACTTCAAAAATAATGCCCAATGCTGGCTTTTAGATAACCCATTTTTCACCATTTCTGAGTACTTGAATTGTAATGAAGATATAGTTTTTTAAGATTAACATGTGTTACAGATTAGAAGGAATTTTTTTCAACATATATTGCAAATATGGGACAACGCCCATTTCATTTGTTTAATCAACGGTAGTTAAATGATTTAATTTGAAAATAAATCAAAACACCTTACGATAAAATATTTCATGATGTTTAAGCATGCTATAGAATAAAAGAAAGTGACCATCACTTTTAGTATAAAGGAAAACGGATTTTTGTTAATGAATAATTTTGAAAATTAAATAACAACACGCTTAATACTTTAATAGTTTAAATATTATAACGAATATTTAAGTTACGCCTCATAATTTGCCTTTTCTCAATGTATTGTTTAAACGCAAAACAAACTTTTACTATGTTTACAACCACCACTATGTTTACCATGTTTGAATCTTGGTTTAGATTAGTCCAAGTCCGCAGTCAATAACTTCATTGGAACCGATAAACAACTAAAGTTCGTTTGTTTTAATCAATCAAGACAGTGATTGATCTGGTGAGCTGGTCTGCTTGTCTTTCTTTATCGTTGTCTGTGTATAATAACCACGCTTCATAACTAACTGACTAAAGCTGCAAAATGTAAATATTTTGTTTTATTCTTCTGTATATTACACATTATGGGAACCATTTTAGTTTTAAAACTATTAGTTCAAAAATAATATATATATATATATATATATAGTAGCATTAAACTAAGTAAAGTTTCATTTCGTTTATTAAATAGTAGTGAATATTAATATAACATCCTTAATATTAACAACCTTGTTATTAAAATGGTTGTAATATTATTGTGACAACAAATCATTTCTTGAGTAGCATAATACGTGTTGTTACAATTAACAGGATAAAATAAACTACGTCTTAGAACACACAAAAATAGATTTACACCTATACTGTACTTACATACAAGACGGTGAGTGTACAAAAAATATGGTACAAGGCGATCGATTTCAACCAGTACACTGGTCTTCATCAGGCACAATCAGAGAATGACAGAACTAGGATTGCGTACATATACAATTGATAAAAAAAACTAACTTTGATGTAAATGCGGTTTGCAAACATTTAATACGCATTTAAATTTGTTTCAATCGTCATTTCTAAGTCCGGTTTTAGGCATTGTGTAGTACTATACAAGGCTTTAAAAATAATATGTTATATGACCTATCTATGCCTGTATTAACACAAACAACACTTCCATTAAAATAATCCTTGTGTCTTAAGTTCGGCGTAGGTGAAGTGGGATATCGTTTTAAATATCACACATAGTTTAACAAAACGCCCAATCTGGACCTAAAAGAACAATTGTAACGGGAATAATCGAATTATCAATATTTTGCAAACAGTACTAGAAGAAATGTTTGTCCTGTTCACTGTTAACTCAGTAGTTCGTTTGAGATAAGTTTAACATATTTATTTATTTTAGATACCTTATGAGGATCGTCTAAAACTCTAGAGAAAATTTAAAAACCTAACAAGGTTTGATGTTGCCATTTAAAAAATATACCTACCCATATGTGAATCGCAAGTCCTAACTATTTTTACAATTTTATTATTTAGTCATTTTACTGCGAAGTACAAGTTCTTATTATTTTCAGCACTGCCAATGACTATAAAACAATGCAATTATGACTGCACCACTTTTTGGAAATGGTTTATGTAAGCGGAGATTTGGAGTCGTAGAAGTTCAAATTCATCAAAATTATAAACTTAGCTATATAAACTAACTATGAACTTAATTATGGACATAAATCTATATTTTTAACCATCAAAATTCTTATTAATACCCCCGTCGCAGCAAACCTGCATACTCAGCGAATTTCCAATGAATTATAACATAACACATTAAGCCACTTAACAGGGATTCATAAGAAATATATTCACAAACAAGCGATATTTCAAATATTAATTATTCTCCATAAGAATAATTGGGGATGAGTACGCAGGTTTGCTGCAACAAGGCACAGAAAATAATGGGTTTTTATGCAAATATCAATAGAACTCAGCTAAGTGAAGTCACAGGCCAAGTTTCATCCATATACATTCATAAATAAGCGTTATATAACATTTTAATTATTTTCCATAAGAATAACATGGGGACCGAGTACCTAGGTTTGCTGCTACGGGACCCATAGGCGAAACATTTTTTTTGTGCAAACAACAATAAACCACAACCAGATGAAGCCATTTACCAAATTTCGTCAGTTTATGTTCATAAATAAGCGAGATATACAGTTTTTCTTTTCCTCCATAAGAATAACATTAGACAACGTACTGTGTTTAGCACTTTCAATATCTCGGTAACCAATTGACGTAGAGCAATGATCAAAATACCAAATTGTTTGTTTTTTTAAGCTGAATTCAATGGTATAAATTAAAACTTGATTTAAATTAAAATTACATGTGAAAACCCCAAAAAACACATTTTTGGGGTACAAAACCCCCCAAAAAACCCCCTTCGGATGGTGCGATTCATCTGGTTTTCGGACTCGTTCAAATAAATGGTACTTTACACATTTGTACCAAATTTCATTAAGGTCGGACCTTTTTTACGAGAGTTATCGTGCTTACGGACACATATATATATATATATATATATATATATATATATATATATATATATATATAATTGGAACGAATGGTGTTTTTGGCATCTGGGGACCTCAAAATGAAAAGTTATCATGGTCTCGGGCTTAAGTCTTACCATGAGACCTACGGTAATAGCTTCTTCCCTATAGGGGAAATTCGCTAAAAGGTAAACGTGGATTTTAAGCTACTGGGTCAGTCAAAGGTGAAAGAATGTTCAAAACATAATTAGTTATTGGTGGTTTTAAGCTTAAATTACATCTATATATAACGTTACTCCTACCGACATCATTTAATAAAACTGGAAATCTTGACGCCTATGCAACATTTTAATAATAAAAGGTTTTGGTGAAAAACTGTGATGTATGAATACTTATATAAAATATTTCCACAGATATAATTCAAATAAGTTATTGCTTGTAATGAAAAGGGAAGACCCCCTGCACTAAATTTGAAAGTGAAATCTGGGAAAATTCCTTGGTATAGCTATTATTATTTTTTAAGCACCTCCGCAACATGAGTACAACTTTCGAAAACTCCTTAGGGCTTACGCCTCACAGACAAAACCTTTTAGGATTTATCGATTACAACGATCTCATTTGCTCGGATTATCATTTAAACCGTTTTTAAAATCATATCTTTCCGTGTAACTGTGATATTCAGGATTTGTTTAACTGATACCAGGTGAAAGAACAACTCAACACATCAGATTACATCTTGGGATAGCTGTTAATATGAAAACAAATGTCTTTACTATTCGGTAATAGAACTTCTTATATAACTTCTGGTTAGAACGACCAATATGCTATGAATCAATGTTCCCTTGCAATTATTTAAATAATGATGATAAAAAACAACGAGTTCGCACGCAGTACGTGGACGTAAGGGAAGTGAATTTTCACATAAAAACTTTTAAAACTCAAAACCAGTGTAAAAACATACATTTATTTTAGTTTTTATTGAAATCTGAAAACATTGATTTTTGGCTGTTCTGATGCTCCTGGTTTCTTTTACCTGCAAAGCTGGGAATACAATTTTGCGCATTATAATGTTAGGAGAAGATCCAGACAGGGTTTAAAGTATGCGTGAGTCGCTGGGGATTATAAAAGTACTCTAACAAAGGAATAACAGGCTTTTCTAGTGTAAAACCCCCACAAGACAACGTACTGTGTTTAGTCAAAACACATTTTCTTTAATAACTTGGTAAATATTTATGCTAGAATGACGAGTGAGGGCTTACAACTTTCGTCTTACTAATTCCCATCTTTTTACATGCATAAATTTTACATCCGGGGCTTTTGTGACCCTTTTTTGGCCCAAAAACTCGAAATTTGAAAGATTAATCCCCAAAAATGGGGTTTAGAGTTTTCCGATTGTTTTGCCCAACGAACTTGTCCAACTGATTACAAAAAGGAACGTCCCTACCAAATTTGAAGTAAATCGGACAAAAAATGCGACCGCTGGAGTGCAAACACACACATATATATATATATATATATATATATATATATATATATATATATATATATATATGTCTATATATGTACAGCTCGCAAACAAAACGGCAGCCATACATAGGATATTTTGCATTTAAAGTGGCAGCCACCTGGATGTGGCAGCCGAATACGGCTGCCACTTTATTTCTCCGTGCTAAACACATTTCTGAAGACAAACAAACACATTTAGCTTTGTTTTGAAAATTTAAATTGGCTGCCACAGTGATGTTGGTGTGAAAAATCTTATACGTTTAAGGTTCCATGTTTACTCGCCAGAGCCGCGCCACCGTCGGTTGCCGTATAAGTTGCCGTGTATAGAGTTTGTACACCACTGCATCATTATGGCAGCTGGAAATATGGCAACTATGCCATGAGTCATTTCCTGCCTTATCGTTCGCCAGCCGCTCTTCGCCAGTGTTCAGGTCTTTGTCTCCGACTGCCTCGTTACCCGGACGACCCAACACGACGCCGCGCCGCAACACACCGCACGATGCTCCATTTTTGTCCTTGGCCTCCTCACTTCTCCACGCGTCAACAAAAGAACACCGCCTGACATTTTTTGACGTGGGGAGTGAACATTGGCCTATCTTGCTAGGAACCCCTTTGCTATTTATAATGCCTTGTGCTTGACGGATTTTTGTTTAAATATGTAGTATTTATTTTGTGTTCTAATTATCGTTGAGAAGACAACACTTGAAATTTGTAAATTAAAAATGGATTCCTGCAAGTTACCAGCATATTAATAAATAATTATATTATTTAATTCCTTAAATTATCTCATGATATACTTCAATTCGATTTTTAGTTGCCTTTAATTTATAGAGTACTTCAGTACTTCTATTTATTTATTTTAACTGTCCAATAAGCTTTCATGATTATGGAAATTTTTAAAAAGTAGATATTGGAATTGCTGTCATTCATTACGGAATAATTGGATTCAATCATTTAATTGTATTCATTTACGGAATACTAAAGCTAAACATAAATCAGGTTATTTAAAAATTGTCTCTTAGTATTAGGTAGGCCCTATAGGTACCATTCATTGTTTCCGTGTATTGTGCTGTTATTGTCGTGTTAATTTAACAAAAAGGTAAATAATTTGCTGTAACTGAATCGTTTACAATATATTTTAGACTAATTATAGTAATTAAACTCTGTAGAGAATCACATCGCATGTTACTCCCTCGCAAAAAAGTGCTGTCGTTTAATCAGTATAGAACGCAATAGAAGTAATCAAAAACATTAAAAGCTAACTGTAAAACAAGCAAATAATTTTCATTTTTACCATAAAATCAGGAGTTAGAACAAACAATTAAGAAACATCCATTCGAATATCTTAAAAGATTGGATGTACAAAGTATTTAACAAACCTTTCTGGACTTTGGCATATGATTCCTCATACAACAAGAAAGAACAAAGTAAATATAAAGGTAAATTCTAAAACGCTTAGTTACCCGTTTATCTGTCTGTATTTGCGTGTTTTGAATAAAATAGGTTATCTCTTAGGAACATCCGAAAATATCAACTGTATACTTGGTTCATGAATTACATCTAATAAAATCCATTTTGGAATGGAATATCATGTTTCTACTTCAAAGTATTTCAAAATTGCAGCCATTTTTGTTTTAATACTAAATATTATGAAAACAGTATTATTTAGGAAAAAACCTGTAAGAATATAAAATTGGCTAGTGACTTTTTGTCCTAAAATAATTATATGAAGACTTTAACTGTTGAATCACAATTTCGTAATTATTTATGATTATATAGTGAATACATTCATATAATTATTTTTAGGACAAAAATACACTACTTTTTTACGATTACAGTTTTTTTGTAAATATGGGAGTCTCTCTGTCCAAACAGGTGTTTGGTTACTATCAGCAAATCATATGTTTCATTTTAAGACTAGCTGCTATGCCCGTGCATGCCCGTGCTACCCGTGAATGGGGTAAAAATTAAGAGTAGAAAGATTCTAAACAAAACAATGACGGTCTGTAGTTATATATATCTAGCGGCTTAAAGGGGCGGTAGGTATGGGATGTCCTTGCTCCCATACGCTGCCTCAATTTTTACTCTTTACATGACGTTGAGAATAAAACAGTATAAGTGGGGACACATGCTAGTTCGTAAACAAAGCTTACACTTAATCACATGTTTTAACGTAAACAAAACATACGTTTTTAAATCCCCATGATCTTCTTATGGGGGATGTATTGCGTTATTTATCTTTTGCTGGTAACATTTTGGAACTACTGCTGTTTTTCCCGAGTCCTAGAGATCAACACCTTTAATTTAAGCCCTTTCCCTTTATCCTGTAATTTTCCAAACTCACACAATGTTGACTTAAAAATGTCGCTTGCAGAATTATATATAAAGATTCTTATAACTGTTGTTTATTTAAGTAAATTGATTGAGTTAAGAAAAACACATGTGATATAAACCAAATAAAACTCTCCTCGATATGAATAACATGGGTACTTGAAAGTCCCGTGGAGCAGAACTATGAGGACTTTTCTAAACGGTAATAGGCCTACGACACTCCTGGGTGCATAAACTATATTTGTGCAAACTTTCAGCAGAATTGGTCCGGTGGTTTTGGCGTGATGGAACAATAGACAGACAGACAGACAACACCTCATTTTCATTTTAGTAATGACAAACAATAAATTGTTTATTGTGACCAGTGTAAATAAGTCATGCTTTTAACATAAAGTTATTCCTAGTATTTTATTAAATAAATTTACACGAAATATTACAGTTTTTAAGATATTTAGCTTTCAAAAATAAAAAAGCTGCTATTCTGAAATGTTACAAAGTATAAACTTGATAATCCATACCAAAATGAGTCTTTTTAGATGTAATACATTTACCGAGTTTTAAGTTCATATCTTCAAAAGTTTCTAAGATATAACGTATTAAAGTAAAAAATATATACAGACGGATAGATGGGAAAATAATCGTTTTAGGACATACCTTCATATGAACTGCTTTCTTTATTTTTGTATGAGAAATCTGATTAAAAATCTCTAAAAGGTTTTTTAACATACTGTAAATATTTATTTAGTATAACTAGCTGGTACCCGGCGCGACTTCGTTCGAAAAATCTTTCTTTATTAAGGTCGATTACTGTTTTTTCCTCACTGGTATAAATATATTGTTACCAAGGAAACTCAAATAAGTCCAGGAGTTTTTTAACTGACAAAAGTAATGTTTAGTTGTTAACTGTTTTCTTTTTCTTTTTATGTATTAGTTTATCCTGTATTTTTACCTTTTTTATTTGTAACAACAGACCATTGTCAATGCTACTTGTATAGTTACATGACAAATAAAAATTCTTGATTCTTGATACATAATTAAACAGACCGCTGTTTACAATATTTACGGGATGTAATAAAATACGTCTTACAACACTTAAGATATATTTACACTTATACTGATTCACATACAGATGGTAAACATATATAAAAGATGGTACTAGGCAAATTTATTTATTATTTATTATTTATATATTATATATATTTATTATTTATATATGTTTACCGTCTGTATGTGAATCAGTAAAAGTGTAAATATATCTTAAGTGTTGTAAGACGTCTTTTATTACATCCCGTAAGTAATAACAACACGTAATATGCTAATAAAAAAGTTGTTTACAATATTGTATATTACTGTTTAATATTGTATTCTGTGAAAATCATCATTAATCTTTCCTCCATATTATAATAGCGTTGTAACTTTGAAGTTCATTGTGGCAAAGCCCTAAATTCCTAGGACTTTGATAAACCTTCCTTGAGGTAATCAGATTGACCATGCATAGTTTCATCGCAATCGGATGAGAGGTATAGGAGCGCTTAAAGAATAAACAGATGAAGAGACAAATATTTATGTTTTATATAGAGATTCAGTTTATTTACTAAAATATTATAACAAGTTATTAAATAACCAGTGATAATACGAAATTTGCCTCATTGGTCTTAGTTTTACATTTCTAAATGTATTGTTAATATATTGTTTACCAACAACATTAAATTTACTACGCTTTTTTGGTTAAAAGGTTACCAGAAGTGTTTTTGCAATTGTTTTAATAACAAAGAATAACTTCAACAAATATGAGATTTAAATATGTAATAGCCTTATATTAAATATTAATAGGACTGACGATAACCGTTACACCGGAAAGATTGATTGTAAGTGAAAACATTTGTTTGCGTAGCATTCCGTCAAGAAATTAATTAACTTTTTTCGACAAACTCTCATGTTTACAAAATCACTTCGCTTAATAATATGATTTGCTACTTTTATGGCAAGTGGGGCAAAGCCCGATGGAATTTCGGATGGTCTTGAATTTCGACACTTGTAAGAAAAAAAATAACATTTTGATAATGCAATATGTTAGGGTTTTATCTCGCAAATGGTAAACACATGATAAGCCCACTAAACACCATGAACGTTATGTTAAAAGTACAAATTTTCTAAAACTTTAAAGTCGAATTTAGGCTACAGTTCCTGATACTTATGTACCTTTAATAGTGTTTAATAAAAAATGTTCAACCCTCAGATTAATAAAATTAAAGCGTTTGACGTGTAAATTTGTTTATATTAGTTTACTCTTGTAGAAATAAATTAAAAAGTTAATTAACTATACTTTCTGTAGCTTTAAATTTAAAAAACACAGTATCATCATTTTAATGAATAAAATGTCTGATAAATATAAAAAAAAAAAAAAAAAACAGTTGAATGATGAATTGTGAAACGATATTCCACTCCCTTTATTCTGCTTACTAATGCAGTTGTACGTAGCACATGAAAGACCATCCTACTGGCATGAATAACAGTAGCCTACACTATGGATAAATGAATCCATTCTAAAAAGTTGAACAATTTGTCAGTAATTCAGTGCTCCATCATAGTTGATGATGCATGGATAAACACTGGTAAACATCACGTTGTCGTTATGTTTACGTCGGTCGAGGAACGCGGGAACCTCATTGACGTTCCAGAGTGGGAGAAGCAGCCACTGAGTCGGACCGTAAACCATCTCCGTCTCAAAACGCGCTCTATCCAGGAGTATAGATCGTTTGTATCGGCCACGACCACCCAGTCAGCGTTACCAACCGTCCGGGTTTCGACCGGACAGTCGGGTTTACTCGTATATGTCCGGTGCCCAGTTGGAACGTCCATCCGGACGACAAATTTCCGGTTTTGTTGCTAATAAATAGATTGTAGTTGAAAATTAATTTCAGATTTTTCTGATGTAGTCTGGGGTTACGTAGGGCGAACGCCGAGCGGCCTACCTGACTATGTTGTGAGTTTTGACAGCGCTTAATGAACCGGAGAAATATGGATAAATAAACCTGCCAAAGAATTTCAAAGACAAACATTGTTACAATAAGGTTTATCAGCAAAATATATAATTGTTTTCGTTAGTTAGATCTTCGTTTAAACAAGCTAATTTTCCCTTACATAATTTTCTTTCCTTTGACGCACTGCTAAACTATAAAACCATTTTTATTTTCCCTCTTCTTACGGTAGCAATACCCCCACGCAATAATCTTTCGGCGTTCTGCCCGTTCAATCTCGGTTAAGATTTCCTCTCCAAATGACACGATTTTAAGTTAAGGGAAGCTATAAGGCTATATAGGGTACATGCGACATTCGAGTTAAAGACCGGTAGACGAGAGTTAGACGTGGGGGGTCACAACAACTTGCCCAGCGACAATCGGGTACGAGATCTGCCTGGACCGCAGCCAGCCTGTTCCACAGGCCGTGGGTTAAGAGGTAACCATGTTTACAGGTTTCCATTCCCTTACATCTTTTTCCTTTATTCCTATACCCATAAATTTATAATTACTAGTTTATACTTTTAAAATTACTAAGCATCTCACTCTGAGGAAAGTTAGTTCAATGTTGTGTAGCCTATATTTTACTTTAAGATGTATTAATTAATGAACTGTTTTAGTGGATGGTATAAAGATTCCACTAACTCAGTAACAAAAGAGTTTTGGTCTATTTTATATAGATTTTTGTCACAAGAAAAACTATAAATTTGTCATTACGGATTTCCCGTTCGATTGTTTGCATTCCAAATTTAGTGTAAGTATAGATTGCTTTCTACTTACAAATAACTCTGATTTTGTTTTAGTTGGTGGCTCAATTCAAGGACAGTAGAGGAAAACGAATTTTAGAAAAAATAGAAATTCCATTGAAAGATAAAGAAATTTTAGCAGAGCTCAGCATACCAAAACATGAGTCGACAAAGGGTTTGCGACCTAATGAAATTTCCAAACTACTAGAGAGTAAGTATTTGTTGTTGTACCTTTACAAAACAGTAATCTCACTGCACTGTTATTTTTAAAATTATTATTTCAAAAATATATACTCAATTTCCTCAATCCAATAAAACGCATCAAAGAAATTCCAAGTTATCCCAAATGAAATCATCTAAAATAGGGTTGCCATGCTGGTGAGGGAAAAAGTGGGGATTTTTTCTTCCGGAAGGGTGCCCCCGAAAAAGCCTTTTGGAAATTAAGCATAAAACGCTTCTTAATGCATTTTAGACAGAAAAACAACCAACTGCCCTTTCAAAATTCTGGGGAATTTAAACACAATAATCTAAGGTTATATCTTAGTATGAATTGTTTTGTATTATTTGTTATTTTAAATTGTAAATCACACAGTATAACAAGTATTTTAAATTTAATAAAGTGCAGAGACTAGTGGTTGAATAAAATAGTATTTTGTCACAAATATTTTTATTTCAGGATAAACTTAAAAGCAACCATATTATTAACAATTTAATCATGTTAATAATTAAATTAACACTCGGGACGTAACACATTTCCCATTCAAAATACTTTTTTAACACAAAATGTGCGTTATACTATAACACATTTTCCTGGAAAATCAGGATATTCCTCGGTTTTTGCGAAAATTCCCCGGAGTTATATTTTTACTCTAAAAATTCAGTAATCTCCAGGATAATCTGGTGATATGGCACCCCTAATCGAAAAATGCTTTAACAAGTGGCATTTCAGTATCGGTATGCCCTTGTCCCTTGACTAATTTAGTGGATTTTTAATCTGGTTTTTGGAAATAAAGAGTCACAAATTTGTATTTTTGTAATTTGTATAAATTATATTATTTTGTTATCTTTTAATTTATTTTGTAATGTCGAATATGCAAAATGACAATCTAAAAACGAGATGTATTGTTTATTTCCACATGTTATAACTTTGAAAGCTATAAATACTATTATAGGTTTTCATATGTATGCAAATTAATTTTAACATTTTATAATTGTGTAATCCAAAGTTTTTCGTGTAAATATTTCAAACGAATTTATAAACATAGCCTATACAAAATTAATCAGGCTATCTATACGTAGGTCTAGCTGTTTCCTAAACAAATTATGTTTCAGATAAACATTGCATTCTAAATGAAGACTTACCAAACGCTAGACCAACGAATGTTTGTGAAGGCGTTAAAGCCAAACCTGTTGTGGACCTAGAACCTATCAAAAAGGCGCCAGGGCTAGCTACTAATCCTGATAACAAGAAAGGTGAAACTTTTTTTGGAGATGATCATGTGGAATCATTTTATGACACCAAAATAATCTGTAAGTTTTTAAATCCTGCTAATAACATACTATATGTTACTCTAGTGTTACCAGTAGGAGTGAGCCCGAGTTAAAGTACCTTTGAAAGCAGAAAGAATATATTCACTTTATAGTGCTTTAAACTTCATATTACCAGGTTAAGTCAAACCTGGTTTCTTTTTTTGTACCAATAAGGTGGCATTTAGATGTTTCAACAAAAAGTATTTTAGCACGCACAGGATGTTACAAAAAAAGCTCAACCCGTTTAACCTTATCACTCCCGGATGCGCTTAGCTCGGGCCCACTTGCCACCAATGGATCCTCGACGATTCATCTATAGTGCGTTACACTAGTGGTAAACCTAGCTGTTCGTAAACCCAATGTCAAAACTAACACTATTCTTATGCCTTTTCAATCGTGTAAAGCACTGTACTAGGCTTTGGTCATCAAACTAAGTTTTGTAAAGCTATTGACTTTTTATAATTTTCATTTTAATATTTAAATGTATCAGGTTTGAGGGTGGTTGAAAATTATCCTATATTTCTATCCCATTTGGATTAACTGCGTTGTTCTAAGCGGTTCCCTGGATAAATTTGCTATCTGAAAGTTCACAGTTACAATTTGGAGTATCACAAGGGACTACAATTGGACCATTATTATTCTTGCAGTATGTTAATGATTGCAATAAAGTCAGTATAATTTTCAAACATTTTTCAATATGCAGATGATACAACTCTCTGTCTAACAGATAAGTACATTTCTGAATTATAAATTTTAAAGATTCAAATTATTTTCAAGTTGTATTAAATTTTGCAACCGCCTTAATCTTGAGGATAAAAAACTTCCAACCATAATGATTGACGAAAGAATTCTGAAAGAAGTTGACTGTACCAAGTTTCTAGAACTTTATATTAATAGAGGACTTACTTAGATAGACCATTTAAATATTTTGTGTTCAAAGGAGTCTTCAAACATTTATATTTTTTATAATCTTCCATCACAAGCAGGTGTGACCTTTTTAAATAAATTACCAAAATGTATACAATTTGAAAGCAACTCAAATAAATCTAAAAAAAACTGAAATAACTGTTACTAAAAAAATTATTTTATCATCTGTCTGAATAAAATAACCATTCTTGATTATGAAATAATTAAAAGTATAAATAACCTGATTAAATAACTTATGTACAATGCTCTCACATTTATGAGACTATATGATTGTTATTTTATTTGTTATAATATCTTATAAATTAATTAGCTAAGGAATTTCATTTTTGTCCAACTAGGTCTCAACCGATTTGGACAATCGATGTGTCATTTTAAAGTTTTACACTGCAGATTAACTGAAAATGTAAATCTTTAATTTTTAAAATATTGACAGTTAACAAATTTCTCCATGTTATTAAATGTGAGAATATTTTTAAAGGAACTGGGCCTTAGTTTATGAACTCCAGGCAACATGTGGTCATGGAATTTGAACCAATTTGAAGATTAAGCATTCCGATATTCCCCATAATTAGATAAATCGATTTCTCCCTTTAAGTTCGTTAAATGATACAAAGTATAAAGTCCTAAAATTTCTCGCATGTTATTCATGAGAGAAAATTTATATCTAGGATTTTGAGAAACTCGGCCTTAGTTTGAGATAACCAGGCAACTTATCGTTCCGATACTCCCGAAAATTGTCAGATTTATAATTTTCCCCTTTTAAGTTTGTTTAATGGTATATAATATAAAGTCCTCAAATTTCTCCTTGGGAGAATTTTTTACCAGGAACTCAGCCTTCGTTTGAGAAAATCAGATGTTGTGTGGTAATGGAATTTATATTAATTTGAAGCTTAAACATTCCGATACTCCCAAAATTGTCCTTTTAAGTTCGCTAAATGATACAAAATGTAAATGTCTACAAACCGTTTTGGTGGGATTTATAGTATGTTTTGTTTACAACAAACAGCTGATCATAATCCCAACTAGGTGATTTGCATTAGACAGCTGATGAGCTCATAAAGCCTTTGGTTTATTTTCGTCTGTGGTAAACATCAACGTAAAGATTGTTTGTATTGGAAGGTGGGACTCCTTCAAGAGAAGACTATCCACTAAACCCACCTTCCCCCTCAAAAATAGATGAGACAAGAGGGCGACTACAGGATGAGCGGGTGGTTGTAACCTGTAAAAAGTATATTATTTCTCAAGTGTTAATTTTTAGTTTTATGTATATTCAAAACTGCAGGCATTTCATGGTTGGTGATTGTTCCTACAGGGTGCCGGACCACTCAAGCTTAATATGGTATCTATCGAATTTCGACGGGCACTAGTTTATATTGTATATTAATTGTGTTACTATTTTTATGTAGTAAAACGTTATAAATTTTTGTTCTTTAACATCGATACACAACATTTATAGTTGTTATTTCAATAACGTGCTGATTGATTAATTAAATAGCGAGATCGGGGGTTGTATGTAATTAACTCTAGATTATAAATTCAATTCTACGGCTGCACCGACTGGGTACGTTGGAGGTTCTTGTGAACTGACTGGATGGTTGGAGGGAGGGATGAGTATTGGGACATCGGCACAGGTATCGCAGGATCTCGGCAGCCTATGGAAAATAATTTTAATCGTATGACACATATCGTCAAAGTCTTCCGCCATATGGCGTGATAAACACTGAAATATTACAGTTGAGATAATATAAATCAATGCAAAAGGATTTTACATTACAAAACGTAAAAAATAGAATACACATAATTAATACATACATATCCCGTTTTTTATCCTTTATTTTTTAAGTTTTTAGCACTTGTACCTTTTTAGCTATAATGCTGAAAAAACTTACTTTTCTTTGATAATCTAAACTATTTAATTAAACAGTTGCTTAGCAAGTCCTATTCTTGGTTGTTGGGATAAAGACACATTTATGAAAACCATTTCATTAAAATAATATTTATTAAATAGCTCCGGGTAAGAACCCAAATAAACCCGAGAACCCAAATGATTGCAAAGTACAAAATTGCAACCTCCAATAGTTGTAACAATCCAAGGTGGTGTTGTTATTGCTGTCAATAAACTAAAGCGTCTAAATCATACCTACATGTTTGCTTCACAATGTATTCAATATTGATTGCCTGAAAATACGTTTAAATATTTTTCAGGTTATGAGGAGGAACATAGTTCCAGTTTAAACAAAGTAGAAAAGATAAACACACCCTCAAATCCACCAGTTTCTACTATTGTGACCTACTCCGACACCGAGTCCTCTTCTGATGAAGAGAGTAGATTTCAAAATCCACATCCATCTACTTCAACTTACAACGACATACCCATCCAAACCTTCCATACTTTAAAAAATTACAATGAAAATACACAGGATTCAGGAAGACATGTGGAATGTTATTCATCGCCTATTTCGTCAAACTATTTTGATTCAGACGTGGACCCAGAGTACTTACCGAGTAACTCACCGAGCAACTCACCATCATCGGTAGCCTCGGAAATCTTTGAGGAAGAAGATTTACTGGAAAAAAAACAAAGCGTGTATCCTAAAACCTGCTAGAAAACAGTTTAGAAACGAAGAAACCAAGACCAAACTGGTTAAGATAAACAATATTTGCACAGGTGAAGATACACATACCTCTATCGTAAACTGTGAAGATAGCAACACAGAACAGGCTATTAAAGACACCAACACAGCATCAACTAGCTACCACTTATCACCTCTGCCTTCAAGTAACATTGATTCTATACAGTTTCAGGAAGTTCAGTCCAGTACCAGCACCGTTCCTACAAAACGAATTAGAAACAAAGATTTTTGTTTCTTTTGTGAAAGTTGGGTGACTACTTTTGCACGAAACGTGGTCAGAAACCATAGTATGGAATTAGAAGTGCAAGCAATTATGTCACATCCAATAAGAAGTGTACAAAGGAAGACACTATTAACAGCTTTGAGGAAAAAAGGTAATTATTTGGCTTCTAAAATTGGAATAATACGTACTGTACGGAGAGCGGCAACAGACAGGACAACAAGAAAACCCTTACCATGCATATTCTGCCTCGGGCTATATTCCAGGAAACAGCTCTGGAGACATAGGCAGAAATGTCCTCAAAATCCAGGAAGAGTGTGCGGAAAAAATGCCCAAGCTGCTGGTCAATCCTTGGTAACTAAGGATTTTAAAACTGACCTACAGTTACGCGAGAAAGTTTTTCAGATTATGCGACCGGATGAGATTTCTTTGACAGCCCAAAAAGACTCACTGATTTGCGCTTTTGGCTCACGGTTTTTACGAACTCATGATAAACATCATCAGTATACTGTATGTTCAAGGAAAATGCGTGAGCTCAGTAGATTATTACTCAGGGTGAAAAAGAAAGAACCAAAAATAAAAAACTTAATTCAAGCCCTTAGACCAGAACATTTCGATCTGTTAGTCGAAGCGGCAAGAATCGAGTCAGGCCATAATGAGGAAACCAATGTATATAGTGCTCCTACTTACGGCTAAAAGATTGTTGTGAAATAGCAATATTTCATGTGATGAAGAGAAAGTTTTTTATGCAAGGAAAAACTGCATCAGAACTTGAAGGAGAGCTTCGAACAACAATTCTTCTAATCAAATCCAACTGGAACGTTGAAGTCTCACATCAGGCGTCTAACTGCTTGAACACAAACAAGATGAATAAAATTACAATTGTACCTCTTGCAAGTGACTTGAAGACGTTCAGAGATTTCCTGATTGATCAAGGAAACGTCGCAGCAGACTCTTTAAATAAAAATGAACATGATACAGCAGCATTCAAAACTTTAACCGAGATTGTCTATTGCAGAGTTATTTTGCTATGCAGAAAAAGAGTGGGAGAGTTACAACGACTTTCACTGGCTTTGTATCAATCTGTTGGCAGTAAAAGTAACTATGAAGAGTTTAAAGATGTCGTAAAACCTTCTGAAATGATTTTGATCAGAAAGTTTAAACGGGTAGTAATACAAGGCAAACGAAAAGTAACACCCGTACTTTTCAGCCCGGACATTCAAGACCACATCGATCTCCTTATAAAATTGCGGCAAAATTTCGTGAAAGAGAGTAATCCGTTTCTTTTTCCTTGTGCAAGCACCGATAGCCCAATCGTTGGATACAAGGTTTTGGCAGCTCAAGCCAAAAAAGCTAATTTAAAGATACCTAACGCCTTCAAGTCAAAATCTTTAAGAAAACACTTAGCGACCATATCTCAGCTATTCCACATGTCAGATCAAGATATAGAACAGCTTTCCTCGTTCATGGGCCATACTTCAGCAATACACAGAAGTGAATACAGACTCCCCGATGATCTGTTTCAAACTTCTAAAATAGCGAAGTTGCTACTGGCCATGGAAAGTGGTCAAGGTTCTAAATATAAAGGCAAATCATTAGATGAAATTGATTTCCAGCTTGATGAGAATCTGTTGGAAGAAAAAAACAATGATAGTGAAGATTCAGATAAGGAAGAACACATCGAGGAGGAAAATATTGTTTATGATTTTTTGCATTCTCCCTCAGACACAATGCAGCCCCCTTCACAACAAACATTTAACTCTAACCAAAAAATGCAGACTAAAAACCTTACGAACAAGCCAAAGCGTGAATTTGTCAAGTGGGAATCCCAGGAAAAAACTGTTGTTGCTGGTTTCTTCAAAGAACATATAAGAAACAAAAGGCCGCCAAAGAAAAAGGAATGTGAAAAATTAATTCAAGAGCATCCTGAATTACTTAAAAATAAGACTTGGTTAAAAATTAAGGTTTTTGTGCAAAATCTCTACACAAACAAAATAAAACTTCCCCGTAAATGAGACTACTATAAAATGTAACACTCTTGGTTAAAACATAACGTCAGAATAAACCACTATTTAGTGGATTCCTTAACTTTGTAGTAATGAACTGTACGTGATTTGTTTGGAACAATTAACTTATGTAACTTTAAAACAAAAATTGAATAAATTTTTCAGATAGAAAAAATTTAAATAGTATACTGATTGGTGTTAAGATACAAGTTTTTAAGTTTCTAATTTGGACAATTTCGGTTTCATTATGATCACGATTTTAGGTTGAATAGCTAATTTTAGAATTTAAAATGTTTACAATTACAATATTTTTAAAATTGTATTCTAAATGTGTTTTCAAAAGGAGTTTTAAATTTGATAAGGTTTACTTTTTTAAGTTATAAGTTAATAAAGGGCTTTGTTTTTTCCAAAATATGTCAAATTTATACGTGGTTGTCTCCAGAGACTAGTTTGCACGTCTCTAAAGTCCTGTTCATTCTAAAAGCTAATCCGTCTTGCTTATTTATAAGACAGCATTTTTTTCTTCTGCTTAGCTAATTGTTGAATAATCAAATATTTTACTCTATATACTTATTTCAAAATCTTCGTTTGGCAAGCCATTCAACTGATTTATTGATTACTTATATCAGTAAGTATGTTTTTGTTACTTGATCATTGTTAAATGATAAAATATTTGACTCTTTATACTTATGGTAACATTGTTGTTTGGCAAAACCATGCAATTGATTTATTAGTAAGTATTTGTTGTTACTTTAGCGCAGCTATTTGTTACATAATAAAATATTTGACTCTGTACACTTATGGTAACAATATTGTTTGATGGAGAATTCAACTGATTTATTAAAAATTATTGTTTGTTACTTTTGCACAGGTAATTGTTAGGTTGTCAACTATTTGACTCTTTACCTTTAAGGCACATACTAAGTGCTTATATGAGTGTAGGTATGTACATCTTGTCAAGTCTAATAAAATACATATATAAATAACAGTCTTGATTTTTCGTCCCTAATTTGTACTCATTGAAGAACTTGGTCCGTACAAACGATCAACATACATATCAGTATTCATAATAATGTTGATTTACTTCTTAAGCTGCAATATTTTCAACGGGTTTATTGCTACTATTTTATCTAAAAGATATATGTAATATGTTTTGCTTTTATACAAAACATTTTAACAGCTCAATTTAATACAATATTATCATTGTTAAACTTATTTTTTGGATTAAATTGCATAAAACTACGATACCATTTTATATACAACTTCCTACCATTAGCTGAGAAACATCCCTAAACAGTAGGCCTATTTCTAAAATAAAACCATATCTAACTAGACATACAAATCGAACTGAAGCTTCATCTTAACTTCGCAACTCAGTTCATGTGTTATTTCATTGCCTCTAACAAACTAGTGGCGCGGCACTCTTTTGAAGGCATCAGCGATAAGAGATGGGATGAGCGGAGATGATGATTCCCCCAGACACCATGGACACGTTGACACCATGGTCACCACCCAACACCAGACCTCAGAACGTTGGAAACATTTACCGACTAGGTTAAGATCCCCGATGATGCCACTGATAACTGCAAAGCTTTACAGGTCTAGTATGGTAACTGAGAGAGGACGTGAAGTTGAAGGGGAATCAGTTTATTTTTTATTGCAAGACACAATTTGTGTGTCACTCAATTTAACAATTAATGGTTTTCAAATGAGACTAAATATTTTTCCCAATTAACTAGGCTATATAAATTAAATAGCTTAATTATGTTCCTAATAACATTCTTAAAATGTATTCTTTATAATTACCTTTTCTTTATGGGGGTGGTAATGTTTATAGCGATTATATTTGCAAATATATTTCTTATTACTGGAAATTAAAGTCAGTGACATTTAAAAATTAAATGATTTTGTTACATAAACAAAAAGGTTTGGTTATTTTAATATGCAAGAACCTTTAACATATATAAACGGTATCAGGAAACTAACAGATACTTTATCCATTTTAGCCCAATTTTAATCAATGAATTAATTTACATTTACTGACTATGGAGTATAAGGTCCTGTGGCATGTATAGCCAATCTTTTAAGAGGGAGCACCATTCATCTGCGTCTACTTGCGTCGCCCGTAATGTTAATGTTAACTTTCGATACGGTCCCTCCTGAACAGGTGATCAGAAATTGATGATTTATGGTTTATTTTAAATACCTAAAATATAGCTAGCAATTTCAGTGAACAAAATGTTGATATCACAAATAGTTCACCCATAAACAAATCGTAAATCTTCAATATTTCGAATGTTTCTAATCGAATATAATTTGTGATATCGAAATTTAACTCACTGAAATCGATAGATATTTAGTTGCTGATTGAAATAAACCATACGTCAACGATATCGATGTTAAGGAGAACAAGCTTTTAAAGTTTACATTGGCGTTAAGCGAGAAAGAGGTAGACAGGCGAGGTTAAGTAGATAATCTCTATTTACTTTGCGAACTCCAGTGTTTCAACTTATGAACACAAAAATAGTCAAAAACAGTATGCAGGTAACGTTGTTTATGGATGAAATATGTTTTATGCAACACTGGATAATAAACATCTGATCTATTGATGTTGATCCCGAACAACATAAACATAAACATACCCTGAATTTTGTTGAAGTTTAACAAACTTGTTTGTTGTGTTTACATAAAAAAGTGGCCATATAAATTATGAGTGGGTCTAGTTATGTTACTATTACTTCAATCAGGTATAGTATATCTCAAAGATAGTTTTTAATAGTGGCAGCCTTCTTCTAAAAAAACCGAATATATATAATTGAAAAACTTTATTCTAACTGTAGGAAATATATCATATAGGCTATCATAAATACTATAGATATCATACAGTATAATGAATATTTGGCTGACGTTGGGAAATTGTAATATGAAACTCGTGCGCAAAAGACTTTGCTGCACTCGAGAGATACTATTCCGCACTCGCCTACTCACGGCTCGTGCGTAAACATTTCTCTCGATTACAGCAAAGTGGCACCTTACACACTTGTAGCATAAATAACTATTACAGTGCCTCTATGGTTTAAGAACATGCTAAGATATATAGCCTATTGTGGAGAAGAAAGAGTTCCTTCAAAGAAGACAAATATGTTTCAAGGCGTAATATCTACTTATTGGCTACTTTACTCAGTGCTATTATTATCGGTTAGTATACAGTCATAATCATGGAATTTAGTGAGGCTATCAGATACTACTCGTAATACTACTCAAATGGGACAGGCAAGCCTCTGCCCGTGTCGCCAAGAAATAGGTAGGATGCGGTACTCATACTGTGCTGCTGTAGGCCCCGCCCCGGGGCAGTTGTGCCCCCTCCCCACCTGTAGCCATAGATGGACCAGGGTGCGGTGGAAGCAGACCCTCGCCCATTTAATAGTTTCGGAGTTCGGGGTAGCAATAAACTCAACAACACAAATTAAACCTGTTGTTTAGATGCATTGGAAATATGTTAACAATTGATAATAGATTATATGACAACTGATTAGTAATGAGAGTTCATTTTGCTGTGTCTTCATCGTCTAAAAAAACAAAACAGACTGAGATAGCCTATTATGAAGGACTAGCTGTGTACCCGTCCTTCGTACGGGTTGTATATAAATGGTAGATTAACTAAAGCAAATATCAATCCACATTGTTTTATAATATTAAAATTACATTTTACACGTTTAGTGTTCAGTTAAATCAAAGTTAATTAACGAAATATAATGGCAGATAGTTCGGGTCCTGTTGCTAAGTTGAGGACCTCTGTCGGGTAGTAAACGGCGTGTGGTTTGCCACTCCAAATCGGTACACGCAACACTTTGGATTCGCTTTTAGAAATAAAAGAACTCAAGTACAATAAAAATATAAAAAATCGTGGAGGGGGGAAGGGGGTAATTAATATAAAATCGGTGGAGGAGATTAAAAATATAAAATAGGGGGTCCAAAATGTAAAATTGAGGGGGACATAAAATAAAAATATAAAATCGAAGTGAGGGGGAGCAAAATATGAAATGGGGGGTGAGGCAAAAATAAAAATGGGGAGAGAAAAAATATAAAATCGGGTGGGGCGAAAATATAAAATAGAGGGAGGACAACATAAAATAAAAATATAAAATCGAAGAGGAGGGGGAACAAAATATAAAATTGGGGGAGGAGCAAAAATAAAAATGGGGAGAGCAAAAATATAAAATCGGAGGGACATAAAATAAAAATATAAAATCGAGGAGGGGGGGGCAAAATATAAAATTGGGGATGAGGCAAAAATAAAAATGGGGGAACTGTCGGGTAGTAAAAGGCGTGTGGTTGTCCGCTTCAAATCGGTACACGTAACACTTTGGATTCGCTTTTAGAAATAAAAGAACTCAAGTACAATAAAAATAAAAATAAACATCAAAGGGGGGAGGGTGGCATTAATATAAAATCGGTGGGGGGAGCAAAATATAAATTCGGGGGGTGGGTAAAAATGGGGGGGTGGGAAAATCGGGGAGTGAAAATATAAAATCGGGGGGGGCAAAAATATAAAATGGAGGGGGACATAAAATAAAAATAAAAACGAAGAGGGGGGAAGCGAGCAAAATATAGAATCGGGGTTGGGGCTAAAATAATAATTTGGGGGAAACAAAAATATAAAATCGGGGGTGGGGTACAGGAAGTATCGGTAAAAATTGTTTTTTGTGCAAATAAGAATAGACCATAACCAGATGAAGCCACATTAATATTTTTGTTCATTAATATTAATCAATAGCTAGCTAGCTGACGTACCCGTTCTTCGCACAGGGGTTTTCTCTACACGTTTTTTAGTCAATGCAATTTCCATTTTAGTTAGGTTGAAACAGCCGGTCTTGCTTCTGCTCTTTAAGCTGTCAAATCGAAGTGTCCACAGCGGTTCGCATTACAGTTTCTGAATGTTTACTTTCTTCTGAAATGTAAACATTGAAACTTGGGACGTTCATGGGGCGTAGCCCGAGGGGATTTTAAGGAAGTGAATAGGTCTATGTGTTGCATGGGTTCAAGATCTACCTATGTGGAAAGTTTCAGCCCAGTCGGTTCAGTAGTTTTTGCGTTCACCCGGAACATCAGACAGACAGACAGACAGACAGACAGACAGACAGACAGAAACCACCTCTTCTTTATAATATATGAAGGATAAAGTGCTCCTGTAAATAGAATATGAATTTAAAGTTTTTGAAAGATTTGGCAACATTGCCGGCTGCTTTAATGATAGCGATATATAAAGATCATATAAAACAGCTGCTATAATGATAGCAATAAAAAATATATACACCGGCTGTTACAATGATGTTAGTATGTATGGCTGTCATAATGATATTACACTTGTTCAATGGTAGGAGGGTTTGCATATTTTTAAGTTTTTAAAATAAAAAACTCATTTTGAACCTAAGTATCAAGTTAATAAACGTTATTCACTTTAAAAATAACATATACTTCATTCCTTTTAGTGGCTGCCATAACGATTCTTTCTTTACGGCTGCCACAGTGATATTAGGATGTATATATATATATATATATATATATATATATATATATATATATATATATATATATATATATATATATATATATATATATATATAAAATTTTGAACGACCCCCCAAAACGTGTTCAGGGGGTCACGTTAGGAACTTCTATGGTGGTCCCGGGCTAAAGTTTCACCGTGCGGGTCATGCTAATAGTTCACTTTCCAAAGGAAATTCACTAATAATTGTATTACATACCATCAAATTCATAATATGCATATTTGAAATAGGGTGGTTTATTTTGTTTTGTTTTGGTAGTCATTTAATTGTAAAATAAGTATTAAATAAACTTTTCTACGTTATAACCATTAAAACTATAACTAAAAATAAGATTGCGAAACTGTGATAATATAAGTAAATGATATCAAGAGTTTTTTTTATTATTTTGAAATTATCAAAAGGAATAAACTTTACTATACAAGAGTTGTAATAGTAATACAAATTACAGGCAAGACGTAAAGCATACCAAATAGACAGACCAATTTCGAGATACTGCAATGCTTTGTGACGTTGGAATGATAAATGTATTGCAGTCAAATACTTATGAAACAACTACTAAACGCGGCCTTCATAGCAATTATTTTGTTCTATGCTTTTCTTAACCTTTCTAAAATAAAAAATTCAATAACATTCAATTTTTTAATATTTTTTGCAGAAAATATACAACAAGGCAATATAGTTTGTACAGTAAATAAGTTTATTAATCGCAGTTTAACAGTCTAGGGTTTATTCTCTAGCAACATAAGGTAGTAAAATAGGGAGTTAAACTTTATAATTGTTATCTATAGAAAAACAAAACGTGTGTTATTGATTTGTTTAATATTTTAACGTTAAATAATAGTTGAATGTGACAATAAACATTGAGGTAAAGTTTGTCTTTGTGATATTGGTAATATTTACATTTTATTTACAAACACATTATTTATCTAAACTTTAAAATTAAACAATAAATACAACATTGTAATAAATAAACTGTTACATCAAAGCAACACATACTTTCCCTTTTAGGCTTAAATCAGTAAAATTCTTATGTTAATCAATAAATATTCTTATTTATTTTTACTATTTAGATAACAAAGTACGGTAGTTTGTATGGAAAATCATCTAATCAACTATATGCCGCCATGCGCACTTATATGTATATATACAGGGTGTAGAAAAAAAACCTTCAGGACTTCGGGATATGATCACTTTCATAAAAACTAAGAAAAAAGTTCCTATTAACACATGTCCTAAAATGCTCGGTTTTCCGTATATCCGTCTGTATGTATTTTTTACATGACCAATTATATCTCACGAACCACTAAACGTATAAACTTCAAACTTAGTACGTGGACGGCTATTAACAAGACCTATTTAGGTATATAGTATCAAGTTTCTATTTTGTACCATTTCAAAATGGCGGCTATTTTTAGATTTTAAAGCTTAATATCTTAAAAACCGTAAATTCTACGAACAGATTTACCAGACACAACAAAGTTGTGCAATTTTATGTTCTAAAACATTGTATAAAGATTATTAAGATCGGGCCATAAATAACTGATTTATTGCAATTTGTTTAATAGAATACATGCTTATTTTGCAGCAATTATAGCAAATAAGCATGTAATCTATTGAACAAATTGCAATAACTCAGTTACACATACGGAAACCCGAGCATTTAAGGACATATGTTAATAGATACTTTTTCCTTAGTTTTTATGTAAGTAATCATATTCCGAAGTCCTGAAGGGTTTTTTCAACACCCTGTATACCGGGTGTTCAAAAAGTCTGGAAACCCATTAATATTTATTTTATTAATAAACGCAGAACAATGAAACTCTAGGATGACGTCCTCACTGTAGTTACTGACTTTTTGGCCATTTTAACTTTTTTCTTTCGCTTTTGGGGGGGACGTCCTGTGGAGGAAGTCTAAAAATCTTAAATGTAAGCATAGGTCAAATTAAACCTCATTTTAAATATCTTTGTTAGAGAAACACATTTCCGCAATCCCGACTGAAAAAGGACCATTCGTTTGTAAATGGCAGTCTCTCAAAGTTTGTTTGATTTTAATGCTAATGCAATGGCAAATAAAGTTCTTGGCAGAACTAATTACTTGCTAATTCAGATTATTGATAGCCAATTTACAAAAATTTAAGTATCAGATTATTTAGTTCTTGCGGTCTTATTAACTTTACTTTTTTATAATTACATTTATGCACTCCTAACGTTTTTAAACAATTAAATGGAACATTACTGATATTTCCTATCCCTCCACACTCCAGCTATGAAATTCCCATTGTTAAAACACTAACACGGTTGAGCATTCACTTCTGCCTCTTATCTCCGCAACGAAAAGTTAACAAACTTTGAGAGGCTGCCATTTCCAAACGAATGGTCCTTTTTCGGTCGGGATTGCGGCAATGTGTTCCTCTAACAAAGACCTTTAACAAGAATTAACTCAACCTATGCTTACATTTAAGATTTCTTTGACTTCCTCCACAGGACGTCCCCCCAAAGCGAAAAAAGACAGTTTAAATGGCCAAAAAGTCAGTAACTACAGTGAGGACGTAATCCTAGAGTTTCATTGTTCTGCGTTTATTAATAAAATAAATATTAAGGGGTTTCCATACTTTTTGAACACCCGGTATATATATGTAAGTAATCATATCCCGAAGTCCTGAAGGGTTTTTTTTCATTTCATTTATCATTTATCATTTATCATTTTATATATATCATTTTATATATATATATATATATGTGTGTGTGTGTGTGTGTGTGTGTGTGTGTGCGTGCGTGAATCATCTGATTCTGTTGGCCACTAAAATCCAATTCCCTCTCTCCTCTGAAAGCGGGAACATAGATTCTTCCTATTTCTTTACGGACCGTGACACCAGCCGGATTATTAGATAACCTTCAGCGAAGTTTAGATTTTAAGTAGCATATTTAAATTACCACCATGGAATAGATTATAATATTTTATTAGGGGCCTCGAGGGGGATTTATATGCCCAAAGATAACATTTTTTGAGTAGTCCACAATTCAGCCATTTTCTTCACATGGTAGTTTGAAGAATAGAAATCCTGCTTCCACCCAAGGTTAGGTGACACATTATTCCGTTATCCTATGTAGGTCAATGATATCTTAACTTACAGACCAAGTTTAAATGCAGTTGATCAGTAAATAAGAGAGGCATTATTTTTGTATTCCCATAAGAATAACATTGTGCAACGTACTACGTTAACTGCAAAATGAAAGTTTTCTCTATACAAATAATTGTAGAATAATCAAAAAATAAACTCATTTTGTTTTCTTCGTCTTTTTATGGCGGTAAGTAAAGCTCATGTCAAACAAATCTCATGTTTTGGTGACAAATCAAAATAAACCAAATTTGTTAAGCTTTAATACCCTGTAATTTGTTAATCCAAATTATCTTATAAATACGAGATGGGTTATTTTATTAAATACACAACGAACTATCAAGCACCAAATTTAGAGCTGTTATTCAAGAATACTAATTTCCCATGTGTTCTAGCGGTTTTCAAGAGATGATTACCCTTAAAAGTATAGATCAAAAAAAGAAAGACGAAAGGAAAATTTAGTTTAATTCAGGGTGCAACAAAACGAATAACTTCCACCGACGACTCGTATTCAAAAATATTTATAAAATTAATATATACTATTTACTTCTTATATTATTCACAGGGGGTTGTGATCACGTATTGGAGAGTCAATGTAATTACTAAGGATAAGTCTGTAAGTGGTATGTTTAACCATTCTACTTTTTGGTAGAAAATGGAAGTTTAATAATCGTGTAAATTACATTAAAAAAGACATAAATCATCGGCACCGGCTGATGTTAACACGTAGGGACAATGCCGTTACACGCGAACAAAAGCTTTTCATTCCACCGGTGTTAAGTTACGATTTTGAGCTGTCCCTGCAAATTGAATATTTACCTCACAGTAAGGCAGCCGTTTAGTATTGTTCTTCAACAAAATATCCTGCTAAAACCCCAAAATATGCTGTTTAAAAAATACTGCTAAAATGTGAATGTATGCACTTTAGTTAGATTGTATATTATGTTTACATAGCAAATCATATTTCTAAAAAACTAATAGTAAAAAAATAGTAAAAACAATAGTTAAGGTTAAACTAATAGGAAGCAAAAATGTTAAATTGTATACTATTTTTGCTATAGTAAGAGGGCTAATCAAATTCACCTTTAATTTATATATAGTATTTAAAAAACATTTAAAAATATATGTATTATTAGGCATAATTAATTAAAATTATATTAAATATTTACTTATGAAAGACGATGAAAACGTAATACCGTACAAATGAAACAGAGCTTTTTAATTCACTAACTGAGAAAAATGGTTAAATAGGTAAATTAGAAAAATGTATGGATAAGCAATAAATCAGCCTGTAAAATCTATGTTTTATTACCATATTACTATTTACCTCAAATTATAAAAGTGTAACGGTTGTCGTATCCAATCTTATAGCTATTTTGTTTACATCGAAAGATACCTTGTACCAGTTGGTTAAAATAACTAAAGAGAAGGTGAGGTATTAGAGCAAAGTGTTACTAAAATATGGGTTTTATTTTAATACAGCTATTGAAATAACATACATAAACGCTTTATATAGTCTGTAATGTAATTTCCCCTAACAGATTTTATGATTAGTTTATAAAACAATTATGTTTATAAGTGCAATTCAGTAGCGCAGCGCATTGTTCACTGACAGCTTTTATAACGAATTTCCTATTTCATAGGCACTGCATCCCCTCGGGGCTCGACATTGCTGGGTGAGTATTTTACAAACAGCAACGTTATAACGGGAGATAGATTATTAATAAATATATATTGAGTTTATTTTTAAATATAAATTTGAAATTAAAATTGGTTAACTTTCCAGTCTATACATTTAATGCGTTTTAGTGCCGTGTTTTTAGTAATTATACCTAACCGTATTGAATAAAACAAATTAGTCAATTATTAACCGACAAATCCAAACTTTGAAATGGCAACCTGCAAGAATGTTTTATAACCTGAGGGAGTCTTACATCGTCCGAATACAATTTTAATGTTAAACTAGTAAATAGCTTATAACACCCAGTTTGTTACTAATAAATGACCAAGAATGCAACGATTTTAGTCGACCCAATTTTTGGAAAAGTTAATGTTTTAAGCGCTGCAAAATAAATTATAAATATTTTTTTTTAGAAAAATAACTACCTGGCATGCTTATGATTGACTTCCTTGACTACTACATAAGATTACTGCAGTTTCGACATTTATATTAAAATACTTTGTCAAATCTTAAGGAGACACAGAAATATGGACATTTTTTGTGAACAAATATAAATTAATGTATGACTAAATGTTTTGTCATGTTTATCGTTCGTAAATGTTTTGTTGACTCGAGGAACAGATAATTAAGCCACAAACAGAGAGTTTGGATGCGACCTGTATATTTAGAGTAAAATAACAAATACAAATGTATGGATTTATTTTCAAGCTAATATTAACCAAGAATGCATTTCAATCAAAAACATTACAATTGTGTTACAATTTTTAGTAATAACGACAACAATATTTTCAAAATTATTAGTAGATTGAATGTTAGGGCAATATTGCCGAGGAATCAAAGATCGGTGGTAATCAAGCAACCAATCACCCTTGATCAATATCTGCCTTGATTGATTAAAACTGGCGAAAAGTTGTTGCTAAGCAAATGAAGAATGCTGACTGAATAAAGATAATGTTTCTGACGTTTCTGTTTCTGTTTAACGAAAAGAAAATATTTATCAAACCTAATTTTCAACGAAACATTATTATGAAACACGTTTTTATGTGTCTAATACTGATGAAATAGAAGGAACGTTAAAAATTACCTTCATACCAAGAAAAGATTGTTATTTAATATTTTTTATTGTAGAGCTTTTACTGGGACTATTGTCTGTTTTAAAAAAAGGAATATGTAACAATTGAAAGTATACAACTGTTTCACTATATTTTTCTAATCTATCTTGCTTGGATGATTGAATCCTTAAACAAGCATACGTTAAATGTTCGAATAGTTTAAATCCTATAATCCAATAATAAACTGCATTTTACTATCGTGAAACATTTTTAAATATTTTACTGTATTTAATATTCGATCTGGATTTTACTCTGTTGTAACAAAAGAATTTCTAAAGTCCTCTTATTCCTGGATAAAGGAAAACCACTTAGAAATTGTGTTCATTATTTACAAATTGTATGGATGCATCAAGATTCGGTAAAAATTCTAAATATTACCATTATTATTGATAATAATTCATTCATCTTGCAATGACAAACATATCAATGGCTGTTTATCTCTCTTCCAAATTTCATAGAATCTTTTGACAATCTATGCTTTCGTTGAATTTGTAAATCAACCTTGAAAAAAGTTATCAAATCTACTATCAAATGCTGGGTCTTGGAGAAAGCAGTGAATTTGAGGCATCTTTTGTAATTTTTATATTTTCTAGTTATAAACTTTGTAGCTACAAAAGCTAGTCAGTTTAAATCCCAACTCGTTAAACCACGTTTGTTAAAATGTTGAGTTACTTATTTGTTAGATCTTTATAAATTAATATAGAGAACTAATTTAATTTTTTTGTTTTGAAAAAGGCTTTTGGCTAGTTATGAACTACATTTCATATTATTTTTGCATCACTCACCATTAGGATCGTAAATGTTATAATGAGTTTGGAAATCTAAATCCTAAAGTCCACTCTTCCTTTAAATCTTTAATTCGTTGCATGTAAAATTGGGCTTGAGTTAAAAATTAGCGAACCAACAAGAAACGTAAAAAAAAGGTTTCTTCTCTAACTTTATTAAGGTAATTTAAATACCTCCGTCACAGCAAACCTGCATACTCAGCAAATTTCCAATGCATATATGTGTCTCACTGCTACATAGAGCCAATTACCAAGTTTCACACAGATACATTAATAAATAAGTGATACATAGCATTTGATTTCTTCTCCACATTAGGGATGAGTATACAGGTTTTCTGCAACGAGGAAGATAACAAATACGTTTTTTGCAATTGTCAATATAACGTAACATGGAAAAGCTACATACCAAGTTTTATTAATTTAGGTTCATAACTAAGGGATATTTATAAAACATTACTTATTCTCAATATGAATAACATGGGTACGGAGTATGCTGGCTGCTATGATGAAAATCAAAAAAATCTTTTTTTGTGAAAATATCAATGTACTACAACTATTTGAAGCCACATACTAAGTTTCATCAATATACATTCATGAATAATCAAAGAGATATCATGAGATATCCATGACATTCATGAGATATCAAATTTTATTTATTCTCCAAAAGGATAACATTGGGCAACGTACTGGTTTAGCACTTCGAATATCTCTATAACGGTTAGACGTAGAACAACAATTTAAACATAAAAAGGATTGTTTTGTAGAGCTAAACTTATTGGTAAAAATAAATGTGTTGTTTTTAGTAAGATTATCTGAGGAAAATCCAAAAAGCTATTTCTTGTAATATTAACATGGAAAATGTTAATAGCCGCGTTTTTGACTTTTCTCCACAACCACTTAACCTAGGTTAATAATTCTAAATTCTATTTTTTTTTTATCATCATAAAATGGTTATAACCAAAATTGAGTGTTGTCTTTTAATTGTAGGGTAAAAAAATCTAAAAAATTTTTTTGGGAAATTTAAAATTCCCATAAAAAAGATCTCTTCCCATAGTCCGATCGATCTAGTTTTCGAAATTAAAGATTTCATTACAATCGGGCGTTTCTTTCAAAAGTTACCGAGGTAACGGAAACATATACCGGGTGTCCCACGAAGAGGTTGCTATTTTTAATTAATATGCCAGACATTTCGAACACGCTACAAATTGGAAACTCTACAGTTATAATAAATAGATATGTAAAAAAATACCCTCGAGTTTCAAGTGATTATGATTAATAAAATGAAAATGGCGGGATAGCAAAATAATGGGGCGTTTTCGTTAAAGTAGTTTTATTTGCATAACCATATCAAATTGGTGATCTGTTACAATGTTACTTAAGTAATACAATTAAAGAAATGAAAGAGATATGAAAATGATAAATTATAAATTTACACGATATCTTTCATTAACCTGTGTTTTGAACTGACGTCCATCAATAGCCATGCACTGATGGCAACAAAAATAAACTGAGTCATAAACTTTTTTTTTATAAATTGCTGAGGTATCAACAACAGTTCCTCATCAATTAACCTCATTAATTCTTCGTTTGTCACAAAGTTGTGAGGATAAACTTTTTCCTTCAGAAATCTCTATAGAACATTGCTACCTACGGTAATAGCTTCTTCCCTATAGGGGAAATTCACTGAAGATTAAACATTTTGTAATTTAATGTAATTTTTGTGTTAGTGTGTATTTGTTTTCTTTTGACTTAGAATTTATAATAACGGTTATATACGGTTTCGGTATTTATACGCCATACAGTATCTGTGGGGTTTAGCCATGCATAGAGAAATGCATACACGAGAAAATGCGAAGTCAGGAGGAGACGAAATAACATTCCACTGAAAACCATTGTCAGTTTATGTTCTGCACTGGTGGTAGATAAATCACTGTATAAATCCTGATGTCGCTGATCTTCAGCTCGCGGATCTCTAAACCCTAAGTAAACAGAAGTCATTCTGTTCATTCTATTACTAGTAGATTATGAAACGTCATGACTAAAATTATTCTATAAGTAAAGTTAGCTATCTCTGTACAGGGCAGTTTAGAAACTGTCATCAAAATTGTTCGTGAAAAACATATTTCGTATTTGTAGTATATGATTTAAATTATAAACAATTTGTGATTTGCAATTAACCAACTGGTTATTAATCAAACAATGTATTCTGATAAATTTGTCCAATGCAGTATTAGTCACAGGATGGAGTTAAACAAATCTCATGTCTGATATTTGTGTTTGTTCTCTATGTATTGGTGGTATGCAAATCAAATCGTATATTTGTGAACTGTAAGCAGTCATAGAGAGATCAGAATGTGGTAAAAACAATATAAACATAGTACGGAAACGTTTTAAAGGTCTTATTTTATAAATATTAATTTATAAAATCCATTAATATATAATTAAAGTGAGTGTAGCTTTATGATTCTTAAAAAAGCGTATTTAAAATCATTGATTGCCCTTCTTTATCTTATGAAATTATATAAAATTCTATTGAAATGGTTCGGAGTTAGTTCAATTCTGTTGATTGGTATTAAAACAGATAGGAATTCTTTGGAAAATCTTCACTACCGTTAACAGCCCAATATTGCTGGCATTTGTTTACAAATACAAATACAGCAGTGAAAACTATTTTAAAAAGTAGCAATACCATTTTATTTATAAATTCCTAGTGGAAACAGCAGAATGGAAGATTGTTCGGATTTTCTGTTCACCGAACCGGTGTATTGACAACAACTGGTTTAAGTCTTGAGAAATATCGGAAAACTCTGCAGAATTTCGGAGATTAGTGTCAAAGAGTTTTACAGAAAATAACTTTTAAAGGTCTTTTAGGCTTTAAGTTTGCAACAAAATACGTTTCATGTGCCTCTGATGCAAAATCGTTTAAGAATTAACTAAAAATATGTCAACAAAAATTCAACATTTTATACAAATGTTCGTAATACAATGTATTTATTTAACACACCATTGTAAAATCAATTATTATAACGTATTTTATATATTGTTTATTTAATAACATTTAACACCTAACATTGCATGTCTCAGTCAAAATGATGTGATACATACTACAAGTTTGTGTATTTTGTTTAGACTAAATACAGCCCAGCAAACAGACAAATATTTAGCAAATCAAAGGCAATTTATTTTATCAGGTATATTTTTACAAAAACATTTTTTGTTTATTATATTTTTAGAAAACATATGTTTTTAAGTTGGTCATTTACAGTCATTATCCTAACACACCCCTTGGTAATAAGCAAGAAGATATTTGTTAATACAGCCGCTACTGCGATACATTAAAACAAAGGTTACCTTGTATTTATATCAATAAAAGCTGCGTGCTGAGACTTCCCTCGTGTGGCGGCTAAATGCAACCGAGCTATGCTACAAATCCTATCCTCACGTACGTTACCGTCTTTACTTACTTCGTACGAAACTGATATTCCTTTGTAAAAGATGACGTATTCATTTTATTGAAGTAATAATTACATTTACGATACAATAATGTATACATCAGGACCGAGGACAGCCGACGGACCGACGGGCAGCTTACTGATACCGTTTGACGTTCAGACAAGTGAGTTTTTGTAACAAATAATGTATTCAATAATTATTAAAAACATTCAAACAAAATGAATACCCTCAAAAATGCTCTCTGATTTATTAAATTTTAATTTACATCAAAATGAAATTTTGATTACATATTGTTCTAACAGTGCCTCCTTCAGAACATGTATATTGTGTCATTGTGTCTAAAACCAAGTAATGTCCAGCAACACATGAAACAGCATCCATCTATTTTACATTATTATTACAAACAACAATTACCATAGTTTGGTTGGTTTTACAGCTTTGCTCCATTTTCCGGTTAATACACGTTGTAACTTTACGGTCGTAAACACCGTCGGATGTACGTCCTCGACCTAATCGGTATTCACCCATTGCAATAATGCTATATTAGCATATATATAAAATGCAAGTTGTTATTTTGTTTAGTTTAGTGTTTAAGAGTGTTTAAAGAGTGTTTAGTTGCCTGTGTTTAAAGAGTTATGTTATCACAATTTAAAACTTTGTTGAGTATATAATTGAATCTTTTACATGTTTTCTTTACAAGTATAAAGCCTTACCTAAGGAACTAAACCATTTAACTGCAGTGATAATTTTAAAAGTAACCGAATGAACAAACAGTAAATGATGTAATAGAAGCAGTATACATATTAAACATTAATAAAATAACATAACTACCAAAGTATGTCCTCTTGAATTCATAATTAAGAATAACCATTTTATTAGAAAACAATATATAACTATATGTGATAGATTGTTTATGGTTACAGGTATTTATAATCTCTGAGTTGTTCAAATTAATCTGTTTGCTTTATTGTTGGTGTTAGAAATGTTGATAAAATTGTATCGTCCTACACTAAATTATTTTATTTAAAGTATATAAATATGAGACATAACATCTGATAAGGTTTGTAATCATAGGTAATCTCCGTAATTGCTAGGATGTGCATAAATAATGTGATGGATATGATAATAATATATGTTGTGATGGTTTCAAAAATAATAATACTGTATATTAATTATTTATAGTAGCATCAAGCTCATGAATGTATTTTGCTAAGATTATAATTCTAAAATGTTTATAAGTTTAAAATGTTTATATATAATTGTAATAAACTGTAAAGTAAACTGTCTAGTTATAGTTATTTACTTCTTACATGATATTTTCTGTAATTAAAAAGTTTTTCATCATGGGTTAAATGTGATTGAGCGTAGGAACTGAAAAATACAAATCATAATTTGTGTACAAATAATATTAGGACATTTTTTGTGCATAATTAATTAGGATATTTCATTTTAAGATTGCACCAGCAAGTCTATGAAGAGGTCACGGAGAAGTTTAATTTAAAGTTGATAAAGAGCTACATTGGTCACCCTGGGAGATTATGAACTGGTGTGTCAAGCAATAACACTGAAACCAACGGCGCGGCGTGTTATAACTTTTGTAGCGTGAAATCAAACCCCAGCCAGCACTCAGCTAGTTCTCGACATAATCTGGACATTACTTGGTATTAAACCGACGGACAGTTTAGTGATACCGTTTGACGTTCAGACAAGTGAGTTTTTGTAACAAATAATGTATTCAATAATTATTAAATACACTCAAAAAAATGAAGGCCCTCAAAAATGCTCTCTGATTTATTAAATTTTAATTTACATCAAAATGATATTTTGATTACATATTGTTCTAACAGGGCCTCCTTCAGAACATGTATATTGTGTCATTGTGTCTAAAACCAACAAATCACGCTATTCAACAAAATGCATAGTTGATAATTATAACTCCAAAAATGTAGCTGCAGAGACAAATATAAAATATTTGTGAATTTATAAAATTTGGTTCAATGCGTGTTAGAAAATCCTACACTCATAAATTCACAAAACAATCACTGATTTGCTATTTATTTTATAAATCGTTTAGTAGTTAATTAAAAGGGTAATATTAGATAGTTTTTTTATTTTATAATTACCTGAATATGTGCTCCTGCTGTATTAGAATATGTTTAGTTTACTTCTGAGCTAAGTGTTAGTAAAGATTACGAAAATGTTTCATTGTTGTTACATTTACTCAATATAATAATTGCATACTGAAATTATACTACTAAAATATATCTTGCAATATTATAGGAAGAACAGTTTGATTTGTAGTCAGCAATTAAACATACATGGCATCTTGATTTATTTGTTTGAAAATAATTATTCCAAAGAAATTATACAAACAAAACAAAACAGCATAAATATAATTTTGTCTTGCGTGTAAATGATGTGTGCCTTAAAGGTTCTTTTTACTCTCAGTCTCTTAAGCTCGCTGTTATCCAGTGTAACAGACCGTCTCCTGAGATTAAAGCTATTAGAGTTGACAGTTTCAAATAAGCACATGACGATTTCCCAACATAGAAGGGATGTTTTTAGGACTACAGTTGTACTAGGTTTCACCTAGAAAAAGAGGGTAAGGAAAATATTACAAATTTAGCGTTAATAAACTTTATTTAAAGCCTGATCCATAAATCATTAAAGTTATATTACGTATTTCCTTTATTGGATACTGGATACTTCGAAGACAAGATATGTTAAATGTGTAGAAGTTGTAAATTATAGATACCTCAGCATAGTAAAGTAATTGCCAGACATGCGACCAGGCGTCTCTCGCTGTTACACAGAACACCACCGCCACAGAGGCGGTGTCATCACAATATAACAATGTGATTTTTGAACGAAAATATGTTTTAAATTATAGTTAATTTTAATAATACAATTGTACTATGATTAAATTAAATAAAAAACTACAGTATATACTCAAAGCATCAACTAAGGTGAAGGTAAAACTTGTTCTTAAAATGAACAGTTATTACATTAAAATAAAATACATGTGAATTAAACGGCTACATAAAGTAATACTAATAGTTTTTTCAAACAGTTCTTAGCAGCGTTTAAATTAAATAATAATGAATTTATTTAAACTGGCTACTGAGTATTTAACAGTTTTAGAAGCACTAATGTCCAAAAGTTACAACCATCAAGGACTACGAGGACCTTGGACAGTGTTAAAAACAATTTAATAAGGATTTAGTAGATTCGTTATTAAAATTATTAAGAAAATATTTACAATGGATGGCTTAAAAACACTAAATTAATGCTATAAGATTGTTGTAACGAGCACATAACATACATATTCACAACAAAATGTTCTTGACCAACTTAAACCATTCGTGTCATTTTACCACAGTGCATGAGGCGTTGTGGTATTTCTGAGTTGCTGATATTTTTGCAGCAGAAGAGGATTACAATGCCGCGAGTGAGCCACAGCATGACAACGTTAAAGCAACTTACCAACCGAGGCTTGGTTATGAGGTTGTGGGATTAAAGGTTGGGTGCAAATATCAAAATAAAATTAGTTTAGGCAAAAATTATGAATATACGTCTCCCTTTCATATTATACTAATATTTCAATATAGTTAACATTTCATTGTTATTTTCATTTTCTTCGAGTATAATCTTACATTGCATAAAACGAATAATATATTTTCGCTAACAATTTATAATAGAATAAAGTATTAAAATATCCATTTATAAGGAGTCTGGGGCATTTGTAGATAAGAAATTTTAGCGAAGAACGAATGTGGTAAGATTTATTTATCGACACTGAAGGAGACCGAAAATGTTTATTATTTCTTTAAGAAAGAAATTACGGTCTCTGGACCTTAAATTAATATTTGTTATATTATTAAATATTGTTTCCTTTAAACAATTTTCAAATCTAAACTGCATTAGGAATTTTTCTATAATTGTATATGTATTACGTTGAAGCCATTATTTGAACTAGATTCATTAATTTAAAACTAAAGTGATTTTTTATTGGAATAATGTTTTGTAATAGGTGTATTGATTGTTATTGCCAAAACAATTTTAGGTCACATTAAAAGAAAAAAAGATTTTGTATTAACCTGGTTGGGGTTGTATTAGATTATGCTAATAAATATTAAAATCAAAGATCTGTATTTATTATTTATTTTACAAATAATAGTACTGGGTTGTTTAATTTGCAATACTGTAATAGACTGGTTGTTCATATTACTATTCCAAAAATCACTAAAATTCCAACCCAACCACTTAGGGTTAGTATTTGCAACATTTAAGCGTAGTAAATCATTATAACATCTTATAATATGGTAATTTTGTAAGCTTATTTAGGTCAAATGTTATAACTTAATAAGTACAAATGGGAAACAAGTTAGCTTATTATAAAATATTTTTGTGCAAAATAATAACCTTTTTAGTTAGCATTCGTTTAATACTATGTTACACGCATTAAAAAAATGACTACCGTAATTTAACCATGAACTTTAGGCTCTTGCTAGGAAGCAAGAAAACCAACGAGGTGACATTTCAAAGTATAATGAGCACTTTAATTCATTTGAAAAATTATAACTTTTTAACCTTATAGATTACTGTTTCAAAATAGATTTTTATCTTTTTAAATATTTGGAAAAACAAATAAGTAATTGAAAAACAAATATATTTAAAAATAATTTACTTCGGATGTATTATTTCAATAATTGCTGCTCTAAGTAGTCAAATTGCTAGTTTGCCTATAAAAATTAACTCATTCTCTTGAACAGAATTATGTTTGCTTATCATAACCTGTTTTTTATATAAACATAAATTTAAAAAAATAACTTTAAACTGTTTCTTTACTACACAAGTTGAGGGGAATGGTAATTTTTTATTTTAAAATACTTATTGGTAAAGCTGTAGATAATTTGCTTTGTGTCATAAGACATTCAGACTAAAATAATGTTTTTGAAAATGGCTCATTATTACTGCCTTCAGAAATTTTACTCTATTAAGGTTAAACTAAATTAAATAATAGTTATAAATTACAATATTTGACGCATTACAAGGCTGTTCTTCCCTACGGTAAACGACATATTTACGTGTTTTCTACCCTCCAAGTCTACGTACTCTTAACATCATCATGGAAAGAAGTTGAATTCTAAAACCGTAAGAAGAGTTCAAGTAATAACAGTTTCTCTATGATTCGAGTCTTAAGTCCTCCTCATTTTACTGGCGACCGTGCCATTGTGGTAAACAGGGCTATTTGTTTGGTGGGGGTTGAATTTCTAAAGATGCGTAGCGTAGCACATAACACGTTCGACTTTAATGCGGACACATTTTATGAAACTGAAGCAAGAAAGATGTTAGTTATTATTAACTGAAAACATAAAAACTTAAAATATTGTGATGTAAAATAACAATAAGTAAAATTATGAGTTGTGACGTCAAACGTAATACCTAATGCAATTCAGTATTGACCTAGATTCAACCCTTCAGTAACAACTAAGGTTGTTAACTCTCTATTCCGAGTTAGGAAATTAGTAATTGGATCAATTATAAGTTTGATCTAGATATAATAAAATAGTTCCTACAGATTATATATTAAATATTTTTATTAAAATAATAAAGAGGTGTTTTGTTCGGTTTTATTTAACATAATTAACCGTAAGAACTATGACTTGTGAAAAACTTAGAAAGTCTTGTCTGGAATAATAATTTATTTTTTTGTTAAAATTGTGAGTATATTTAACATATACAACTTGAATCCAAGGTCCACAGACCTAATTTCTTTCTTAAAGAAATGTTGCGGATTTACGGTCTCATGCACTGTCAATAAATAAATCTTACTGCATTCGTTCTTCACTGATATTTCTTATTTACTACAGCTACAGTTTGGTTGGAAACGGGTTTTTAGTACATTATCCTTTTATATAAGGCAAACGAAAACATATGATTGGTTATTTGCTATAACCAATCACTTAAAACGTACATGTTAAAAACCAATCACTTAAAACCAATCACTTAGTGTACATGTTTTAAATTAGTGTTTTGTGATATATTTTATAGTTTCGAAGCTTACATAATAATAACAAATGTAAAAAAAATATTCACTTTGCAACTTTTACCACGGTACTTAGGTTTATCTATTTTAGGTTTTGCCAACCACCATAGACGTTTAAGCTTTGTCATATTTTTTTTTAATTTGCGTATATATAAAATAAAGCATATTTTTCCTTTATTTTTTCTTCTAATTAGGTATAGTTTTACTGCTACTGTTATTAGAAAGGGGGGAAAATAAACTTCAAACAAAATTAATTTGTATGTGTGCTCACAATACTAATTCCACAACCCCCTATCTAACCCCAGTTTGTAAATTGTTTAACGTTGTCATTTTGTGGCCCGGTCGCGCACTTTTAATCCTGTTTCGCCGCCAAAATTAAAGGGACTTGGAATTAACAAAGCGGTGCACACACCCTACACAACCTAGTTAAATAACTTACGGTTTTTTATGTGAAAGAGATTGAAAGTCTGTCATTACTGCAAGAGTTTTAGTCCGTATCAATGTTAAGTGCTGGACACAAATAAAAATCACATAACAGAAATGTTGAATTCGTTAAGTCATTGTCATTATTTATTTAATGAGATACTTTATGTGTTTAGTAAGTCAAAATCAAATTTACTCGTCACTGGTATACAGTGATTCATGGGCTAATGTTTGGATTGTAATGTTTCTTACACAGATAGTATTCACAGATAGCTGCAGATCACTTTGAATTCCATAATGATGCTTTAGATCACTCTTGAAATAATGATAAAAGTTGTTTACCGAACCTTTTTATCCTTTGTAAACTATTATTTTGAATCAGGATCTTCGACCACTATGCACATAGTTAAGACGATACCTCTTTTTAAACGAATAGCATAATACTTGTGAAAAAAATTATATTGAACTTCTTCTGATTTAACACGCATATATAAGTAGTTTGAGTATAACAGCCAAAACAATAACTGTAAGGCATATCAAAATCCTTACTGGTGACGACAAGTTTCAAACACTCTAAAACTCTACTTCTCGAGAGACTGACGTTTTCTACACCCTCAAGCTAGCTTTGGTGAACATATTTTAACAGCTTTCAGATTATTAGTAGCTCTACCTAAGAGAGAGTTTTCATGGTTTCGGAGATCAACCTACTTTGTTCTCTAGAAAGTAACCTGTGGCTTAAAATGGCTTCTTAACTTAGGGATTGTGTTGCCATCATACTGATAAATGCCATTTGTGATTGAGGAATATTATTTTGGGAATATGAATTCACTCGTTCCATATAATTGCTGTACCAGGTGCTTTTTACTTTGAATGCGGGTTATTAAAAGTAAGGCGTAGATTTTGTTTAAACTTATTCATTGAGCAAAGTTAATTCAATTTCGTCATTTTGTTACAAGAAAAGACTTCAGTGCAGTTTGTAATCATCTAGCTAGCTGATGGGATCAATTATTATCAAATTAAGGTAATAATGTCATCAATCAAGAGGTTTTTATCTCAGTTCATTTAAAATCTTTGAAGGCCACTTACACTTACTATCAACAAAGCTTTTGTTTATAAGCATTTCCTTAATAATACAAAACTAATGATTTCCAATGTGATATAAATACCTAACACAGTTCCTAACAGGTCACGGCTATTTCAGGTACCTGCACCTGATGGGCAAAGCCGCTTCAACGGATTGCAACTACTGCCTGGGCGTTCCCAACGACGCGGAACACACTTTATTCCACTGTAAGCGTTAGGGAAGGCCCCGCCTGGAGGCCACGCGTTCACTGGGTGCATTTTCTGTGATACGGCTTGTAAAAATATTATGGAAGGTGAGGACTGTCTGTCGCATTTGGTCCAAGGCATCCTCCGCAGAAAAAAGACTGATCTAGACCGGGAAACGGATTATATCGAACGATCAGACGGCTGGAAACGGAGCGAGCTCTGCGGGCCCAAATTTAGGCCTAAAGTTGGCCACGTGTGTGCGTAAATGCATTTTTTCTCCTCTCCCTAAAAAAGGTGATATAACGACTAACGGTGTTGGATCTTAACGTTAGAATAATTCGTCTTTGACTGATACACATATATCCCAGGTATATAACTTTAACTGCGTAGTATACTTTACTTAATAATATTTTCTCCTAAATAATTTGTAGCTTATGATTTCAAAACATGAGTGCCCAGTGAGATTATTAAATCTTTTATGTAAAGAGTCATTGCAAATAAAATAACCACAATAAAACTTAACATGGCGATACATTTTTATTTAGCTAAATTTCCAATATATATCAAATAAATATTTATTTTAATAACACTTTTATTTTCGTTTTTAGGCACAATTAGAAATATAGATAAATTTACAATACATAGTTATATGTTTGACTTACTTGGGAGATGAACTGCACATTTGTAAAACGTATTTATAAAAGGTTGTAGTGAACTACTTCGAGTTGTAGTTTATTAAATATGTGCACTATTTACTCTGTACCCATGCAGTACAACATTTTTCCTTTATGTTAAATTCCTAGATTTTGCAGGCAGTAGATTAAATTTGGCGAATCATAGATTTATTGCTGTAATTTCAACATGAAAAACAAACAAAAGTTATTTTAAAGTTACATTATATTTAATAAATAGTTTGTCATTTGAATTAAATGTCAATATTTAATTTGTATCCCTTATCTACTCAGTTTCTGAATACAGCACGTTGGGACCCTGACTTTGCTATCGTCTAAAATAAATTAGCTGTAGCTTAAAAGAATGACATAATTAATTACAAAACAATGTATTTTTAGCTATAAAATAGATTTTTTATTATTTAGTTCGTTGTGCAATGTTTGCATAGCTTAGTGATTCGTAGTAAACCACATTCAGCTGACAACTTGTGTGTGTAAGATTTTTATTTTAACGACATTTTGTGTCAATGATTTATAGAGATCAATTATCAGGTCCCGGGAAGCGTTTTATAATTGAGCCAAAATGCTACCAAGTCGACAGTAATTGCTTTCCTTTGTCCTTACATCAACATACTAGTCTAATACTGACATAGACTTCCCAGAGAAACTTACCAAATCAAATAACCGGCCATGGGTTGCTTTATAAAGATATCAATTTAACAATCTAACAAATTTGATTATTTATGTATACAACCCCATTATTTTCACAATTTTATACCATATATTACTATTTTTCGTACATTTTTAAGGAAATCATTATTCATAGGAAACACTTAATACATTTTAATTCGAACTATAATCAAATCTTATTATATTATCAAATCTGTACTATAGCTGTACAGATTATAAACCACTTTTTGTATATTTATTGTAAGATGTTACAAACCCAAAACTCCAGTTTAAAAAAATATGATTTTTTGGTATCGATAATCCACTTCAAGTATGTAATAATTTAATAACCTCCTAGTACAGATAACATTTTTGATACAATATAAATACAAAATAAACTCAGTTTTTATTAGCTCAAGATTGCAAACTTTGAAAACTCATTGATAAGCTCATACAATTGTGCCTAAACTTAAACAATAGTTAGAGTATTTTTCAAACATAGTATTTAGCTCCTGAACAGTTAATTTGTCTCAAATTGTTGTCTACTATTCAGAAGACTTGGGATTTACCATTCCGTTACATTAGAAGTTAGCTGCATTATAAAAAAACTTTTTCAAATATAAATTGCCATATGGAATCAACAAAATAGTTTTATTTCCATCTTTAACGATTTTGCAAATTTGATAATGTCTAAGATACCATGGCAGCGTATAAGATGTTAATTTTCATAAGAAAATATTCTTTTATGTTCATAGGCGAAGGACCAGTCCCAAGAGTTAGGACGAATGAAAAGTAAAAGTGATAGAAACATGAGACATATACCTGCAAAACTTTCCAGGAACGGTAAAATGGCTGTGAATCTCAAAATCCCATCAAAACTCTCGGCACTTGGCTGGAGCTGGAATCCTTTTTTTCCTTCTTGGTTATTCCTCTTGTTCTTTCTTGAGGTTCGAACGCAACGCAAAGTTTACAAAGGTTTGTTGCCACTGCAATCTACGCGAAAGTCACGAACCCGCACTGGAAAACTGGCTTCACGTTAAAGTTCAGTTTGTATGAGACACACTTAAATAGAGCAGTTAATACTTTAAGAGAGAGAAAACTTGTACTTTAAATGTGAGATACAAGGACAATACCGATGTAATATGAAACGGCTTGAAAGTAGGCGTGAGGTTGCTGGGGATGATAAAAGTACTCTAACAAAGGAATAACAGGCTTTTATAGTGTAAAACCCCCATAAGACAACGTACTGTGTTTAGTCGATATACATTTTCTTTAATAACTCGGTAAATAATTATGCTAGAATGACGTGAGAGGGCTTAAAACTTTTGCCTCTCTAATTCCCATCTTTTTACATGCATTGATCTTACATCTGGGGCTTTTATGACCCTTTTTGGGCCCAACAACTCGAAATTTTAAAGATTAATCCTCCAAAAAAAGGGTTTAGAGTTTTCAGATTTTTTTGACCAACGAACTTGTCCAACTGATTACAGAAAGGAACGTCCCTACCAAATTTGAAGTAAATCAGACAAAAAATGCGACCGCTAGATTGCAAACAAATATATGTATGTATATATATATATATATACATATATATATATTTAAGAAATTAACACCATTTTGTTGCAATATTTCGAGGTATTCTCTTTATCAAGCACAAAAAAATATATATATAATTTTGAACGACCCCCCCAAAACGTGTTCAGGGGGTCACGTTAGGAACTTCTGTGGTGGTCCCGGGCTTAAGTTTCACCGTGCGGGTCATGCTAATAGTTCACTTTCCAAAGGAAATTCAGTAATAAGAGTGGTGGCCGGCACTATGTCCCAAGTTCAAGACGGCCGTGGTTACACATGGAAATCGAAGACAGGTCAGGAATGTTTTCGATGAGCGTCCAGCGATAAGGAAATGTTAACAATAGGACAACGAAACAATGATATCTGGCGATACGAGGGACATGGCTTCTGTGGCTGTAATATGTTTGGCATGAATGTTTAAATTAAATACCCTCATCCCTTTTAAAAATGAACTAAATTGAATGTCCACAACTTTTTCATTAAATACGAAACAACCATCAAAGGCTTACAATTAAATAAAGTGAAGACCTCGTGTGAACCCTTATCAACGTCGTGTAAACTTACACAATATTGAATACCATTTGCATTGTGGTAATAACCCAGGGGTTCACCAAGGAGAACGGATATTCTCAAAACCTTCGTTAGGTAGTTGTAAAGCCAAATAAAAGCAACCCACTAAACCGGACAGGTAGCGTCGTGGTTAGGGTTCTCGCCTCCTAACACGAAGATTGCTGGATCGATCCGGAGCAAAGTCTAAAAAAGAAATAAAAAGGTTTGATACTGGCTGCCATCTAACATACTTTCTAAAAATTCTACCTTAGGTAGTACTAAGACTATGCTTTTAACTGTTATAGTACCTTACACAAAACTAAAGTGCCACTGGGTATATACTCAGTTGTGTTTCGACCATAGTTACATGAAATTGACCGCCACCACCCCTCCTAAACCACCGTTAAACAAAGCAGAGGGTTGCGTCAACATCCCTGAAGCTACGTAGAACAATTTCCATCACTACTACGAGCTGCTCTGTGATACTGATGTCTAAAACTCACTTACCTCGTATTGTAAAATCCACCAAGTAAAGTTATATATTGCTAATCATTTTTTCATATACGGTCAGACTTTAAAATTATAAAAATTAAAACATATTTTAAAATTGGTTTACTTAAAAGAATATTGAGTTGAATGGGAGTTATGTTTATTGTATTTATATACATAACAGGAGTGAGGTGCACGAGGATTTAGTAGGCATCTCCTTAGGCAATAACATCTTTTTAACGGGAGATTTTTGTTATTGTAAGTAAAATTAATTGTAATTACCTTTCGTAGTATTACTGACGATAATGTTACAGTACATCTGTAACAGCAAATTGTGGAAAAATAAATAAATTTATTTCGGTTTTATTCTTCAAATTAAGTCATCAATATAGATTTACTAATATGCATAAATTAATGATATTTTAATTCTATCCATGGACTTTGTTAAAGTGAATTTCTGTTTATTTATTTGTGTTATGTATGATTGTGCCTACAATCTACCCATAACTTCAGCACATTTGGGCTATTACAAGTCCAACTAAGCCCAAACAAATGAAAAATAAAAGAGATAGAGACATGAGACATATACCTGCAGACCTTCCAGGAACGGTAAAATGGCGGTCTATCTCAAAACGGACAGCCATAATAATTCCCAGGTATATAACTGGAGGCCACGCGTTATTTTAAAGTTACATTATATTTAATAAATAGTATTTCACTATTATAAAAACTGTTACAGCAAATCGAAGACAGACAGTTCAGGAATGTTGCCAATGAGCGTCCAGCGATAAGGAAATGTTAACAGTAGGACAACGAAACAATGATATCTGGCGATACGAGGGGTATGGCTTCTGTGGCTGTAATATGTATGGCATGAATGTACAAATAGTGGTTATTGTAACTGCTGCCTAAGATGCTCTCTTAGGGTATTGTTGTATGTATAGGGTTACGCTGTATTAATAGCTGTTATGTTATGTAAACATAACTTAATACAGCTGTTACCTTGCGTTGTAGCTATAAAGCAACACTGGCAAGAGGGTATTGAATTAATGGCCAAAGCATCTGCAAAAAAACTGCTGCCTTTACAAGAGGGTTAAACAAAATATATCATAACACTGATACAATACAGTTATTATAAAACTAGTGGCTTGAAGGGGCAATAGGCCCTAACCTTGCTCCAAGTAGGAACACATGTAATTTCGTAAACAAAGTACACTCTTAATCACATGTTTTAATGTAAATAAATCAGACGTTTTTAAATCCCCATGTTTTTCTTAAGGGGGATGTTTTATGTTATTTCTTGCTTGCTGATAACATTTTGAAGATTCTGCTGTTTTTCCCGAGTCCGTGGGATCAAGACCTTTAATATGAGCCCTTTCCCATCATCCTGCGATTTGTCAAACTCCCACAATTTTGACTTAAAGATTTCGCTTACGGAATTATATATAAAGATACAACGATAATACCGATTACAATAATTTGCACCAACACATGTTAAATTGGCATTATGTTTTATTTCATATCAGAAACTACTACAGATTTAGTAGGTATAGCAATCCATTAAAATTTCAAATTAATTTCAAAAATTTAAAACAACTTACAATATAAAACAGATCAGTTATATCCCTTTACTATCAAGTGACAAAATGTCATTGTACATCGGGCTATGTACCATTGTGTTTTGACTTGTTATACATTGTAATCTTTGAAACACAACAGGATTAAACTGTTGGGACTGAGCCACAGAATGACAACGTTAAAGCGATTACCCAACCGGGGTTTAGATATGGGGATGTTGAATTGAAAATGGTGAAAAGCTCTAAATTTCACTCGCTTACATATGAATGTTGATCTCTGTCACCATTTAGAGGTCACAGTATAGCTACTAAGTATATTTATATTTGGAAATATTGTACTTAAATGCAACGTTTTTGTTAAACTGAAATAATTTTACTCACATTACTGTCGAATGAAAAACGTTTAACTTTTTGGATGTTCTAAAACTTTCCAACATGTTCTCATCCTCAATGAAATCAGCTTTAGAAACAAATGGTACAGGGTGTGCAAATATTACACTAGTATATTTAGTATTACTGTTATGTATGCTCAACCTACATACAGCTGATTATTATTAGCTTATTGTAACGTCGTAATACGGGGATCTCGTCATATAAACCAGGATTTCTAATATAACTATAAAAAATTTAAAACTATTAATACTACAACTATTAAATATAAATATAATAAATATATTTGTCTGTAGGTAATTTAGCAACATAGCGTACACATTAAACTTTATGGAGGTCTTAAAGCCTTGCAGGTGGCAAACATAACAGTAACACAACTGCTCTCTTGGCTTACAACTATAATGCAACTCTGTCTTCGGGGTGTTGAACTAACTGCGTGGAAAACATAACATAGCTCATCTGCCATTTTGCGTTGTAAACATAAAGCACCTCTGACCATGAGGTGCTGAGTTAATGGGCGCGGTAAACATACCATAATACAACTGGCTTGTGTTGTAACTGTATAGCAACACGGTCAAGGGGGTGTTGAACTAATGAATGTAGTAAACATAACTGTAACACAACTACGTTTATACCCAACGTTAAAAACAATTCTAAAATAGTACATTGCCTCATTTTGATAGTAATTGCCTTTCTATGTAACCATAGAGCAACTCTGACCTTGGGGTGTAGAAATAACAGTTAAAGTAAACATAGCTTAATACAGCTGCTACCTTGCATTGTAACTATAAAGCAACACTGGCAAGAGGGTATTGAATTATTGGCCAAAGCAACTGCAACAAAACTGCTGCCTTTCTATGTAACCATAAAGCAACTATGACCTGGGGGTGTAGAAATATTAGTTAAAGTAAACATAACTTAATGCAGTTGCCACCTTGCATTGTAACTATAAAGCAACACTGGCAAGAGGGTATTGAATTATTGGCCAAAGCAACTGCAACAAAACTGCTACCTTTCTATGTAACCATAAAGCAACTGTGTCCTGGGGGTGTAGAAATATTAGTTAAAGTAAACATAACTTAATGCAGTTGCCACCTTGCATTGTAACTATAAAGCAACACTGGCAAGAGGGTATTGAATTAATGGTCAAAGTAACTGCAACAAAACTGCTGCCTTTCTATGTAACCATAAAGCAACTCAGTCCTGGGGTTATATAAATAGCAGTTAAAGTAAACATAACTTTATACAGCTGCCACCTTGCATTGTAACTATAAAGCGACACTGGCGAGAGGATATTGAATTAATGGCAAAAGCAACTGCAATAACACTGCTGCCTTTCTATGTAACCATAAATCAACTCTAACCTGGGGGTGTAGAAATATCAGTTAAAGTAAACATAACTTAATGCAGCTGCTACCTTGCATTGTAACTATAAAGCAACACTGACAAGAGGATATTGAATTATTGGCCAAAGCAACTGCAACAAAACTGCTGTCTTTCTATGTAACCATAAAGCAACTATGACCTGGGGGTGTAGAAATATTAGTTAAAGTAAACATAACTTAATACAGCTGCTACCTTGCATTGTAACTATAAAGCAACACTGGCAACAGGGTATTGAATTATTGGCCAAAGCAACTGCAACAAAACTGCTGCCTTTCTATGTAACCATAAAGCAACTATGACCTGGGGGTGTAGAAATATCAGTTAAAGTAAACATAACTTAATGCAGCTGCTACCTTGCATTGTAACTATAAAGTAACACTGACAAGAGGGTATTGAATTAATGGTCAAAGTAACTGCAACAAAACTGCTGCCTTTCTATGTAACCATAAAGCAACTATGACCTGGGGGTGTAGAAATATTAGTTAAAGTAAACACAACTTAATGCAGCTGCTACCTTGCATTGTAACTATAAAGCAACACTGGCCAGAGGATATTGAATTATTGGCCAAAGCAACTGCAACAAAACTGCTGCCTTTCTATGTAACCATAAAGCAACTATGACCTGGGGGTGTAGAAATATTAGTTAAAGTAAACATAACTTAATGCAGCTGCTACCTTGCATTGTAACTATAAAGCCACACTGGCAAGAGGGTATTGAATTAATGGTCAAAGTAACTGCAACAAAACTGCTGCCTTTCTATGTAACCATAAAGCAACTCAATCCTGGGGTTATATAAATAGCAGTTAAAGTAAACATAACTTTATACAGCTGCCACCTTGCATTGTAACTATAAAGCGACACTGGCAAGGGGATATTGAATTAATGGCAAAAGCAACTGCAACAAAACTGCTGCCTTTCTATGTAACCATAAATCAACTCTAACCTGGGGGTGTAGAAATATCAGTTAAAGTAAACATAACTTAATGCAGCTGCTACCTTGCATTGTAACTATAAAGCAACACTGGCCAGAGGGTATTGAATTATTGGCCAAAGCAACTGCAACAAAACTGCTGCCTTTCTATGTAACCATAAAGCAACTATGACCTGGGGGTGTAGAAATATTAGTTAAAGTAAACATAACTTAATACAGCTGCTACCTTGCATTGTAACTATAAAGCAACACTGGCAAGAGGGTATTGAATTATTGGCCAAAGCAACTGCAACAAAACTGCTGCCTTTCTATGTAACCATAAAGCAACTCAGTCCTGGGGTTATATAAATAGCAGTTAAAGTAAACATAACTTTATACAGCTGCCACCTTGCATTGTAACTATAAAGCGACACTGGCAAGAGGATATTGAATTAATGGCAAAAGCAACTGCAACAAAACTGCTGCCTTTCTATGTAACCATAAATCAACTCTAACCGTGGGGTGTAGAAATATCAGTTAAAGTAAACATAACTTAATGCAGCTGCTACCTTGCATTGTAACTATAAAGCAACACTGGCCAGAGGGTATTGAATTATTGGCCAAAGCAACTGCAACAAAACTGCTGCCTTTCTATGTAACCATAAAGCAACTATGACCTGGGGGTGTAGAAATATTAGTTAAAGTAAACATAACTTAATACAGCTGCTACCTTGCATTGTAACTATAAAGCAACACTGGCAAGAGGGTATTGAATTAATGGTCAAAGTAACTGCAACAAAACTGCTGCCTTTCTATGTAACCATAAAGCAACTATGACCTGGGGGTGTAGAAATATCAGTTAAAGTAAACATAACTTAATGCAGCTGCTACCTTGCATTGTAACTATAAAGCAACACTGGCCAGAGGATATTGAATTATTGGCCAAAGCAACTGCAACAAAACTGCTGTCTTTCTATGTAACCATAAAGCAACTCTAACCTGGGGGTGTAGAAATATTAGTTAAAGTAAACATAACTTAATACAGCTGCTACCTTGCATTGTAACTATAAAGCAACACTGGCAAGAGGGTATTGAATTAATGGTCAAAGTAACTGCAACAAAACTGCTACCTTTCTATGTAACCATAAAGCAACTCAGTCCTGGGGTTATATAAATAGCAGTTAAAGTAAACATAACTTTATACAGCTGCCACCTTGCATTGTAACTATAAAGCGACACTGGCAAGAGGATATTGAATTAATGGCAAAAGCAACTGCAACAAAACTGCTGCCTTTCTATGTAACCATAAATCAACTCTAACCTGGGGGTGTAGAAATATCAGTTAAAGTAAACATAACTTAATGCAGCTGCTACCTTGCATTGCAACTATAAAGCAACACTGGCCAGAGGGTATTGAATTAATGCCCAAAGCAACTGCAACAAAACTGCTGCCTTTCTATGTAACCATAAAGCAACTGTGTCCTGGGGGTATAGAAATAGCAGTTAAAGTAAACATAGCTTAATACAGCTGCTACATTGCATTGTAACTATAAAGCAACACTGACAAGAGGGTATTGAATTAACGCCCAAAGCAACTGCAACAAAACTGCTGCCTTTCTATGTAACCATAAAGCAACTCTGACCTGGGGGTGTAGAAATATTAGTTAAAGTATACATAACTTAATACAGCTGCTACCTTGCATTGTAACTATAAAGCAACACTGGCAAGAGGGTATTGAATTAATGCCCAAAGCAACTGCAACAAAACTGCTGCCTTTCTATGTAACCATAAAGCAACTGTGTCCTGGGGGTATAGAAATAGCAGTTAAAGTAAACATAGCTTAATACAGCTGCTACATTCCATTGTAACTATAAAGCAACGCTGACAAGAGGGTATTGAATTAATGCCCAAAGCAACTGCAACAAAACTACTGCCTTTCTATGTAACTCTGTCCAGGATGTGCCAAATAAATGGCTATTGGAAATTCCATTTGATGAGTGAGATTCACCCTGTCCACCACAATGCCAATCGTAATATTTAGCAGGATACTTTATGTTTTAAAACATACTAAGTATCTACGTAAGTTATTCTAACTACACATAAGAAAAATTACACAGTATAGCTGGCCTAGCTCGCCTTACACAGTATTTTTATATCTTAAAGCATAATTTTTTGCCGTTTCTGGACTAAAACATCTCGTTTTAACTTATTACAATTTCTTAGTTATTTAAAATCGTATTGTTAAAATATCTTTATTTTTATTTTTAAGACAAAATGATGCAACTGTTTTTATTCCTACATTTATTTCATAAATATTACGGTTTTTAAGATATTAAGCTTTGAAAACAAAACATGGCCACCATTTTGAAATGGTACAAAGTAGAAACTTGACACGCCATACTATAATAGGTCTTATAAGTCATCATGCTTGTACCAAGTTTGAACCTGATACTTTAAGAGGTTCGTATGATATGTTAAATTCTGTAAAAACACATACAGACAGATACACGGAAAACGAGGCACTTTAGGACCTATGATTATAGGAACCTTTTTACTCATTTTGACCTAAATAACCATATTTTAAAATTTGGGAAGCACTTAACAGACACCCTTAGGAACATAGTTAAATTAAACTGCTTTTGTGTAGAGTTTTTAAAAGTACTAAACATAATTGTTAGAAAACCTTTTATATATCTGGTAATTTTAATGGCTTTTCCTGTTAATTGATTTCCTTTAATATAATTTATTAGGACAGATAACACTTAAACCGATAAACACAGCTTTGATTTGCTTGATGTTTAATTACACGATATCTTTCCAAAATAAACCGATTTTGCATCAAGATTTAAACAAAATTATCGTAAAACATGTGGTAATTAGAAAACATTACATTAGTAAATATGCTTATTAGTAGTGTGACAAGTCAAGGGTGTGTTCAACATCAGTGATATTACATGAAATACATAGTTCGGATTGTGATAAACAGGTTACTATTTGACTACTCTGCGCATAGAACACCTAGGCCATCAATCCAAGTTATGTTCGGTGGTGTATGCATTATCAGCATTGTATCCATACACAAATTTGTCACTCCATTCTTCGCTGCGTAGATCTTTTTTTGATAAAAAAAGCATAAAGTCCCCACGGAATGTGTACATGGAAAACAAGCAATCGAACAAATAAAAACTATTATGAGTACGAAATACCAACATTTAATTATATAATAACATTTATAAATATTTGGGCTTTATGTTTAGTTGGATGAACAATATTTGACTAACTTAAAACATACCACGGGCAAGGTCAGGGTAAAAACATATTTACGTCATTTCAGCGAGTTTCCCCTATAGGGAAGCTATTACCGTAGTCGGTATGGGAAGACCTAGGCTCGGGACCATGACAACTTTTTGTTTTGAGCAAATAATTTCAGCACTGTGTAAATACTTTCTCCACGCTGAAGTTGGTGGAGAATCAGATGTCAGCGGAGTCCTGGTTGAAGTTATATCGATTAGTATTCCGATTAATTGAGGTGTCGTTGGCCAACCCAGATGCAGTATTTGTCATCCAGCGAGCAAGGAATACCATAGAGTGGCAATGTGGCGCGCGGACTGACGCCGACTTTGAAACACCGGGACCTCTGGTGGAGGGGATACGGCGACTAGTCACCCTAGTAGCGAGCGTCTGGACTGTCATTCTAGGCTTGCTGGCTGTCACGTACACCATATATGTCACCACGAATGGTGTTCACCACTACAGTAAATTGTATAGTGAACAAATTCACAAAGAAAAAGTAAGAAGCCACTTAACCAAAACAATTACATTTTTAGGCCAGTAGATTTATTCTAATTTGCTTTCCAATTATTTTTATATTTGTATATTAGTTAGTTTATTATTATTACTTCAGTAAATTCATTACTATTGAATTCACTCTATTATTGTTGTTATCTTTAGAAAATTCACATTAAAGTATAATTCACTTGCAAAACTGCGTATTTATTTGTTTACCTAAGAAACATTTATTATTGATTGATTTAAACTTCAGTGATGGTTTAGTTTTCCAAAATATCAATAACTATATTTAAAAATTTGAAAAATGCCTTTATAGAACGAAAAATGTGGATATGGAATGTAATCAGATTGGTTCCCACTCCACGCTGTGCGATGCAGCGTCGGCGCGGCGGCCGGGTTCGGGGCCGTTCGGTGGAAAATTAACTTCTCACTTTACAGCTGCCTGCAGGCTAAACTAAAGGTTTTACAAAAAAATTTTAAATGTAAACGTTAAAATTTGGTTCATTTCAAACAACTTTCTCGCTGACGAAAATCACCTGACCAAAAAATAAAAACTTACCAGCCGACCAACTTTTTCATGTCCCAAATTTTACGAAAACTTGTTTTACTACATATTTATATTTTTTTTTAATTGTTCCAATTTCAATTTGCATATTTCTAAAACACCATTACTAGGGTGATATAGTATTATTTAATATCTCAAAATTTCAGAATTTTATCTCAACTCTAAGTGGTCGATTCAACGGTGTTAATGAATCGCGGCAAATTAAAAATTGTGGTCGCGGCGGACAGTGGAGCTGCCTGTTGCACCTCTGCTAACACAGAGAGGTGGCTTCAGCACCTCTGATGTATAAAGGATAGGGATTGCCACTCTATGGTATTCCTTGCTCGCTGTTGTCATCTCGCAGAAACTTCATTTTGGCGAATGGACATTTTGGTAACCAAATTATGGTTCATAAAGACATCCAGGCCATATATTACACGAACAATATATTTCAATATCCACCGAAAAAGCATTTTGGAGTGTAACAATTTTCAATATGTGTTACTATTTTACTGTGCTAGTTATTCTTCACTAGTTATAAAAAGTGTAATTTATGATGTTTTTCATGTTTTACCTAATGCAAAATACACATACTAGGTCATGAACTGCTTAGAGTAATACTCTAGTCACCGATGAAACTAATAAAGATACTAATAATATTATAGTGTTTATAATTATATATAATAAGTATGCTGACATTATAAGTTTCAGCGTGGTTAAACTAGGGGAGTAAGTTTATTTGGAATAGTGCAAACTAATTATTTATGATGCAATAACTAACAGATGTTTATTATTGCCGTAGCACCTCTCTTGTATTTAGAACACTTACAACACTGGTTACAAGAGAAAACTAATATTTTTTTAATTGTCACTACAAATAATGTATTTGTGTTGTATACATGTATAACAAAACAATTACTTCCACTTATCGGTTACAATGTTGGATATTAAAGGACCAAATATAATCTTTTACTTTAAAATATCAATAAAATAATTGGATTTATATTTAGTTTTATTAGTAGTAAAAATTGATATCTTACCAAATTCTCTTAGCTGAATAATGTTAGATCGTCTGTGTGTTCAATAAATGCCGAAAATATCCAAACGAAAAAAAAACTAAATCGCAAAAATAAATACTACTTAATCTTGAGTTTAAATTCTATCTGAAACAATCCTCTTTTTCCCGGAAAACTCAAATTACATGTGAAAACAAATTGTAAGTTGGAAAATTGCCTTATTGTAAAATACTTAAAACTGATAAAAAAACAAGAGTGTTACCCGCTGTATAATATGTAGAATAAACTAAATATAAAGTGTTTGACTAACATTAAGTATAAAAATCCATTACATAAAACCTTTCATTCCTCCTTATATGGATTTCTTATTACATATCAACTTAAAAATAGTAAACATTTAATTATAAAGAACAGCATATATACAAACATAATATTTTTACAGGAATCGACAATCTCTAACTAAATAACTATATTTCCCTAACAGTAAATTACTACCACGTTACATTTAATCTATACACCAAACAATTTTTTACAATATCATACCTAATAAAACGAACAAAACCAGCTCACTCCAGCCAGATTACTCGTTCACCTATATAACTATAACATCAACCAATCCTGAACATAGCCGATCAGAAACTCAACTCATCTAAGTTAAAATCCAAGTAATCCAAGTTAAAACTCAATCCAAGATAAACCTTTAAACTCAATACTTGGGGGTTAGATTAATTACTAAGCTTCCACATAACTACTACAGTTCCTACCGTGTTCAATGGATTATTTTTGTCTTTCTATAGAAGTATATTTACATACAAGGAGTAAAGTAACTATTTATCTTTCATTGTTCTACTATTCCATGAAGTCATACAAGACAATAATGATTTCAATTTATTTCTCTCATCTGAGTCCTAAAATTATTTATAACAATTTCAGTCTCTGCTGTAATAAAATCCACATTAAAATTACTTTCTTCTCGTGCCTCTATATTACAAAGCGAACGTACACTTAATATCTAATGCCTTTAGTTTTTTTAGTTTTGCTGTGCGTTGATTATAAATCAGGACATACAGTGGTATATGGTTAAATAATAATAATTTGTTAAAAATGCAAACAAACTTTAGAAAGACATTGCTCAAAGACATTATCAAATTAAATATATTTAGTTCTCTATTTACGAATAGAGATAAGGGAAGGTGTGCCAAGGATAAATAAGGAAAGAGAATAACAATATTTGCTGCTTGTCTTAAATAAAACTGTCATTCTTTCTAAACTGAGTCCTGAAGTTCCGTGACTAATTTCTTGTGATCACTTCCTTTACAATGAAATTGATGTGCGGAAGCTATCGTATGATTCCCAATTTTCCGGAATTCCTGTGTATGTACAACTTTAATTCCAAATGTTTGTCCTTTTAAATTTCTTGCAAAAATACTAAAAACAAATGCTCCCCAAGTACTTCAATAATGCAACTTTCCTCCACCCACATTAAAGTTATGCCAAATTTGAGTTACTATGTTTATTGTATGTAATCAACTTGTTTATTGGATGTAATAATGCTCCTTTCCCTTTGCATATTTACTGCTCGATAACAATGCCTAATTATACACTCAGATTTCTTAGATTCTGAAACTGTATATATAAAACCTGATATAAATCTAAATTACAATGTCATTTTTAGTTTTCTTAATGTCTAGAAATTGTTTCCGTTGAAAATCCCTCAAACATTTGTTTATTTCATCTAATATCATCCGTTTTGTTATGTATTTAGAGCTATCCCTTTGAGTTGTGCTCTTTATTGTACCCAAAACAAAAAGTGTTGAAAAATTGCTAGATACTATCAAAATGTATTCCAAGTCAAGGATAGTGTCTTTGGTTTGACATTGTTTATCACCTCCTTAAAAGGATGTTTAAATGAAAATACTCTGAAGGTTGTTTAAACATTATTTAATTGCAACTACGTCTGATAGATTCCTAAATTTTCATACAAATTTTAACTGTATATTTGTTTCAACTCCTCATCGACGATTTCTTCCTTTTATTACATTAATCGCGTTTGTGCATCGACAGTAACAATATGTAAGGCTTATTTAAAACTAAAAATAAAATAAATTAAAAATGAAAAGTGCAAGATTTAATAATTTTCTTCTCTTTTATATCAGACTTTAACATAAATTAAACGATTCGTTTATCATTTTAAAGTGAAATCCTGTAAACCCTAGCGTCATGCCTCGCGGCAGGGATCAGCCGGAGCTGATTGTTAACATTTAATGTTAATATATATTTATATTTAATACTATTAAATGAGTACTGTTTACAACCTCTTTCTTTTTAAGTGCCTACTTAAAGATTTTTATCTATTGTTTTTTTTTCTTTTTAAATAAGAATACGTATATTTATTAAGTGTCGAACTGTAGAAGTTTTTGTTTTAAATTATTCAACAGTATCTTAAAATCTTCTTAATCCTTTTGTATGCTAGATTTATCATATATTAGGCTACCCAGCGTTCCTAATCTTGCTCCGATTCGCTTTGCCTTTTGTTTACTATTTACATTCTGAGAAAATAAAACCAGACTAGTCGGTGTCCACCAGAATTTGGCGGATTCAGTATTAAGGTTGAGTAATCCGGCAGTTTGCAGACAGTATTTTGGACGCAATCAATGAAATAGTTGCAGGTTTCCTTAGTTTTATTAAATGTGACTCACGGCTTAGCTCGGTCACTCTTCATAATACTCCTAATTTTAAATGAAACGTAACAGGGCAGAAAGATTTTACGGACCTATCGTAATAGTCATAAAAAAACTAAAGAAAGACCAATGCAAAATAAACCTAAATTCAACAACCAATCAAAACTATAGACGAATACATTGTTACTGACTGCCAATGAAAGCAGTGTGTACAATCAAATACAAGTTATCAAATATAGTTAAATCGTATTTGTTTTTAGTGAATTTCCCCTATAGGGAAGAAGCTATTACCGTAGGTGGCATGATAAGACTTAAGCCTTCGACCATGATAACTTTTCGTTTGAGGTCCCCAGATGCCAAAAACACTATTCGTTCAAATTCATATATATATATATGTGTGTGTGTGTGTGTGTGTGTGTGTGTGTGTGTGTGTGTGTGTGTGTGTGTGTGTGTGTGTGTGTGTGTGTGCGTTTGCGTGTGCTTGTGCGTGTGCGTGTGCGTGTGCATGTGCGTGTCCGTTACCTCGATAACTTTTGAAAGAAACGCCCGATTTTGATGAAATTTGGCAAAAATGTGGAGAGTAACATTTATGACTTTAAGTTTGAAAACCAGACCGATCGGACTATGGCGAGGGGGTTTTATGGTGGTTTTAAATTTTCCAAAAATCAGTATTTTGAATATTTTACCCTAAAATTTTAAAAACACTCAATTTTAGTTATAGCCATTTTATAGAGCTTAAAACAAATAATTTAGTACTTTGTGAGGTACTTTTTACCCTTCGTGGGAAATCAGGGCTCACTGTATTTACCCTTGATAGCTCACAGTGTCTGAGTTACGTTCCAGGGTCGACAACAAGTATTTTCCTCAATTTGTTTAGTTTCTTTAATAACTTGAGGCTAAGGCTCAGTCAATAACCCTACGTCTCATAGGTTCATCATCGCCCGCCTCAAGATGTCGAATTTTACTTCTGGCCCTGTGGCCTTAAAACCAATAGCCACGGTGAAAACCTATGCGTCTGGTCACCTAGAGCTTATGAACGGCAGGACTAGGTACGAGTTACACGCTCGGACTAGTCTGATAGCCGCGACCTGTTCGGCTACGGAGTGACACGTTTATCATAGCATCCACAGTGCGCCGATGTAGGTTCTGCCGGCTCGTCGCAGGGTACGACGTCTACGCACCGACTGTGGTAACCACGACTTCCCCAGTCACGTGCTGCCGTAATTATCGTCGTGGCCAGTGGCCAGAACAAGATCACTAAGGCCGCTCGGCGTTACCCTTGGGGACCTCGAGGACACTAAAATCCGCCGCAGGGTTTGACGCCTACGGGCGGTCCCTTCTAACCGCAAAGTACACGCTCACGGGGTCAGGTATACTTACGGAGCTGGCCGGAAGCCAGATGAGGACTTCCGGAGTCCAATTCAGGGTCCTGTAAAATAATTCTTGACCTCCGCAGGGTGCGACACCTACGTGAAATCACCAAGGCCGTGATTTATACGTTCACTGGCTATTAATACTCACTCCTTTGCCGGGCCAACCGTTGGTCGTTCCACGTCCCAAGATATGTCGCTTGGCACGGGATGTATTCTATTGTCTGGGTTGTGAAATGTCCTTTCACAACCCCGGGCTTATACTTTACCTACAATCCAATTGCTAGCCTAAAGTGAGCTCAATAAGTGCGGATAATGTTATTCACACTTAAATATTTTAACCGCAAACTATTCGTTCACGTTAAGCAACTTACCAAGGGAGGTTAGAGCTGAAGTGCGGTCAGGGCACAACTTACCGAGGGTTCCGGATGTCCTCCTTATATAGTGCAGCCGGCGGAGGGGCGGCGAAGGAGCGGTGTAGGGGCAGCAGGTACTGCCCGCTCGGACAGGCTCGCGGCCCGCCGCACGACCCATCCCTAACCTATTGTTCGGCCGGGCGGCCCGACTCTCTTATCTTATCAGTGATTGACAGCTCCAACCCAACCTTTCCTTCTAACTTAAAATTTCTTGTTGCGGTAAAATAAATAAACAATTCTCCATTTACGAATTTAACTTCTATTTACTTATCAAATAAATATTCTCACAACCGTACAATATAATTATTCGAATAAGAGTTACTTTCTCTTCCTAAACAAAACCATGTATTCCCATATTTCAAATTAATAAATAAATAAAAATTGTAAGGAAAATAAAATGAACCTTACAACTTTGAATCATTAACCAGGTTATGTAGTTGTATAAAAAAGTCAAAAAACGTGTCCATACAATTTTCTATGTTAATCTTATGGGAAAAAATATTTTTAGTATTTGCACTGTTAATTTTACTGTAAACTTGACATTTGCTAATACCATTCGGTTCAGCTCTACAAAAAAATCATTTTGGTGTTTAAATTGTGATTCTACGTCCATTTGTTGCAGAGATAGTCAAAGTGCTAAACACAGTACATTGTCCAATGTTATCCTTATGGAGGATAAATACAATTTTATACCTCGATTATTTATCAATGTATATTGGTGAAACTTGGTATGTGGCTTCAACTAGTTATGTTTTATTGATATTTGCACACAAAAATAGGTTTTAGCGAATTTCCCCTATAGGGAAGAAGCTATTACCGTAGGTCTCATGGTAAGACTTAAGACCGAGACCATGATAACTTTTTGTTTTGAGGTCCCCAGATGCCAAAAACACTATTCGTTCAAATTTATATATATATGTATATATATAGATATCTATCTATATATATATATCTATATATGTGTCCATTAACACGATAACTTGAGTAAAAAACGTCCGATTTTGATGAAATTTGGCTCAAATGTGTAAAATGACATTCATGACTTTAAGTTCGAAAACCAGAAAAATCGGACCATGGGAAGGGGGGTTTATGGGGGTTTTAAAATTTCCAAAAATCAGTTTTTTTTTCATTTTTCACCCTAAAATTTAAAAAAAACTTAATTTTGGTTTTGGCCATGTTATAGAGCTTAAAAAAACAAATAATTTAGTATTTTGAATTATTAACCTAGGTTAAGTGGTTGCGGAGAAAATCCAAGAAAACTTGCTCATAAAATCTCCCATGTTAATCTTATGGGAAAAAGGTTTTTTGCTTTTCCTCAGTTTATTTTAATGTAAACTTCACATTTGCTTTTACCAATCTGTTCAGTTCCACAAAACAATCATTTTGGTGTTTAAATTGTGATTCTACGCCCAACCGTTGCAGATATATTCGAAGGGCTAAACACAGTACGTTGTCCAATGTTATTCTTATGGAGAATAAATAAAATTTGATATCTCGATTATTTATGAATGTATGTTGATGAAACTTGGTATGTGGCTTCAAGTAGTACTGGTATATTGATATTTGCACCAAAAATTGATTTTTTGTTGATTATTCCCGTAGCAGAAAACCTGCGTACTCAGCCCCCATGTTATTCTTATGAAGAATATGTAAAATGTAATGACTCCCTTAATTATGAACATAAATTAATAAAAATTGGTATGTAGCTTCACTTGGTTGAGTTATATTGATAATTATATAAAAACCCATTTTTCTGTTCCTTGTTGCAGCAAACCTGCTTTCTCAGCCCCCATGTTATTCTTATGGAGAATAACTAGAATGTTATATATCGCTTATTTATGATTGAATATCGATGAAACTTAGTATGTGGCTTCCCCTAGTTAAATTCTATTTATATTTGCATAAAAAGCAATTGTTTCTGTTCCTTGTTTCAGCAAACCTACATACTCATTACCAATGTTATTCTTATGGAGAATAATTAAAATCGCTTATATGTGAATGTATTTTTATGTAACTTGGTTTGCGGCTTTATGTGGTATTAAGACATATATTATGCATTGGAAATTCGCTGAGTCCGCAGGTTTGCTGCGACGGGGGTATTTTCGATTTTCCCCGTAGCAGCAAACCTGCATACTCGGCCCCCATGTTATTCATGTGGAGAATAAATAAAGTTTTATTTCTCCCTTAGTTATGAACCTAAATTAATAAAATTTGGGATGTAGCTTCACCTGGTCGAGTTATATTGTTAATTGCAAAGATACACATTTATTATCTTCCTCGTTGCAGCAAACCTGGTACTCAGCCCTTATGTTATTCTTATGAAGAATAAATAAAATGCTACATATCACTTATTTATGAATGTACTTTTGTCAAACTTAGTAAGTAACTCTAAGTACTAGCGAGGCACATATGTATGCATTGGAAATTCGCTGAGTTTGCAGGTTTGCCGCGAAGGGGTATGTTTCATTTCTTTAGTATTTCGTAATAAATTCCTTCAGTAATACCGGATGAAGAAAGCAGAAGCAGTATAGTTCGAGCTTACGACGAAACACTCAAATGGGATTAGGGAAGCACGTCTGGTAGGATAAATGCCCTATACAACTGTTATGTACCGTAAAGGCTTAAACTCACGTTAGATGAAGTATGAGAACAATATTTAGAAATAAAATATACCAATCATTATCTAACTGTTGTGCTTTACATAATTTACAGGAGTTTATGACAGCAAATTTTACTTTGTTGTTTTATAGGGCAATTTTTCCTAAAAGCTGGGTTTGATCGTATTATGTCTGCTCCAGATGCAAGTTGACTTCCAACCAGAAGTTCCTTATAACTAAACAGGAAACAATAAATTACATATCAAAACACTATGCAATATAATTACACTTATATTTTACTTGCATAAAAGATGGTAAATATACGTAAAATGAGGTTCAGGGACTTGTACCATCTTTTATGGATATTTACTGTTATACATGAACAGTATAAGTGTAGATAAATTGTGTTGTGTTGTGAGTAGTAGTTTATTTCATCATGTTTAACTGCAACAATTTGTATAATATTACTCCAAAAAATTACTTATTAACTAATACATTAGATGATGTCCAGTTTCTCTTATGGAAATCTGAAGTAAAAATTTCCCCGTCACATCAAACCTGCGTAATCAGCGAATTTCCAATACAATTAAATGTTTCTCAGTACCATATAAAGCCACTTACCAAGTTTCATAAAAATACATTTAAAAATAATTAATATACAGCACAGCATTTTGTGTTATCTCCAGAAGAATAACATTAAAGGCTGAGTACGCAGGTTTGCTGCAACAAGAAAGATAAAAACATGTTGTTTTTTTGTAATTATCAATATAACTTAACCATTTGAAGCTACATACCAAGTTTTATTAATTTATGTTGATAATTAAGGGAGATAAACAACTTTACTTATTATCCGTAAGAATAACATTAGGGCTGAGTATGCAGGTTTGCTGCTACGGGGACATTCAATAAAAATATTTTTTAAGCAAAAATCAATATACCAGTAAATTTATTTTTACTTCACATAAATAAATGGTGATTATAAGAAACACTTATTTCATGTTGTTAAGCCACATGCCAAGTTTCATCAAAATACATTCATAAATTATCGGGATATACATTTTTAATTATTCTCCATAAGGATAACATTGGCGTCCAATGATTGGACAACGTACTGTGTTTAGAACTTTGAGTATCTTTGCAACGGTTGTACGTATAATCACAATTTAAACACCAAAATGATTGTAGAGTTGAACTGATTGGTAAAAACAAATGTGAAGTTTTCAGTAAAATTAACTGAGGAAAAGCTAAAAACTTTTGTCTCATATTATTAACATGGGAAATTTTATGAACACGTTTTTTTTCCTCCGCAACCACTTAACCTAGGTTAATGTTTCAAAATAATATATTATTTGTTTTTTAAGCTCTATAAAGTGGTCAAAATCAAAATTGAGTATTTTTAAAGTTTTTTAGTGAAAAATGCAAAAAAACGATTTTTGGAAAATTTAAAACCCCCATAAACCCCCTTACAACAGTCCGATGTTTCAGGTTTTCGAACTGAAAGGCATGAATGTCACTTTACACATCTGAGCCGAATTTCATCGAAATTAGAAGCTTTTTACTCAAGTTATCTTATTCACAGACATACATATATATAAATATATATATATATATATTTGAACGAATGGTGTTTCTGGCATCTGGGGACCTCTGAACAAAAAGTTATCATGGTCTCGGGCTTAAGTCTTACCATGAGACCTACGGTAATAGCTTCTTCCCTATAGGGGAAATTCGGTAAAACGTTGATGTTTTGGTATTATGTCGGGGACCCCTGATATCAGCGGTGAGCCACAGAGGAGAAATGGTCAGAGTGAACGTCCCATGGTGTGAGGTGTAGTGGGTGTCTAAGAGTCAGTGAGCGCGGGGTGAAGACGAGACAGGAAAGTGTTCATCTGTTCTAGTTTTGTGGTGACTAGCTCACACGTGCAACGTACTATCGAGTCATACTACTTTCGTATTTCTCCGTTTTACAAGGCTCTATGGATTTACTTGTATAACTGGATATATACTTAATAATTATTTATTGTTTAGTATACGATCTGAAACGTCCGAAAATATATTTACGTTACGTCAGTTGATAGCTTTACAGTAAGAAAGTTAAACATTTGTTTAACCTATAAAACGAAGAAAAGATTAGTTATTTCGTTATAGGTGATTCTATCACTTTATATTCCCTAGCTAGGCATCAGCCCACAGGTCTGGCTAATTTCCCCAGTGGCTAAATTTAATTCAAAGGTCCCAAAATGTCTCCTTCTCTACCAATCTGGGCTACATGAAGTCAGCTGTTGCTTCTCTTGAATTCCAAACTGTAGAATTGATTTTACTGTGGATTGGTTTGATTTAACCTAAAAGAGGAAACGCCCTTTTAATCCTTGAATATTGTTCAAATTTGTTAAGACTTTGATTAGTTTCTAAGTGTAATATAGATGAAATCTTTTATCTAAAAAAGTAATTTAGCTATATGTGTATCCAGCTGTCAACTTTTTCTTATTTCCTAGACAAATTATTGATCATCTCGCTAGCCCTACGGTTAGCATCTTAGACTTCGGTTCAAGGGGTCACAGGTTCGATCCCCGGGGTATTACAATAAAGCGGGGATTGTACCGCGTTACTAAAAGCGCTTGCATTTTGTTCTACCTTATATAACAAAATTCATCTTGCGTTAATATATATACCCTCGTCTTAGCAAACCTGCGTACTCAGCAAATTTTCAATGTCATAATAGCACATAAAACCGCATATCAAGTTTCATAAAAATATATTCACAAATAAGCGATAAATACAATTTTAATTATTCTCCATAAGAATAACGTTGGGGATAAGTACGCAGGTTTGCTGTAACAAGGAACATAAAATAATGTGTTTTTATGCAAATATAAATAGAACTCATCTAATTAAAGCCACATACCAAGTTTCATTCATATACATTTATATGAATAAATAAGCGATGTATAAAATTTTAATTACTCTCCATAAGAATAACATGGGGACCGAGAACCTCGGTTTGCTGCTACGGGAACCATACGTGAAAATTTTGTTTATTGTGGAAACAACAACAAACCACAACCAGATAAAGCCATATACCAAGTTTTGCCAGTTTATAATAATTAAGCAAGATATAATACTTTTATTTTTCTCCATAAGAATAACATTAGACAACGTACTGTGGTTAGCACTTGCAATACTTCAATAACTAATTGACGTAAAGCAATGATCAAAGTATAAAATTGTTTGTTTTTTAAGCTGAATTCAATAGTAAAATAATAAAATTAGATTTAAATAAAAATTACATGTGAAAACCCCAAAAAACCCATTTCTGGGGTACAAACCCCCTCCCACCATATCCCCCTTCGGATGGTGCGATTCATCTTGTTTTCGAACTCGTTCAAATAAATGGTACTTTATTAGAGAGAAACCCACAAAGAGGGGCCACTTTCGGCACTTTTTTCCCATGTTATTCTTACGGGGAGCCGTCCCCATCCCTCCTCTATATTTTTTTTTATTAATTTTCAAAATCAGGCTAAAAAACTAACTTTGGTGTTTATGGTCCGATTTGTCTGCAATTTTGACATGTTATTGTCCTAGGCAAGTGTTTTAATAAATTCCACTTACATTTCCCAAATTTACTATTACGGTCACATTAAAAAATATTGTTTAAAAATACTGTAGTGCCAATTTCCAACTTCTTTATTTACTGCCCGATTTGTTTAAAATTTGGATGTGTTATTGTTGTAGGCTAGAGTATATGGACACACCATCCACATTTGACAAATTCAATTTTGCCGTTAAATTTTAAACAAATTTGGAAAAATACTGCCAATTGCCAACTTCTTTATTTATGGTCTGATTTGTTTAAAATTTATATATGTTATTATTCTAGGCTAGTGTCTATGTACACACCATCCACATTTGACGAATTCACTATAATGGTCAAATTAAAAAGATATTTTGAAAAATATACTAACAATTTCCAACTTCTTTATTTATTGTCTGATTTGATTTATTTTCGGATATGTTATAGTTCTTATATAGATAACAAGACCACACTACATACGTTCCGCTACTCCCTATAATACAGTAAGTATTTTGTCTTTTTTTTTGTTTATTTTTCTGTAATCCCAAAACTGACTTTGCTGTTTATTGTCCGATTTGCCTACACTTTGGATATTGTCCTAAGCTAATGCGTTTATTGTCCGATTTGTTTTCGGATATTTTATAGCCCCCAAACTATTATATTTAAAATTACCATATATTATTTCCATTAACCCCATGCAACAGTCAATATGTTGTTTGTTTTTTGCCGCAATCAACCTAAAAACTAACTTTGGTATTTGTGGTCCGATTTGTCTGCAATTTTGCATGTTATTTTCCTAAGCCAATGCATTAGTAAATTAAATTACACCAATCACTTCCAAATTCCATATTACTGTCAATTTAAACAATTTTTCGTAAATTACTGCCAATTGCCAACTTCTTTATTTACTGTCCGATTTGTGTTTAACTTGGATACTGTATAAAGCTAGAGTATAAGTAAATACAACCTATGATTCCCAAATTTAATTTAAACAATATTTTGTAAATTACTGCCAAATATCAACATCTTTATTTACCGATTTAATTATGGATATGTTATAGCCCCCAACTATGTAAAATGACCATATATTATGTCCAATACTTTGTAGAATATATACTATATCCAGAACAAACTAACTTTTCTGTTTATGGTCCGATTTGTCTACAATTTGGTTACTACAAAGACTGCCAAAGCTAAGCAAGCATAAGTAAAAAACAATCCCCAAATTTAAACATAATTTTGTAAATTACAGTGCCAATTGCAGACTTCTTAATTTACCATTTAACTTATTTGCGGATGTAGCCCCATGTAAAATTTACCTTACTTAATTTCCATACTCGATACTTTATATTCTTTATGTGCACATATCCACAAAAACTAACTTTGGTATTTATGGATTTGTTTGCAACTTGGTTATTGTCCTGATGCATTTGTAAATTTCACGTATAATTTCCAAATTTAAACAATATTTTTTAAATTACTGCTGAGTGCCAACTTACTGTCTGATTTGACTTTTGGATATGTCCCAACCATGTGAAATTAACATATATATTCCCAAATTCAATACTGTGTATATAATATATCCACTAACTTTAGTGTGTATGATTTGTCTACAATTTGTGTTATTGTGTGTTTTTAACGCAATAGTAAATTCCACCTATAATTTCCAAATTTAAACAATATAATAACTAGCCAATTGTCACCTTCTTTATGTCCAATTTTCGAATATGTGTCCAACCATGTAAAATTACCATATATTTACAAATTCGAAACTCTGTTTAATGCAAATATCGGGTTTTTTGGTCCGATTTGTTTGTAATTTGTTTACTGTCTTAGGCTGGAACATCCCATATAATTTCCATATTCAATATTACGGTAAATTTATAAAAGAAAATACAACAGTGCCAAATACCGGCTTATTTACCATCTGATTCGATTTTCGGATATGCTAAAATATGTTATAGTAGGTTTTGTTATAATATAATTGTCACATAATATTTCCAATTCCAATACTTTGTATATAATATATCCACAAAATACTTACTTTGGAGTTTATGGTCCATAGATATTGGGAATATTTTACTTTCCCCATGCATAAGTAAATTCCACCTACAATCACCAAAAATTCAATTTAAACAATATTTTGTAAATTACCATAGTATCGTCTAATTTTCAAATATGTTATAGCCCATGTTTTATCTTCATAACTTTATTTTATTGCAAAATAATACTAACTTTGGATGATTTAATTTATTATTGCATATGTTGTGTCTTAAGCTAAACCCCATATAATTATCTCCCAATTCCGTTATCTTAATTTAAATTACAATAGGACGAGCTTCTTTATTTTATCGATTGTCATGTATGTTATAACCCACAACTATTGCAAATTAGCATACATTCCTAAAATACCGATTTTGGTGTTTATTAATCGATATCATGTTGTACTATACTTGTTTATGTATAAATACTACTACAATAACGAATAATGGTACAGATTACCAGATCCTTAATGGATAACAGACTTTTAGAATAATATGCCAACAACTGTTAACACTTTGCAGAGTTAAAATGTATTATATACTATTTTTAACTGTCAACTTTTTAGTGTTAGATATACTACCCAAAGGCATGTACTATCACCATCAAAACTTGTTATTGCCTAAGACGATATTTAAACACCATAATTGTGATATTTTATAACTTCTTTATTTAAAAATCTAAACAGGTTTTATTGTCCAAAATGTGATCTTACTTTAACTTTGAATTTTTTTTATGGCCCACTATTAGTATATGTAAAAATGTCAAATTAAGAGTTTTATTTGATTCCACAATGTTAGCTCCAATTTGTGAATCTTAGACCTCTTACAATACCTTAGAAATGTTATAGTTCTGTTTATAAATTGCAAATAGTTGTTCTTGACCAAATCTAATGCATAGGAGGATAGTCTATAATCAATTCCAATTATTTGCTGCGCCATGTCTCTTATTTACAATCCTAATGTTGATTTTGTCCATTCTGGTACTAATTCTACATCTATAACATATAAAATAAGCTGTCTTGGATATATTATGTTGATAGATTATTAGACATGGTGATGTTTTTTAGGTTTTCTGGCCCATATGTGTGCAACTATGTTATACAATAGTGGAATTCCCCTCTAAACTGTTACTATAATTCCAAATTTGACTAAATAAGTCTACAGCTATAGTCTCAATATAATTAACATTTGATATTATAAACTAACAATGCCACCCCGCACTTGTACTAAAAATGTCCAAATTCCATAATATTTTACTGTCAAACTATTCTTATTCTTGTATACTTAGTATTGGGTTTTGTACTAATAATTAAACCCAGCATTCTTATACAGTGTGTAAATTAAGTATTGAAACAAATCTGTATTTTTCCAGCCGAAATAGATGGAAATATTATGTTCGTGGCATTGATTGTTAACAAACGTTCCGGAATTTTTGACATAGAAAATTGTTTGCCCCCCTTAGAGGGTGGGGGGTAGGGGGTAACTTATTTTTTCAAATAGCAACCCCTATTGAGTGACCCCTCATTATAAAGGGCATATCAAAAGAAATACAATGGTGCAAATCCGAGGTCGATATCTCAGCCCTAACCAGAATGGTAGCCATTTGTAATTTTGAGATGGGCACACGAGATTAAGAATGGACACCCCAATTTACCTTTTAAACGGGTTACATTGGGTGAGCCAAACTCTGGATAAGATTATTAGATGGAAAAGTTGGCTTTTTGTCATAGGCCTATTCCCAATTTTTCCCCAGCGCCTAAAATTAGGGTATTTTGGGGGCAGCCCCAAAATTTAAAATGCAAACCCTCATTTTGAAGGGTTTGTCAAGACATAGGCAATGGTGCAAACCTGAAGTCGATATGTCACCCCTAGCCAAAATGGCAGGTATTTAAAAATTTGATTGGGTGAAAAAGCACCCATTTCACCAATTCAAAATTTTGAATGCCTGACAAAGCCACTCTTATTGAGTGTTCCTTCATTTTATAGCACGTGTCACACTAATAACAATGATTTAAGATAAATTGAAATCCGTTGATCCTAAACAAAATGGCGGTCACAAACGTCTACGTTTGAAGCACAATTGAAACAGGTAACAAATACTTTGAAGCTATAAATAATAACACAAATTACTAATTTACTACTCTAAAACACACAAGTAGTACAGGTATTACTAAGTAATGTTTTATATTACCTTGATAATTTATAAATGCTCGAACTGATGGCCAAGAGCAACTTGACAAAGTCCTAAACGATTGTAAAATTCATCTAACACTCTGCCAATTGTTTTGTTGATCAATTGACCGTGCTTCCGTCAGAATCCTCTCTGAAAGCTCTTGTAAGTTTTCTGGTCGGTTTACATACACTTTACTCTTGAGATATCCCCATAAAAAATAATCCAAAGGGGACAAATCGGTAGATCTTGCGGGCCATTCGATAGAACCTCTTCTACCTATCCACTTACTAGAAAAAGTTTGGTCCAAATAGTCCCTTACATTTACAGCGAAGTAGGGTGGGGCGCCATCTTGCTGAAACCAAATACTTTCATGCACGACATGTTCTTCATCTTCAGAAGGAAACTCTCTAGAAATAGCAGGTACAATAGATTCACGCAACAGGTCCAGATAACGATCACCATTTAAATTACCTTCAATTATAAAAGGTCCAACTATCTTAAATCCAACTATTCCTGCCCAAACATTAATTTTCTGAGGCCTTTGTGTATGGCATTCTTGAGCCCAATGTGGTTTTTCATCTGACCAGTATCTCGACTTTTGTCTATTGACGTGTCCATTGAGGCTGAATGAGGCTTCATCGGAAAATACTATCTTCATTTTAAATAACGGATCTTGGATACACCGCTGCATCATTTCTTCACAGAATTGAATTCGACGATCAAAATCATCCTCGTTCAATTCATGAATTAGCTGTACCTTATAAGGATGAAATTTTTCAGCTTTCAGAGCTTTATGTACCGACGTGTGAATCATACATAGATTACTACTGAGCTGACGAGTCGATGTGTGAGGATTTTCTTGAATACTCAAAAGCACATCCAATGCCATGTCCTCTGTTACAACTGATCTAGGTCGACCAGTTTTAGGTTTATTTGCTACATCCCCTGTTTCCAAGAACTTAGTACAGATTCTACTTACTGTGGATCGATTTATTTGATGATCGGGGTACAGTTCATTAAATAACTCACAAGTTTCTTGATACGTACGTGTCCTATCCCCATACCCAACAATGCGGAGAATGTCAATCTTTTGCTGGGTACTTAAAAGAACCATTGTGAACAAAACTACAGAAGCATTTTAATACCGACCTCTCTACAAAATTAACTAAACCAGAATGAGTAGATGAAATTTTATCGAAAGTATGAGCTTCAGAAACACAAACAACTACTGATAAGAAAGGGTAAGTGGGAAATTCCAACTTAGGTAGTCTTTGTTCAACAAACCCCTCTTCATCTACATTGTGCATCTGCATTCCGAAGGAGCTGATATAACCAGAGCTACTTAATTTATTTATAAAATTCAAATTTCTTATTTCAGCTATTACCTCTTTTACTTATGAATTCCTATAATTATTATAAAATGTCTTTTTTTCAAATTTTAATACATTATTTGACCCAATCAAATTTTTTAATACCTGCCATTTTGGCTGGGAGTGACATATAGACTTCAGGTTTGCACCATTGCCTATGTCTTGACAAACCCTTCAAAATGAGGGGTCACTCAATAGGGGTTTGCTTTTGAAATTTTGGGGCTGCCCCCAAAATACCCTAATTTTAGGGCTGGGGCAAAATTGGGAATATGACAAAAAGTCCACTTTTCCATCTAATAATCGTATCCAGAGTTTGGCTCACCCAATGTAACCCGTTTAAAAGGTAAATTGGGGTATCCATACTTAATCTCGTGTGCCCATCTCAAAATTTTAAATGGCTGCCATTCTGGTTAGGGCTGAGATATCGACCTCGGATTTGCACCATTGTATTTTTTTTGACAAGCCCTTCAAAATGAGGGGTCACTCAATAGGGGTTGCTATTTGAAAAAAAAGTTACCCCCTACCCCCCACCCTGTAGGGGGGCAAAAAAATGTTCTATGTCAAAAATTCCGGAACGTTTGTTAACAATCAATGCCACGAACAAAATATTTCCATCTATTTCGGCTGGAAAAATACAGATTTGTTTCAATACTTAATTTACACACTATATAGCCTGTGCAATAATCAATACATGTATTATAATATAAATAAACTACATAATATAAATACAATAATAATAATAATGTATTATAATATAAATAATATAAACTGTTATAAATAGTGCTAACTTCTAATTGTTCTACAGGTTCGTCCATGCTAATCTATAATACAATCCGTTGTATAAGTACCGGAGTTGGCAGAATATGCAATTGTTATGTTAAATGTGTTTTAAAGTAATGACCAATCACTTCCACTTTTATGTTATTAAATAGAGATACGCATATTCGCCTTAACAAGACCTTAACGTAGATCTGTTGTATAAGCATTAGATTAGGCGTCTAAATTGACTTGTAGTTAAATGTGTGTGGTAAAGTAAAACATAAATGACAATTGTCCAATTGTGCTAATACAAAATAAAGATATTGCAAAATCCAAAGACAACAGATATTACATGGTCAGATTAAGAAATGTGTTGGAAGTGTTGTGTAAAGCAAATGCCAAGACTGTAAGAGTGGTCTTTAACACCACACAATGCAGCACGATCTAAATAATATCCATTACTATATTACCATAGCCGACTCTTGTAAAATATGTGTCATCTTTCTAATATTATTTAAGGAATAAGTATGTTATCAATTAATAAAGTCAAAATAAGAGTATAAGGATATAGTATTGGTAATAAACTTTCAACATCCGATATATTAACTATTAAGGGTTATGGTATCGCAACAATCAAACACAGACAATTAACAGTAAAATGCAATAGTAATAGTAACATAAATAACAGTACAAAGACATTGTATTGGTAATATTGAAAGTCTATAAAACAACACAAATGTAGAGACACAATAAGTAACACACAAATAAACGCCAATGCATTAAGGCACAGATACCAGTTTGCAGTCATTTTACACATTATTTACAGGTTCTGTCATCCGACACAAAAATAGTTTGTAAATTGTGTAAAAAATATATGTAACAAATTTAGGATTTAACACAACATTTGGAGAACACAATGTTTGACTGTCGCGATACCATAACCCTAATTTTAAGAAAAGCTGGGGAAATATGGCATGCAAACGTATTCAAATAAAATCCTACTGCTGGCCGTTTATTAAAAATTAATTTAGTTTACCTACTTAAAACTCTAGGTACAAAACGGTAGTTCTACCGACAATAACTTCTACCAATTATAATTCTTGAACTTGTTATTAAAATTAGAAGGATATAACGGTTTTATTCTATTTTGCTACAGTTTATTCGTGGAGAGATCCGCTGCGTGAATAATTTTGGATTCATATCGTTCTAAATTTAGTTTGTAAAAGGCAAATTCACACTCTTCTGAGATTCAAAACAAAGCTAAAGAACAATAATCAAAACTAAAAACTAATTAGTATGCTATAAACATGTATAATGCAAATATAATAAAAACGCAATCTAAAAAAAAACAGCGGTATGTAAATAAGAATAGGAATCCCTAATCCAGCCAATATACCAATATGCCAATTAATATCCTCACAACTCTTACTATGTGTTTCCTTTGAAACAACATTGGCACTCTATATGAGAAATTAAAAATCTCATATGGATGGTGCTCAGGGGAAAGTAAACTGGAGATTTAATCATGACAACGGAAATTTTCGTTTCATCTGTTTGTTTGACTGGCACTTGTGTAATATACGGAATACTCTATTGAAAGTTTTTATTCGGTATTTTCTTTCGATATATCAATTTTTGTTGCATACAGAAAAAAGTTAACGAATCAATATACAACATATGTTTTTGCCATGAAGGTAATCGGTTTTAGGGTAAGACATTAAACAAGCAGTAACATTTAAAATTAAAATCTGTATTAACTATTAAAACAATGACAATTTCTTTACTGATATGATACAAGAACAAATATAGCATAACAACTATTGTAATATTCACGGATATCATTTAACAGTGAATCAAATACGTCTGCTCATAATTGTGTCACTGACATACGCCACATGAATGCGAAGCATGATTACAAATGCTGGCGGGCAGTCCTCTTTGCTTTTTGTTCCACCATTTGGCTGTCCCCACGTTCACTCCACTTGTTGAGTATTGGCCCCGGTGGTAAGGTCTATACAATTTTACCTGAGAATAAAATAATTACCCGTGTTAAAACAGTTCGGCTACTATATGGCTTCGATATTTGTTATCGATATATCGAAAAATTACCAAATAAAAACGTTAAATGGAGGTACTCAGTATACTACACAAGTACTGTGCCGTTAAATTAACTAACATTAACACTCAAATACTAACAGCTCAAAAACGAACAGCTACTGTTTGGAATATTGAATTAATTGAAATACTGTTTGATATATATATTTATTATTCGTTTGTAAACTCCTTACTGGAGTAAATTGGGGTATACGAGCAATTTCATTGTTATAGAGTTATAATTTCTCGTTTTAAGTCCAACTTCTCTATGACAACTACTTACCTGTATACGAGGCTCAATGCGGATAGAAAATGTTAGACTGATGTCTATTGGAGATTATTTAGATTCTGAATAAAAACACAAACTTAAAGATACATTTTATATTTCAATAAATTACAATTTCTAAATGACAATACTTTCCGCTCTCAAAGAAGTGTATTGGTAATATTACTGCTTGTACGTCGTGAGGTCTCGGGTTCGATTCTGTCAGTTAAGAATTACTTTTTGCTTCGAGTTAATGTCACGACCCAGTGGTAACCCATCAACCAAAAAATTATAGTCTCTAAAGCGATATCTGAAAGCGAGCGTTTTTTTCTTGATTGGATAACTCGCGCACCAATGTCAATTGTAACCACTAGCGTGTACCGAGGCCCATGAACAATTATTATTGATAGTCAGTACAATGATTTAGTACCGCCTGTTCAAACGTGCTAGCGTTGATACATAATTGTACCGTACTCATTGTGATTGGGAGAGGACCAGCCCATGATAAAAGTTGGTGCGAATGTATTTAAATACATTCTGATAATAATTATTATCCACTGTTAAAAATACCATTAAATACCATTAAACGTTCAATGAAACTTGAAGCATTCTCAAGATTCTGGAGAAAACAGTACAACGAATTGGTCAGGTATTTTTATAACTAAAGGGCTACTGGTTGGGTATATTTCTGATTGAGTATCGCAGTAAAGTATGACCGGTCTGAAGACATCCAAATGATCGAGAAGGTTTGAATTATTCTAGGATAATAATGCTGTGCTGCAAAAAAAACAGCCAAAAATCGCCGATTTCTGAATTTTTTAACAGTGGTTTCAAACAAGTTGAAAGATTATTCATTGATCAGGTGAGCCTTTAAAAGCTTTAAATGTCATAGGAAGCAACTTAACGTTTTCAGTACCAATTAAGGAAACATTCGAGAATTACCAAGCCTGTCTGTATAGCTGTGGCTTGGTAAGTACCTTAATGAAGTGGGAATAGTTAATATTACAATACTTAATAACTTAACATTTTATCTGTAATAGTTAAAACCCGCTCTGCATACGAACCATCACTTTCCTCAAAGTAAATATAAACTTTAGAAAACATTTAAATTCAGAATACTCATATTTACGTTTCCAATTGATAACAAACTTAGGTCATCTAGCTCTACCTGTCCTACTTCACCATCATTAATGGTGGCATTAGTATCTTCATTAGTAGCTTTTCAATGTGTCAGTTGATTTTCTTCTTACTGTTAGTGACAAGAGGCCCTTGCCTTTTAAATAATGAAAACTTAAAAAAACCTTATTATTAATCAAATACAAAATAATCTTAATAAAAGAATAGAAAACAGATCAGATGACACAATATAATGATAAGAAATACAAGAACTATTAAAGGTTTTCAGTCTCAATGTGAAAAATATGTTGAATTCTGTTTCATTTTTTTGTAGTAGTCTTTTTAATACTACACTATATATAAGCTACTGGGAATCAAATATGAGAAATCCTAACACATCATTAATAAATAACGAGTATGTTATTATTGGTTTTGGTGGGATTGTTTTACATATCACTATGTGAACCCGTGCGATTTCGCACGAATGTTAGGTTACAAATTTAACTTTTATAAGTAATTTTATTCAGTTTTAAAACAAATTATTTGAAAATAAGTAAAGCAAAAAATCTAAACAGGTAAAAAATACATGTTTATATTAATGATATCTAAATGCATTGTTCACAAAACCTCTTTACAAACAAAATTAGTTGTTTGGATTTCACTATCGCTGTCAACAAATTGTTCGTTAGTTACACTTTTTTAAGTATAAAGACAACTTTTATTAATATTATGCATATGTACAAAATGATTTACATATGCTGATTACATGTGTTTACATGATGTACATATATTTATATGCTGATTACATGTCCAAAATGTATTAACAGCTGCGATTATTCTGGTGGAAAAACAATCGAAACATCTGGGGTTTTTAATTGGAAATTGGAAATGTTACACACTTTCAGTTTTTTTTTTGCAACATTTTTGAGTTCTATGACCTAAATCAAATTTTAAAACCAGTTTGCATATCTGCATACCTAGACGCACATTTTGGCATATAATATGTGGTGGTAAGGTCTTAAAACAAAAAATCCTTATTGTTTACAAAGTTTGCACGTAGCGTGTTAATCTAATAATAACTAATAATTTGCGCGTATAACTAATAATAAAGCAGTTGTTCGTGTGTGTGTGTGTGTGTGTGTGTGTGTGTCCCAGGCGATTTCGAAAACGGCACCTCATAACTGCTCCCGGGCCATACCTCGTTGTAGAGCACCAACATGACCAACATATTTTAGATACGTATTTCTTTACCCTCATACCTCAGGGAAGCATCCTAGTGGCATCAAAAGCTTATTCTTATGGAGAAAAGGGTTTTCCTAAATGGCTCGAAAACGGCTCTTCAAATCTGCTCCCGTACCATTCCACGGTGTTAAGGGACCAAAGGTGTTTAGATAATTTTTTCCCGAACTTAGGGCTCCACCCCACTGGTTTCTTCTACCACTTCCCTACGTCCAATTTGGACGTGTGATGGTTTTTTGGTTTTGTTTTACAAAGTTGCATGTCTTGAATGATGCCCCAACTTTGGATATGTCCCCCACCCCCCATCCTTAAGGTTGCTGCCCTCTGGAAAATTGTTCATGTTATGCTTTCTGTTTTTTTGTGTGAGATTTCAGCCAATTGCCTTTGATCTATAACATTTGGGTAGGTTTTTTATGACCCCGACTTTAGGGTTTCACCCCAATGGCTAAACAATTACTACGTTATTCTTATGGAGAAAAGATCTATACTAATAAAGTAGTACTCCAGCTGATTGCGAAAAAGGCTTCTCACAAAACTAGTCACATACGTTGTAGGGGACCAACAATATTTTTAATACGTCTCAACCTCCCCAAGAATCAGGAATCTGTTCCAATGGCCGCCAAAGTGGCCATTTATACTTATGATGAAAATACGATATCTAAAAAACTCGTAAACGGCTCTTTAAATTTGCTCCTGGGCCCTACCACGTTGCTAGTGTATGAATACATTTTTCCAACCTTTGGAATCCACCCCAGTCTAGGTACTAATATAAGAAGATGTACTCTTGCTGATTACCTGACCAAAATGTATTAACAGCTGCAATTCAAATAAGATTATTCTCCGAGTTAATCGTATGGGGAAAAAACAAACTTTCAGTTTCAGTATAAATAAAGAAAACTTATCATATTAATATAGATAGATGTATTCTTGCTAATTACCTGCTCATAGTGTATTAACAGCAGCAATTATTTTGGAGGAAAAACAAACGAAACATCTTTCAAAATGTTACACACTATCAGTTTGTTGCGATAGTTTTGAGTTTTATATCCTAAATTTAAAATCTAAAGTCTGTTTGCACATCTGCACACCTAGACGGACGTTTTGATGTGTAATATGTGGGGATAAATATTAAAACGAAAAACCTTATTGTTTACAAAGTTTGCATGTAGCGTAATAATAATATAGATAGATTATGTAAAATCATGAATGTTGAAATCTTAAATTAATTAAAGGCGCTAGATTACAGCAGTTGAAAGAACGGATCTAATGGTTCTGACGTAATGACATTTCGACTAAATTACGTGAATATTTAGTTTGTTTTTGTTTTTTACACTCTACACGCATTTAACTAATTTACTTAATCCAGTTGTAGTTAATTTGTTAAATTGATCAACAATTAAGAATACATTAACATCTAAAGTAACATTATTGTCTTAGATAAGTAATAAATTGCACCCCGATGATGAACCTCACTGCTTAAACTTTTAACGAGCAGAATTTATTAAAACTTTTTCGATTGTATGTTGGCGCTTCTTCACAAAACATTGGGGTTCTTTTCTAGGAGAAAAATTTAAAAAAAAACTTGCCAAGTACACCCAATCAATGAGTATTTAGTTTAATGAATGCAAATAAACTCTCTTATTACTCAAAAATACGATTTAACTGTGAGTAACTTAAGTTAAATTTCGATTGTAACAATAATAAACGTAAAGGAATAACGAAATGGATTTTTACGATACTATTTTATGCTTAGATTATTTAATAGTAGATGTTTTTTAACCTGATCTAGGCTTACTTTTAATGGTCTAACACTTTATGGTCTAGTGATAATAGTCTTATTTATCAATAAATAATTTTATTAATATAATAATACAATTAAATTGAACGTAATGAAAAAGTGCTCAACTAAGACGGCTCTACTGGACCGTCACGTCGCACAGTGGCCCAATTAATAGTGATTAGGAGGACAAAGTTTGATTTGACGAGATGGTTTTAGTAATGGGTTTAATGGGTTTTTTAAACAAAAGTAATTAAAATTAAAACATTTGTATACAGAACTAGGGATCTATAGTAGCTATATATAGCATACAAGGCTTATCGCCGTTGGGGGCTTCGCCCCCAAACCCCCTTTTGGAGTTCGCTTTGCTCACTTACCTTCCTCACTCAACTCAAGTTTAAATCAAACTCAACTATTGTAGTTCATTAACCAAAGTAAAACTACACAACAATGACCTTTGGTGAGCACATTAACACCAACGGAGGCGGTCCCATATCGGTTCGATATCGAAACATTTGACCAACCGGCTGCTTGTTAGTTTTATCGAATGAACTCTCGACTACGATGGTTGTTTCGAGGTGAATAAAAGCAAAAAATAAAGTGCTCACTCAATCAAAGTCAATCAGATATAAATAGAAAGTTGTGGTTACAATGTTAAATTGGAGTTCTACAAATGGATTTACGTGTAAAAAAACAACAAATTAGACCTCAGTTCGCGACAGAATTATAGTAACCTAACCTAACCTATCTCCGCAGATCGATGTATGGTTGCTGTTCGTTGTGCAAATTACATGTAAATGGATTTGTAAAAACAAAATAAAGTTAAATTAAACATAAATAAATTGCAGACCTCAAAAAGTAAGCAACAAAAGTAGGATTCAAACCCGTGACCACATGATATTGAATCACCTGACAACATATCCACTGGGCTACCGCGGGCCCATCAAATATATCATTCGATAGAACAAACAAACGGTTGATTACATTTTCCAATATCGAAACAAACGATATTCGCGATGTTGGACCTCCCGTGTAGGCGATAATGTGCTCACCTTGTTTTGTAACAGCTGATTAATATAAGCCCCATGTGAGCAAATTAGTATCGCCTACACGGGCGGTTTATTTAAATCAGCTGATACAAACATGTGGTGTTAGCCAAAGATAGTGTGCTTTCATTAAACGGCTTTCCAATACTGTACACATTTAAATGGGCCAAAATACTCAAAATTACTTCCTCTCCGATGAATAGCGGCTAAACGGATGATCGGATTTTAAATCTGACGATAGATCGTTAGTTGGAAATTAAATTTTCTACAACTTTTGTATTTAACATTTTGTTCCATCTCTTACCGTTTCCGTACAAAACGCGCTCAAAGTGGAAAAATTGAAGAAGTGGAATTTTCCCCGCCCAAAAACTCAAAAATGTTAACTTTTGGTAATTTTTTGGGAGTTTTCGTCAAGAGCTTTAATTCAAGTATGGGTTCGAGGGGGTTTCGATTACGGGAAGTGCCTCATAGTTTATGTCAGTGAGTGAGTGAGTGAGTGAGTGAGTGAGTGAACCCGTCTAGCTTTATATAAGTAGATATATTAAAATTAACCCATTTGCTGAGTATAAGAAACATATATTTATTAAGGGTGTTAAATAAACCATCAGGACTTCAGGATTTAATTCTTCATATACAAATAAAGGAAAATGTTGATGTGAAGGTATGTCCGTCTATCTGTCTGTACGTGATTTTTACTTAATACGTTATATCTTAGGAACATCTAAAGATGTCAGCTTCAAACTTAGTACATGTATTACATCTAATAAGACCCATTTTGGAAAGGAATATCAATTTTATACTTTGTACCATTTCAAAATGGCAACCATTTTTGTTTTTCAAAACTAAATACCTTAAAAACTGTAATGTTTAGGAAAGCCCTGTAAGAATAAAAAAGGTGTGTATTTTTTATCTAAAATAAATAATATGAAGATTTTAACAGTACGATTATAATTAACTGATAAAACATGATTATTATAAGCTAAACATGATATTTTACTCCATAAATAACAAAAAAACATGTTTTAACTTATAACAAACACAGACACTCACTTAAGATGGGTAACACAAAATGAGTCTTATTAGATGTAATACATTTACTAAGTTTTAAGTTTATATATTTAGATGTTTCCAAGTCATAACGTATTAAGTAAAACACACTTGCAGACAGATGGATAGAAATCTTAGCGTTTTAGAACATATCTTCACGTGTACCTTTTTTTATTTTTGTATGAGGAATCATAACCCACAAGTCCTGAACGTGTTTATATCGTCCTGTACATAAATTGACAATGAACTTTGAAATTAGTTTAAATCAATAACTTCTTATAATTAATATTTCTCACATGTAGTTTATATCCATATAGTTCTAGTCTAAGTTAAGTTTGCAAACTTAGTACAAAATTAATTAATTTACTCATCACTAGAGTCTTCCCTAACAGATTCCAAAGACTTCATAATTTACCACTAAAAGTACAGAATAGAGAAGGATTTTCAGTTGGTATTCGTATTAAATTCATTACTTCCTACGGAATTTATTTAATTGTTTTTCTCGGTACCTGCCGATAACTGATAATTACAAGGTCTAAAATTACCAATAACATTGATAATAAGTCCCTATATTTTGCAATTTGTTACCACATTCGAGTATTACGTTCCCGAAAACTTCTACAGTCTTCGTGACGAGCATCTTTGCCCTTCTCTGAAAACTGCCCTATGGGCAAAATCGATGTTTTAATTACCTCAGTATCGTACAAAAGTATGTTTTGTACAGTAGCGGGCCAACACAAAACTCCATGAATGTAGGTCTCTATAGTACAGGTTTCTTGAATCATGTGCCAATTTTTCAAAGCTAACTAAAGAAATGTTATAACCAGAAGACAAGGCTCTTAAGAGGAAGCTTAGGTTCTTTATAAGCCTAACATCAACAGTTGTAGGCCTAATATCAGCACTTAGTATTACCGCTTAGTATTACCGTCATTAATGGAGTCAAACCATACGCACCTTGGTTTTGGCTCATTTACATTAAGGTCAAAAACCAGGTAAGATAGATAGATGTTAAGTTATATATTCTGTGACAAAGAGCTTTGTAATCTTTTATTTGTGCTTAGTAATATTTTTACGAGATTCAATATATTTTTATTTCACTTTGACCAAATAGTGATATAAGCATCAAAATAATTAGCAATTGATAGCTGTATTAACTTAACGATTACAATTAACATTTATATAAAAATAAGCATGTATCTTTAATAATTTCACAAACAAATTGAAGTGCACTGAAGTCGCAACTAAACTATTAATGAATCAAAAGAAGATAACCCAAGGTATATTTTAATCAAAAAATTAGCCCGAGTACCCGAGGGTAACATTAGTTATGTATCTTCAAATCTTAAAAATACTGTACAATTTTATATTTATAAATTTGTTTTCACATTAATCTGCATCCAACATTAATGGTCGATATTATTCAACCAAATACTCAAATTCTTATGGTATTGAAGACTACTATGTAAATATACATTTGAAAGCTGTGTATTTATACATCAATAATAATATGAAGGTTGTAATGGTTGTATCGATTTCGTAACAAGTAATTTTGTCACGGCTATTACCAAGAAGTAATAACTTTAACACGCTCATTTATGTTTGCCAATGATATTTTGCCAACGTAATTTTTATAATCATAATCTCAAAGTAGTTCCTTATCAAACTCAACAGTAAGTTTTCTCTATATAAAAGAGGAGTTTTGTCCCCCTAATCTCCATTGCGTCGGTTTGCAGAGGACCGACAAGTATTTGATGCTAATTACCTTTATAGGGAGACATCGACATTATTCTCGAGATCAAAATCAGTAACAACTGCTCATAAACGATTGATAATATTAAATCCTGTCACAATTATTTTATAATTGATAAGTAACATAGTATGTAAGTCAATTTACACATATTTCGATTTTTGTACAAAATATCCATCTCCGGTAAACAATAAATATTTACGTAAAACAGTCAACTATTGATTCTTATGTTAGATCAACGGTCTTTCTGTAAATTCATATTTACGTTATGGGCTGAAATAAATAGCGTTTCTTCATTTTTTATTTTAAAATAAACCTCAACTGTCCGTTTTCAATAGGAATATGCGGTGATTGAAAACAGCAAGGTACAGTAACGCTTAATAACATGGTCAAGCCAGTGGTGACCGCTCCTGAAAAAATATCATAGCAGTAAGCCGGGATCGAACCTATGCTTGACCATGTCTCACTTGTGCGGACAGCACTTTACCGCTGAGCTACAGCGACTGGCATTTATAGTAGAGACAGATAGGGTAGATATAATAATGCAATCGTTTTTCGGTCTTCGTGTAACATTTTTTTAAGAGAAGTATGCAGATTTTCTGCAAAAAGTATGGAAAAAATGAGCATTTGATGCAAATATTCCACATAATAAATTTAATAAATAACTTCTTAATTACCCCTAATCGACATTTTTTAGCGAATTTTCCCTATAGGGAAGAAGCTATTACCGTAGGTCTCATGGTAAGACTTAAGCCCGAGACCATGATAACTTTTCATTTTGAGGTCCCCAGATGCCAAAAACACCACTCGTTCAAATTTGTACTCGTATATATGTTTATATATATTATATATATTTATATATATAAATATATTTATATATATGTGTCCGTAAGCACGATAACTCTCGTAAAAAAGGTCCGATCTTAATGAAATTTGGTACAAATGTTTAAAGTACCATTTATTTTAACGATTTCGAATACCAGATGAATCGCACCATCCGAACGGGAGTTTTGGGGGTTTTTTTACCCCAAAAATGTGTTTATTGGGGTTTTCACATGTAATTTTAATTTAAATCAAATTTTAATTTATACCATAGAATTCAGCTTAAAACAACAAACAACTTGGTATTTTGATCATTGCTCTACGTCAATTGGTTACCGAGATATTGAAAGTGCTAAACACAGTATGTTGTCTAATGTTATTCTTATGGAGAAAAAGAAAAATTGTATATCTCGCTTATTTATGAACATAAACTGGCTAAATTTGGTGTATGGCTTGATCTGGTTGTGGTTTATTGTTGTTTGACAAAAAAAACAATGGTTCGCCTATGGTTCCTATAGCAGCAAACCTAGGTACTTTGTCCCCATGTTATTCTTATGGAAAATACTTAAAATGTTATATATCGCTTATTTATGAATGTATATGGATGAAAATTCGTAGTGACTTCACTAAGATGAGTTCTATTGATATTTGCATAAAAACCCATTATTTTCTATGCCTTGTTGTAGCAACCATGCGTACTCATCCCCAATGTTATTCTTATGGAGATTAATTAATATTTTAAATATCGCTCGTTTGTGAATACATTTCTTATGAATCCTGTTAAGTGTTTTAATGGGTTATGTTATATATTCATTGGAAATTCGCTGAGTATGCAGGTTTGTTGCGACGGGGGTATTTTAATTTGTCGGAGGAAATGTAAAAAAAACTGCCATCGCTTGAGGTTTTTCTGCACCAAACCAATGCAGCCCAGGTGGTGCCCAGTTTAATCCCATTGGAAACCCATCGGTCTCTGCACCAAACGATGTATTTCAGTTTGTAGTTTAATATGATGTAAAAAAGTGAAATTTCAAAAATTTGTCGTTCAGGGCGTTTCTGAAATAAACGATTCAATTAATATATTTTTATGTATTTACGAAATATAAAACTTTACTTATTACCCATAAGAATAATATTGGATGACGTACTGCGTTAAGAACTTTCAGTTTCTTGTTGCTTTATTATTAGTTTATATTTATATTTTTATCAGTGTATGAGTTTGTCTGACGATCAGGGGAAAGTCCTCACAAAAATTTAAGGTTTGGAAATATCATAAAGTATTGTTATATCAAATTAACTACTGTACATAAATGTTCGCTCTTCACTTTAGACTTAACTTGCCAACATTAACGATTACTGTGCCCTGTAGTGAGTAGCTGGTCCCAAACCTAATCTTAACACGTTTACCACGGCCGTTAGTTAAACAGGGTTGTTTTATTGTTATAACACGAGCCAGAAGTTGTGTTACTACTATGTTTGTCATGGCCCTGATATTATATTCTCTCCTTCCCCTAGGTACTTAGACTAACATAAAGTTTAATGTTAAGTTTACAATGTGTTTTTGTAGTAGGTACATTCTGAAGCATAACACTTGTTACAATCTTTTTTTACCATGGAGGCATGGAGGTACATTTTCTGTCTTTTATCTACAAGTTTTCTTTACAGTTCAATGAATTTTACTTTATCCTTTGTCTTATACTAAAACTTATATCGTTCTGAGACTCTCTTAATTCATAAAAGCTTGTAATACTGATATAGCAGATCAAAATTACCTTATTTTTACTTTTTGTTAGATCATAATTAAATACTAGGAGTACGCTCTTATATCGCGTATAAGGATTGAGTGATCGCGTAAAATACCAAAAAAATGTTTCAATTGACAATATACCTCATGGGCCCTCCATTATAACTGCAGCTTGACAATGACACACAAATCCAGAACATGACAAACAATGAGGCCTGAAATCTGTCAATCAGTCAGACAAAGTGCATATGAAGTAGTTACTCACCCCTCAGTCTCACTGAGGACTGTATCATCTAGGCCCTCATAATAATATTAGCTGAAGATTTTGATAAAATATAATATGTTGGCGGCAATAAAGGTCCCCAATCAGTGAGAGCACGTGGTTTAAAAGTAGTTATTTACACTTTGGTTCCACTGGAGGACCCATCAGGATATTTATTTTATTCTAGCTTAATATTGCTGTAAAAATCTATAAGTATAAGTACAGAACTTTATGAACAATACGTTTTAAAATCAGTCAATTGGTTTTGAATGCCAAAATATTTTAAACTCTAATCCAGAGGTTTTAATGTAACACATTAACCTTACTGGGGGGAGGGGGGCTGTGCCCCCCAGGCCTCCCATTGTTATTGTAGCTTGATACGGTTGTTCAAATACATAGGCAACCTATAAATGCAGAACTTAAAAAACAATAAGGCTTAAATCATTCCATTTTTTTAAGAAGAATAAATTGCCTCATTTTAAAAAGAAAAGAAAAGTAGTATCTTATGTTAAATATAATCTAGGAAGAAATTAAAACTCTTTGACCCACTTCTTAGAATCCACGAGTCATTGTGTCAAGGTCCAAGATTTTGTATACATCTTAATATATAAATACCCCCGTAGCAGCAAACCTGCGTACTCAGCAAATTTCCAATGCATAAATATGCATATATATGTATCTTAATGCCACATAAAGCCACATATCAAGTTTCATCAATATACTTTCATAAATAAACAATGTATGACATTTTAATTATTCTCCATAAGAATAACATGGCGGCTGAGTGTGCAGGTTTGCTGAAGCAAGGAACTCTAACAATGGGGTTTTACACAAATATCAATATAACTCAAGTAGGTAAATTTTTTTGTGCAAAAAATAATGAACCACAACCAGATAAAGCCATATACCAAATTTCATCAGTTTATGTTCATAAGTAAGCGAGATATACAATTTTTATTGTTCTCCATAAGAATAATATTAGACAACGTACTGTGTTTAGCACTTTCAATATCTCAGTAACCAATTGACGTAGAGCAATGATCAAAATACCAAATTGTCTGTTTTGTATGCTGAATTCAATGGTACAAATTATAATTTGATTTAAATAAAATGAGATGTGGAAACCCGAAAAAAACCCATTTTTGGTGTACAAAACCCACCGAAAACCCCCTTCGGATGGTGCGATTCATATGGTTTTCGAACTCGTTCAAATAAATGGTGCTTTACACATTTGCACTAAATTTCATTAAGATCAGACCTTTTTTACGAGAGTTATCGTGCTTACGGTCACTTATATATATAAATTGGAACGAGTGGTGTTTTTGGCATCTGGGGACCTCAAAATGAAAAGTTATCATGGTCTCGGGCTTAAGGCTTACCATGAGACCTACGGTAATAGCTTCTTCCCCATAGGGGAAATTCGCTAAAAGAAAAATTGTATATCTCGCTTATTTATGAACATAAACTGACACAATTTGGTATATGGCTTCATCTGGTTGTGGTTTATTGTTGATTCCACAAAAAACAATTTTCACCAATGGTTCCTGTAGCAGCAAACCTAAGTACTTGGTCCCCATGTTATTATTATGGAAAATAATTCAAATGTTATATATCGCTTATTTATGAATGTATATGGATGAAACTTGGTATGTGGCTTCGCTAAGATGAATTCTATCGATATTTGCATAAAAACCCATTATTTTGTGTACCTTGTTGCAGCAAATCTGCGTACTAATCCCCAATGTTATTTTTATAGAGAATAATTAATATATAACATTACACAACGTACTGTGTTTAGCACTTTCAATATCTCAGTAACCAATTGACGTAGGGCAATGATCAAAAGACCAAATAATGTGTTTTTTTAAGCTGAATCCAATGGTGAAAACTAAAATTTGTCTTTTAAAAAAATTAAATGTGCAAATTTCTAAAAACCCATTTTAGTGGACCAAAACCCCCCAAAATACCCCTTCGGATAGATTGATCTGTCTGGTTTTCGAACTTAAGTCATAAAGTTCGCTTTAGACATGTATACCAAATTTCATCAAAATCGTACAATTCTTACGAGAGTTATCGTGCTCATTTGTCATTCATTCCTTTGTAATATATATATATATATATATATATATATATATATATATATATATATATATATATACAGTATAACCTCGCTAATTCGAATTTCAGGGGAAAGACAATATATTTTGAATCATGGGAAGTTTGAAATAAAGAGGGTTTGAAATATAGAGGTCATAATAAATAAAATTTGAATTATGGAGGTCCCTGTTTTAAGTGTAGAGAGATTGAATTATATAGGTCAAAATAAAATTCAAACTATAGAGGTCCAAGTTTATTTTTTAAAAGCTAGACAGAATAGTGTAGTTCAAACACATCTCTTGAACAAAATACTCAGCAGGCGTGCTTTTTGTCCTGAATTCGAATTACAGAGGCTGACGGTAACGCAGTTCGAATTGTAGAGGTTGACTTCGAATTTTGGAGGTAACAGTTCGAATTATGGCAACAAAATTTTAATTGTAGAGGCTCGAGTATATACAAATTCAAATTTTAGAGGCTGCATTAAGAGTAAAAATCACTTTGAATTATCTGTATATTATTTTTCAAATTTTAGAGGTTTTCTGAGGGGATCAGACAAACATTACTAATTATAGAGGTTTTTGAATTATCGATGTTCGAATTAGCGAGGTTCTAATGTAGTTTTGAACGAATGGCGTTTTTGGGGTCCGGGGACCTCAAAAGGAAAAGTTAACTTAGTCCCGGGCCTAGTTCTTACCATGCCGACTACGGTAATAGCTTCTACCATATAGGGGAAATTCGCTAAAAACAAATTTGAAAATTATATAAAAATAAAATTGGTTTTATGGAGTTTCAAATCAAAACAAAAGAATCATAACAGCTGTTTATGATAAATAAGTGAACTGTCAAAGTATATAGTGAACTCGCTTTGCTCGCTGGGGGCTCCGCCCCCAGACCCCCGCTTGGGGTCGCTCCAGTTGTTATTATTGGTCAATGACCCTTCAAGTATTTTTTACATAGTATACTATTTAGATTCATTATGGTTAAATCCACTCTAGATGTTTTCATTGTTCAATAGTTCTATAATTTGTTTATACTCTACCATGTGAAAGTTGCTTTGACAGTTTACTGGATATTTGTTTACAGCTGTTACGATTTCTTTTGTTTTTATTTGAAACTCCATAAGCCCAATGTTAAAATATCCAATTTTCAAGATCAAAATTAGTGGTTTTAAAATTAAAAATTGTATATTTTGGCAATTTTACCGGGGGTTTCAAGGTACAAGCTACCTGCTTGCTAAATATCACGTTTCTAGTTCGTCTGGAAATGGTCTAGAATTCTTATGTCTGGTGTGTTACGCATGGGGCTGTATATATATTAGACTATTATTGTAGTTTAAGTATTAACATGTGATTACCTCAAAGCAGTGACTAAAATAAGCTAAAATCATAAAATGAAGATTATATTAGAATGGCAATGTCATATCCAAAATTAATCAAAGGGACATTGAGCTATAATAACAACTGCAGTGACCTTAAATATCTCCAGAAAAGAGACAAATGAGCTAAGAAAATCTACTCATAAGTTGCGGGATGTGATGAAATATTAAGTCATCTAAACAAACTGACAGACCTTCCCCGAGCAAAGCCCGGCCTTCGGGTACTACTTCAACAACAACAACATGAGTATTACTTTGAAAATTAACTCACAGATTATAAACTGCTGTTATTTACTTTGTTTAGATTTTAAACTGTATAAGCCCAATGTTAATTTTTTTAACTTTTAAAATTAGTTTTTTCTAATTACCGTATTTGATTTGTCCTGGGGATGAGACCTGTCTAGAACATATTTTAAAGTAGTTTGATGTGTTTTCAGAGAAGTACAAGTATTAATGAAATAGGCTATGATTCAATGAAATGATCATTTTTCAAGTTTTTAATTTGTTTATAGGATTGATTAAACTGGTAGCCTATTTAAATTATATACTTACTCATTTTACGTTAGTTATTTTTACATTTAAAAACATGCTAGGGGGCCATACACATATATTACATAACACACTTAAGGGGTGGGAGGGGGTATGGCGTAGCGTTATGTAGGGGAGGGGTTATGTAACTCACACATATCAACCCTAAGAGCTGGCGCACTCCCACATCTATTGATAATGTTATAAAACTTTCACAATTAAAAGCTGATCTAATTGATATCTTAATCAAGGTTACAGTTAGTTATGTCCGTCATACTATTTTACTAACAGTAAAACTAAAAACGAGTTCGCACGCAGCACGCTGAGGTGAGGGATGTGAATTTCCATATAAAAAACTTTTAAAACTCAAAATCAGTGTAAACACAGACATTTATTTCAATTTTTATTGAAATCTGAAAATGTTGATTTTTTTGCCTGTTTTGATGCTCCTGGTTATATTTACCTGCAATGCTGGGAATACGATTTTGCACATTATAAGGTTAGGAGAGGATCCAGTCAGGCTTAAAAGTAGTGTGAGGTTGTTGGGGATGAGAAAAGTACACCAACAAATGAATAACAGGCTTTTCTAATGCAAAACCCCCTTAAGACAACGTACTGTGTTTAGTCGATACACATTTACTTTAATAACTCCGTAAATATTTATGCTAGAATGACGAGAGGGGGCTTAAAACTTTCGCCTCATTAATTCCCATATTTTTACATGCCTTAAATTTACATCCGGGGCTTTTCTAACCCTTTCTGGGCCCAAAAACTCAAAATTCAAAAGATTAATCGCCAAAAAAGGGGTTTAGAGTTTTCCGATTGTTTTGCCCAATGAACTTGTCCAACTAATTATAGAAAGAAACGCCCCTACCAAATTTGAAGTAAATCGGACCAAAAGTGTGACCGCTAGAGTGCAAACGTATATATATACATATATATAAATATAACATTTTGAACGACCCCCCAAAACGTGTTCAGGGGGTCACGTTAGGAACTTCTATGGTGGTCCCGGGCTTAAATTTCACCGTGCGGGTCATGCTAATAGTTCACTTTCCATAGGAAATTCACTAATAAATACATAGCGTATTTTGAGTAAGTTTGCTTTAAACCTATGTTTTTTGTTGTTTTAGAGCGTAAAATCATGACTTGATACAGTACTGCGCAGTGCTACCCACATCTTTAGTTTTTTAAGTTGTTTTGTGTAAGCCACAAAACAAATCACTGCCTGCGGCAATGGTTTTTTATTAAAATGGAAACTACAGCGAGGCTATCATTGACAATTCAAATTCAAGATCTTTTAAGAGGGGGTACCAGTTAATCCATGTATATTCCTAAACCCATAAGAGCAATGATTCTTTCAAGTTCCATCCAGCCTCAATGGGTGGTCGGATGTTGTTGATTTATAGCTTTTTGCAGGAGGGAAAAAAATAACAAACCGATTTCAGTGAGCAAAGTTTCAAATTTATTTTTTATTTCTATTTTTCTATCGAATTTAAAAATGCAAATCGAAAATGTTGTCACTGAAATTGCTAGATAACCACCAGCACATCATTTCTTCTAAATTTTAAAAATATATATTCACAAATAACACAGGACGGATTTTGAAAATATTGGCCTTATGGGGGAAGCAGTTAGAAATGCAAAACGTTTTGAGACTTTTCCATTCTAAAAACGCCACATGCATGACCCAGAGGGGAGCGCAGAATTGGACACGTCAGAAAGTGTTGCAGCGACGACTCCAAGCAGTCCTATAGATTTGGTGGAGTGGTACATTCATGGAGTTCATACCCCTGCCGCCACCATTACTGTACTATTAGACCACGCCCTTTAACTAAGGTTGCTCCCTCCCCATCAGTGATGCCAACAGACATTTAAGAAAATTGTCGTATACTCATAAAATATGACCATTTTAAACCATAACCTTGCCATTCTTTGGACGCTTTGAACATAATTTTACGTTCTTACGTAACTAATTAAGTAATTCAAAGAGTACATTTAAATTTGTTTCATGACCTTGTAAACTGAAAAGCATTGATTGAATAAAAGTTGAACATAACTTATTGAATTATAAATGAAAAGTAAACAATAACAGTTTTATGCAGGACTAAAAACTTATGTAGCGCGCTGCGGCGGTTGGGTTACATTAGGTTACTCTAATTTTACGTCCATAACACATAATTTATAAGGGACCCATAATTTTAAACTGTATGCTGGAAGTTAGCGGACCTGCTGTTAATATGTGCAGAGTGAGAACAACCCCCCCTCAGCTGCAGGGTGGGGGGCTGTGACAATTCTCCTGCCAAACATTTCTACTGCGCGTAGTCGTCGCTGCGACAGTTTTTGACTGAGGACTTTCCATTGTCTCACCTAGAGCATGACTTCCATTGTATTACATGTACCTAGTTGCATTAGTGATAGCACCTAGTTAATTACACTTGAAAACAGGAATGAAGTCCAGCGAGAAATGTAGGCCTAAATGAAAAATCTACTTACAGGCTTAAAGTGCTCAACTGAATCGTTTTTATGTGAGATTTAATATTTAAGAATACATTTTTAACAAATTTGGTGTGCAATACAGTCACATATAACGATAGGCTATGGCAATATGATGTGTATCGCGTCACCTTATACTGTATCATTTTAGGTGCACCGTATAATTTGAATTTAACTTATTTCCTCATATAAGGGACTTAAAAGACCCTTTATTTGAAGCGGCAAAGATAGCCTGGCTATAGTTTTCATTAAAAAAAGCCTGAATTACTTTCTTTGAAAACTTTGTAAAACAAACTTTTTTTGATTAAAAGTCCAGCAAACTGTTTGCTGTGTGTGTGCGTGTGTGTACTGTCCGTGAGCACGATAACTCTCGTAAAAAAGATCCGATTTTGATGAAATTTGGTTTAAACGTGTAAAGCAACATTTATGACTTTAATATCGAAAACCAGCCAGATCGCTCCATTGGAAGGGGTATTTTATGGGGGTTTTGTACCCCAAAAAATGTGTTCTTTGAATTGTTTACATATAATTTTCTAAATCGTCAAATTTTAGTTTTTCCCATTGGATTCAGCTTAAAAAATACACAATTTGGTATTTTGATCATTTCTCTACGTCAATTGGTTACCGATAGATTGAAAGTGCTAAACACAGTACGTCGTCTAATGTTATTATTATGGAGGAAAAGAAAATTGTTATATCTCGCTTATTTGTGAACGTATACTGACGAAACTTGGTATACAGCTTCATCTCGTTGGGGTCTATTGATATTTGCTAAAAAAAAATATTTTTTGCCAACGGCTCCCCTAGCAGCAAACCTGCGTACTCAGCCCCCATGTTATTCTTATGGAGATCAATTAAATGCTCTGTCTCCCTTAATTATGAACATAAATGAATAAAAACTGGTATACGACTTCTCCTAGGTGAGTTATATTGATATTAGCATAAAAACCCACTTTTTGTATTCCTTGTTGCAGCACACCTGCGTACTCAGCCCCAATTTTATTCTTATGGAGTATAATTAAAATTGGATATATCGCTTATTTGTGAATATATTGTTATGAAACTTGGTAAGTGGCTTTATGTAGTATTAGGACACTTATATCTTCATTGAAAATTCGCTGAGTATGCAGGTTTGCTGCTACGTGGGTATTTAGTATGTGGTTCTAAAAAGCATGGCAACCCTATCACATGCCAAACATATTACAAGCCATCTTGTAAAACTGCGTGTTTCGATCTGTAAAAATGGTGTGATCCTTTGAAATAAATAAATCCCAATCATATAAAATTAAATTAGGTATTTTCCCCCTCCGTTAACTTGTGTTCAAAATATTCAGCTCTTTTTAGCGAATTTCCCCAATAGGGAAGAAGCTATTACCGTAGTCGGCATGGTAAGACCTAGGTCCGGGACCATGATAACATGATAACACAACGTTTCAACAGTGACGCGATACCACTTCAGCCATATCGCGAAATGTGACCATATTGCACATCACTACTCCATATTCTTCTCAAGTGGCATACCTATTTGTTAAAAATGTCATCAGCATATAGGCCTATACATACTATACACCTAAAATTAGTTTAGTTAAGCCTGTAATCAGTGTTTATACTCTATTTTCATTTAATTTAGATTATAAGTGCATTAATAACAACTATCAAAAGAATATTTGTATCATTTCCGTTAATTAACCAGCACAACCTTTTTGTTTTTTAGTTTTTTTGTCAAATAAACTTAAAATAAAAATGAAATAAATGTTACCCTACCAGTATTAACAAAATGATTTATTTACAAAACATAAAACTACAAAACGTAACAAATTTAAAAGGTTTCCAGGATACAGCTTTCTGATATACCGTACCGAGAATACATATTTAAGTATTAATGGAATCAATGTTTCTTATCTGGACTAATTCCAAGACAAAATCGTTCACATCTTTGAGACTGAACACAACCGAAACCAAAACCAAATAACCTAAATAATAGCTAAACCGTAACGAACAATTTCATTCAGTTTTTTATATTATCGCTTCATATCATTCATTCATCATTTATGAAAGTGTAGGTACCCAAAAGGAAAGTTTCTGATAAACACTAACCTTATTTGTGAATTCTACAGTAAAAAATCTTTCAGAAAAAATAAAACAGGCAACGTATAAGTTATTGGTCCAATACTTTCTATTTCAACCAATTATGAATAAGTATGCAACAGTTCAGGATAAGATAACGAAGTTTAAATAATTATAGAGCTCTTGTTAAAAAAGTGAAGCCTCATTGGAGGACATTTTTGTAAACAAAACATCTAGCCAAAGAGTAATAAAGACTAACATAAGTTGTGAAGAGGGTATTTAATTGGTTAACTTATTTGTTGCCATGGAGACCGGAGGTTATAAAGGGTCAAAATGGCGGTCAGCATGTAAGCAGAGTTTTTTATCCCAGACGAGACCTCTATAGACATCCTCGTTGGATAAGATAGGATTTGTTATTTCAAAATAACGTAACATAACCTAACCTAACTGCCGCAGCACGCTGTACAAGATGGGTCGTAAAAAACAAACGATACCATTTCACCATCGGAGGTCAGTCTTACCACTCTTGGGAAAAAATCAATGAGTTATAAAATATAGACAAAATAGCTAGGATACACTGAAAAATACCTGAAACTCATTCTGATGTAATATAAAAATAAAATTACGCCCCTGTATAGTCCCGACACAGATTAGCAAAATGTGTACGTACCACTAACTGTTTGTACATTGTCTTCAGTTGTTCAATTGATAAGTTAATCATCAAAAGTCCACATTTCTGATCCCATTCATGGCCATGACACCTCTAGCTTCCACATACAAAAACCCTCAAGTGCGAGGCCTTCATAGGCGCAAGGCCCTTGTGTGGGTGCACCTGTCGCGCCGCCCTAAGGACGGCACTGGGTGCTTATCACATTAAGTAGATACCTTGGGTTAGGTAAGGTTTATATGACGGTTTGGTCTGTTGGATTCATTTAAGTATGTTTGGCCATTCAAAGTAGGCCTACAGTTTGCCTCAGCAAACTTAATTTTCTCACGAAAAGTAAATGGACATTTAGTAACTCGCAAATATAAATATAAGCTAGGCCTATCATAACATTCCCACTGTATAGACTACCAAGACAGACTTATGGTTAGAATAAACTTACAGCAAGGCTAAAATTTAAATAGTATGATGATTGACCAACTTGGGATGGTTGAGAAACTACAGTATCATTGGCCTACCTAAATTAGTCAAAAGGATACTGTCTGTTTTGGCGATTAAAACTTTGTAGACAGTATTTAATTTTATTAATAACATAAAAAGTTCGTTTTTAGTCACACCTTGTGCTATAATCATCCATTTTATGGCTACGACTGTAAGCTAATATACAAAACCTGAGTATTATTCGAACACAAACTATCTACAAAAGAACACAGACAAAACCTCCAAAATGTATGTTTGTGTTTAGTACTGATGTATAATGTTGGCATTCTCGCCGAAAACACTTTTAATCGTATTAAATCCAACTTGAACCAAAGTGCTTCACATAGGTTATGTGTATGGAACTCGCAAGGAAATAAGATTTACATTTGATTATTGCTACGGTATAACATTAATGAAATTATTATTGAACTCAAAAGAATGACACGTTTTGAATTTCTAACAGAAAGGTGTCTAGGTAGGTAGAACCACTAAGTTTTAGAACAAATTAAATAAATAAACCGCTCTGACCTGAACACAAACTTCAATCAACAAAATTACAGCAGCTGAGCTGATGTATTTTGACAGTTCAAACTTCAAACAACACGGTACTACAAAGCTCAAAATATGTACTGAAATAATGTTCAATGAAAAAACTGATAATTATTAAAATGTAATAATAATTCGCCAATTATAGTTTATTTAAAGCATTAAACCGTAAAAACGTTATCCTAAAAATTTCATGACAATCCATCAAACCGTTAAAATGTAGATAGCGTCACACTACTTCGAATTCCAAACTGAGTATAAGGATATCGTTTCACTCAATCCAATAATTAATATATATATATATATATAATTTTATAATTTCATGAGTTTATTATTAAACAATGTGGTAAGATGATTTATTTGATTTGTTGTTTTAGATTAATATATAAAAATGCTGATACAAAACATGCAGCGTGAAATCCACCTGTTGCTGTCTGGTTGCCTGCAAGTGCCTGTCGTATCGTAAAGTAATCTTTTCACTAAGCAGTGTATTTGATTACTATAAAATAATAATTTTTTTCGGTCAGCCTCTGAATCACCAGGAAATCAAGAATTCAAGCCACTGTCAATTAGCATGGCCTATTTCCCTTCGCAATCGCAGGTCTTAAAACACACTGGCTACATTTCAGTCTCATAATATGAAAGATGTTTAGTTTGAATCATTGGTGCTAAACAGTTTCTACTTGTTTATTTTATTATTTATAATTCGCATATTTTAGAATCTGTTATTGTTGATTCTGACGTTAAACTGTACAACTCATTAATAAGGATTTTTAGGCTTTCACTAGTTGGTATGTTATAGCACTGACTAGCAGGCTATAATATTTATTGAGGTTAAGAAGTGGTCTTTCAAAATAAAAATGAATAAAATAAAATCTTCTTGTATTTATTTAAACAAACAAATCAATAGTCTTTGTTTTAAATTGAAATAAAATTAAAAAATAAAATTAAAACTTGGTTTTGCTTATCACTTCAATGTTTCAAAATAAAAGTAAACTGTTCGATTTTTTATTTTATTGAACTTTAATAATATAAATCTTCTTACTGTACTTTATCAGTCTGGTCTTAGTCTATCTTCAACCCAATAATAGAAACGCTTGTTATAAGCCCTGGAAAAGAAATAATTGTTTTACAGACTGATCACCTTTTTGAAAAACAACAAAATGAGAAATGGATCAATTATTTGATTAAAACTCTAAATTTAAAAACAACTTTTTGTACCTTACAATCTGAAGCAATTCACGTCTCGTTGGGTAGACCAGTGACAAACTTCAGACACAATAAATGTACTAAAATGCCGCAGTCGCCCAGCGAGCGTGAATTTATAAGCTTTGGACCGAAAGTTCTCGAAGCCGAGGACGCCGGGCGTCACGTGACTACGTGACACGTGAGGCGTCCTGTCCCCTCAGGCCAAGCAACAATTCAAATCATTGTCTCCACCTTCTTTCCGACATCCTCGGACATGAAAATCGCGAGTTCACCCAGACTTGCAAAACCAAGTAGCACCAGCAATTCTTATTTGTAATTGTCAGCAATTATTCACAAAACTTCTTTTATATTATACAAATTATTTCCTTTTTCCATGTCACAAATATTATATTAAATTATATAGTGATTTAATGGCAATTAAAACGCTATAATGATCAACTGGTAATGATTGATCTATTTGAGTACCTTATTCAGATTGCTAATGTTTACAAGATTGCTTTGCCTATCGGTTTACTGCAAAATGGCAATAGAATAGATTTCTTTACATTTTATAGCAATAACTAGTTTTCATTCTTAGAGTAATAAATAAATGTTATTGTATACTAGCTGTTATTAACCCGTCAAAAATGACGGGCTTAAACAAACTAAAGAATTATTGTTTACTGGTTTAAAATAGATTTAATTGCTTAACAATTCTTATTTAAAAAGCTAATTTTTAATTGCATGTAATAAAATGGAAATCCGCCGTGCAAAGTTTAAAGGTGTTATTGGAATAAAGTCCAAAAGTAATGTATATTAAAATATTCATTATAAAGTGTCCATAAAAAGTGTTATTTTACGAAAGACATTTTACGCCTGCATGCATTAGCCCAAAAGGGTTTTTAATGGTGTAGTTTAAACTTAGTTGTAAGTTTAGTTTTGGATGTTGAATCATATCCTTTTTGATATCACTTCAAGCGAAATTTTGTACCTTAAAACTTGCAGTTAAATGTTATTAAATATTTTCAAGTTTGTTCATTGGCTTAAATTTGTGATAAAAATTAATCAAACTCCTTTCACTGATTTATAACTAAAAAATGAAAAATATATAGTCTACATATTTACCAACATTTAATTGTATTTCATCTGCTAAGATACAAACTATCTAAAGACATACCAACAAAAAGTTATAATTTATCCTCTATATCTATCTATATTATTAATACGCAACACGCCAACTTTGTAAACAATAAAGCTTTTTTGTTTTAAGATTTACCCCCACATATTATACACTAAAAATCGTCTAGGTGTGCAGATGTGCAAACTGGCTTTAGACTTTCGATTTGGGTCTCAGGGCTCTGCCCGATGGGACTTTCAAGTCCCCATGTTATTCATATGGATGAGAGTTTTATTTGGTTTATGTCTCATGTGTTTTTTATTAATTCAATTCCATTAAATAAACAGCTGTTGAAAGGATTGCATCTAATTACAGATTGTCATTGTTTTGGTTACAATTTAACTATTTACTACTTTATTTTCTCAAAACGGGATGCGCAAGCTGCACACAGGAAATTCTAGTTAGCTACTAGGAGTGTCCTCAAATATTCGCGTAATGGGATGACGGAACTCAGAAATGGTAGATAAAAGTTACTGCTGTTTCGTAAGTTCTAACCGAAATTTGATCAGAAAGTATTAAATAAATGGTCCTAGGGACTCTGTAGGAAAATATGTACTTTCTTTTGGTTAATTTTAGGTCGTAGGATAAATCGTTCTTAAATATATTAAATAATATTATATAGAGGTAGAAATTCTTCAACAAAAATTAACACAGTAAGTTGCCTATGCAGTGAGGTACGTTGGAAATTAGCTGATAGTTTCTTGCAATTACGAAACTATTTTGTATTAGTATCTCGTACTTTACAAGCAGTAATTTTCAATGAATGCTTTATCTTATGGACATTTTACAACTTTTAAATATTAATTAATAAAACACGGTTTAACAAATGTGTTCCATTTTTGAACTGGAAGCGTAAAGTCTACTGAAAAACATTTGTGTAAAATCTGAAAATAATCCGTGCAGCTGTTTTCACGATATTGCATTACGAACACACACACACAAACACACACGCACACACCCACCCCCACACACACACGCACACACAGATGGACATCGAATCATTGTCTCTGCTAATACATAGATTCCTTCACTTCGTTCCATCATCAATAACCTGTATGGACAAATATTTCCCATTGTATTCAATGCTAATAGTCCTTAGTATTCTTACCCACTGTATTCAATTTCTTACCAGAGTTTCATACAGTTTCACCCAATTTCATCTAATACATCACATAAAACCGAAATCGAAGTAAACATTCATTTAAAAAACTGAATCGGGATTTTAAACTTAAGATATGGAACTGAAATATAGTTTACTGGATTATATCAATCGCCTCAACCTTCACAAACCTTATGTGGTTAATTTTACCTTCGCATTTTTACCTCCTATTTTTAACTGTATTTGTGTCTTAGTCATGTTTTTTTGTATACTAATATACAAATCGCACTTTAGGGAGTATAATGACTATCATCGATGTTAAAAAACGTTTGATTTACTTTTACACAAAACTTTAAAACTACCTAACAAACTACAATCCCAGCTGTGAACCGCTAGAATGCCGCTCGGCTGTTACATTTTCTGAGACCCAGGATTTATCAAAGGAAAATCATCTACTTTTGGTTCCATTATCAGTGATAAAACCCAATTTTGCCACAAGAGTAAACGTAAACAAAAACTTATATGTATGGGAATAGATGCTGTATAATACTGTATAAAAGTGTCGGAAAAGTTAAATTCAGATATATATATATATATATATATATATCTGAATTTAACTTTTCCGACACTTTTATACAGTATTATACAGCATCTATTCCCATTCAGCATAGAATTTGTGTTCCTTACTGCTTATAAATTTGAATCCAAAAACCCAAATTTAGAAATATAGTTGGGAATAGTTGTCTGCTTTGTTTACAAAAACAACCTTTACTTTACTCAGCTGTTGTACTGCATTTAGATGCAAAGTCGGGAACACATGGCTCGGTAAACAAAATGATTGCATATGAAATATGGAAAAAACACAGTGTTTTTGCCAATTACAAACTTATAACTAAATCAATGTAGAATATCGTATTTTTTTCATCATCCTTAGCATAAGGGAAATCTTTTGACACCAATCTGGCCTCTCTACGTTCAGTGGTTTTCTCTGAATAGGTGGTTACTCGTTCCTTATACATGGGGATAATGAAAAAAGGAAAAAAGTGTTTTTTTTTTCAATTGCAACGTTATAACTGAGTAACTGTAGAATATCGTATTTTTTCATCATCCTTGAGCTAAGGGAAATATTTAGACACCAATATGGACTCTCTACGTTCAGTAGTTTACTCTGAATAGGTGGTTACACGTCATTACTACACGCTAATATTATTTAGAATTAGTGTATCAGGATGTAGTTATTTGAGTTTTGAGTTTTAAGAATACACGAATTATATGACAATCATAAGCTTTGTATTCACTTTGCTCTGATGAAAAATAACAACACTTTTTATGTCCATGTGAAAGTTTAGTTTAAAAACAAAAACATATTTGGTAGTAAATTCAATGAGATTTTTTATTTCTGATTTTAAATAATGTTACCAAACATTTAACGTCAGTATAAAACAGTGAAAACAATAAATCTGCAAATAAAAGTGAATTTTTTTAATGTTTTATTGTATGAATAAGATTTGTTCCTGTAAAAATCGTTGGTAATTCTAATAAAATGCAATATTAATTACATGAACCCCCTGATAAACTTAATCGTCTTTAGTCTACCTCTAGCTGTCTCTTCCCCTTGAATATAAGCTATATTTGTGGTAACTGTAGACTAACTCAGGCGTTCAGGCCAATTTTGACCAATTTTGATATTCCACTTTAGGCTTTATTCATAAGCTGCCTTAAGTCTCCCATGTTATTATCACACAATATTTGTCCTGAATAAATTTCCAACTGCTAAAGGAATATAAATATATCTCTAAAACTTGACTCACACTTAACAGTACAATTCTTAACTGCTTTCCTATAAACATGAAGATGTATATGAGAAAATTGCAACGCGAATCTAACCTATGATTTTAGAATATAGAAAATAAATTAATATTTGTTCATACATACATCAATATTTTTCATCAATGCTCTTGGTACCTTATCAGTTTTATACAGTTATCTAGGAAACATGTTCAACAAAATTGTATTGTAATACATTTAAATGGTTTAATTGATGTACTATTTAAATTAAATTTACTATACATCTGTATGAATTTTAAATTTTAGAAATTCTATGATTTAAGTAAAATAAAAATAAAATCTTTAAATAATGTTAAAATTTGATTTTTTACGGATTTAAATTATAAATGATTAAATATTTGCTTGAAAAAATGACATACCTTCGGATCATCCTGATTTAGTGTCATTTAAGCAGTGTAGATTCTGTTCTGTAAGATAATACATTCTGTTTTGGGGATATATTCTGATAAGAGATAAAGGAGATGTCGAAACGACACAAAAGATGAATTACCTTTTGCCGTGGAGCGCTTTTGTGTAAATGTATCTTGGTTTATCTAAACGGGATGTTCTGCTGAAAAATATTGTGATAGTTATTTTGCTAAGGAGAGCATTTGTAAAACATCAACGGTTATTCCTCTCCTAGTAATGGATACTGTATACTATGAGTACTGTAAAATGTCGAACACGAACTCAAACTATGAGTACTGTTGGTCTAATACGAATTTGAATAATGAATACGATGTGCTGTGGTTAAATTACATTTTTTATTTTATAAACCGTTTCTTGTAGTTCTATATTTAAGGCGGCAGTCATAGCTGAGAGAGTTCGGTACCACCCAAAAGACCGGGGCTGCATTCCTCAACCTCAGGCTGCCCCCATGCTCTGGAAGGCTCGTTAAGCTGTTAATCCCATCTACACAAGCACTCGCAAGGTTTTCAGAGAAACTAGTGTGACCGGGAACAACAGACCTTGGCCAGTAGGTTACGTGAACCTCACTTGAACTGTTTGTTTGCTATTGCTGGAAAATTACAATTGTTGGAAGCCATTGATTAAAATATACTAGTGTTGTTAAAAGAAATTTTGAATAACATTTTTCGAAATAAAAGTTACAAGTTTATCCTTTCTAAGCAATGGTGGACTTTGAATATTCCTTAATCCAATCAAAACTTCTGATATGTGCTTTCCTTACTATTAGTTTTATATACTTTAATAAAATTACTCAATGGCACCTAATTCGCTTATAACACAACATTTAAATTAAATGGAAATTTTTAAGATTACTATGTGATATAAGTTTAAGATTTTAAACATACACTTTAAACATTATCAAAGCCGTAATGTCCTCAGCAGAAACAGACATAGAAATACTCACCCTAAAAACGCTGAAAAAAATGTAATTAAAAGAGAGAATAACTGTTTACATGGTCAATGTCTGACACTCCATGCCCGTTTTTAGTTAAGTGATCAGATCACAAATGTGATTTGTGATGAATTCTCCATTTATTAAAATATAATAATAATTTATTTTTTTATTATTTTTTTAATAATTGTTTACATTTATTAAACGTTAAGTAACTAATGCGGCTTACAAAATCTTAAAATTAATTTACACCTGTACGCTACTCACACTAAGGCGATAATCATATAAATAAGATAGTACAAGGCAAACAGTCACCTGATGAAAATCTCTATGAATTTTGTATGTTTTGAACCACATCTCGTTAAGTTCCTTGCATGAAAAAGCTACAACTTCATACATTATGAAGGGTAAATTACTACTCTAGGAGTTTAATGTAGTTTTGTTAACTAAAAATTTTAAAGCAGACAACTAGCAATAAAGCTGCAAACACAAATCAATTGCATTTGAAATGTTCCAATTACGAGCTGCAGTGATTGAGGTATTCGCAGTCTTCAAATAAGATTTACAGTGAATCAGAACAGAAACTTTGGTGTACGGTGAACAGTATATTTATCATACCCTTATTAATCAAATTGTTTCAGTCCCAATAGAATATTAAAAATCTTAATTCATTTTCGCAAATTTCCCCTGTAGGGAAGAAGCTATTACCGTAGGTCTCATGGTAAGACTTAAGCCCGAGACCATGATAACTTTTCGTTTGAAGGTCCCCAGATGCCAAAAACACCATTCGTTCAAATTTGTATACATGTATATATATACATGTATATATATATATATATATATATATATACATATATATGTGTGTGTGTCCGTAAGCACGATAACTCTCGTAAAAAAAGTCCGATCTTAATAAAATTTGGTACAAATATGTAAAGTACCTTTTATTTGAACGAGTTCGAAAACCAAACAAATCGCACTATCCGAAGGGGGGTTTCTGGGGGTTTTGTACCCCAAAAATGTTTTTTTTGGGGGTTTCACATGTAATTTTGATTTAAATCAAATTTTAATTTATACCATTGAATTCAGCTTAAAAAAAACAAACAATTTGGTATTTTGATCATTGCTCTACGTCAATTGGTTACTGAGATATTACAAGTGCTAAACACAGTACGTTGTCCAATGTTATTCTTATGGAGAAAAAGACAAATTTTATATCTCGGTTATTTATGAACATAAACTGACGAAACTTGGTATATCGCTTCATCTGGTTGTGGTTTGTTGATGTTTGAACAAAAAACCAATTTTTTGCCTATGGTTCCCGAAGCAGCAAACCTAGGTACTCGGTCCCCATGTTATTCTTATGGAGAATAATAAAAATGTTATATATCGCTTATTTATGAATGCATATAGATGTAACTTGGTATATGACTTGACTTAGATGAGTTCTAACGATATTTTTATAAAAATCCATTATTTTTTGTTCCTTTTCGCAGCAAACCTGCCTACTCATCCCTAATGTTATTCTTATGGAGAATAATGAATATTTTAAATATCGCTTATTTATGAATATATTTCTTATGAATTCTGGTAAGAGGCTTAATGTAATATTAAGACATATATATGTATTGGAAATTCGCTGAGTACGCAGGTTTGCTGCGACGGGGGTATTTAATTTTTATTTCCCATGTTGTTCTTCTACACTACACTGCTAATAATTAGGAGGTTTAAAATCAAAACGGATTACAATAAAAACATTTTAATTTGCGTCTACTTTTAATTTTAGCTGGTATAAATTATAAAGTAAAGAGCAAATGGTAAGTAGATGTTCTTGCATAAATGCATTTTGTTTACGATTTAATTATATTAGAGAACTATTTATAAACGTTTAACTATTGTTTGCCTTAAAAATGCAGTCAAATATTGCAGAGTAACATCGAGTGATAACGCTTGCGATTAGTCTTCACTGGCGAGTCTTTACTGTTGATTAACATTGGCATGTTAAGTGGAATCAACCGCTTAGGTTAACTATCTTTTTACTAGACTAACATCCACCGTAATTAATTTAGCTGTTGTTTAAGGCTTGAGTAACAAATACTCTGATTTTAATCATTACAGTTTATATTTATATTTTACTTAAATTTAACTATATGATATTTTTCAATCTCAACGCACCTAACCCAAAAAAATTAGTTACTGTTAGTAAAATGTCAATGTAAAGTTGCATTGTTAATTAGGTTACCTCGTACACATTGCACAGTTACTACTCACAAGTTCCATTGACTAAAAATCTCAGACAACGTATTAAAAATTGCGAGAACATATTTTAAAAATATCATACAGATTTTGCTCGTTTATAAGTATATTTTTAAACACTGTGGTCTTTATTCCCTTTCCCATTGCCAATAAATTGAATCGTAAGCCATAATGTTGCGGGCTAACTGAAGGACATTATAATTGTTTTAAAAATGTATGAAATATTGTACAAATCTATTGTCTAATATAAGGGCTACTTTAAGATAGAAATTCTATTAACTATTATTACTGTAGATTAAATTGGTTATGTACTAGTCTAATCAGACAAATTTTGCTTGCCTTTCAGCATATTTTAAAATTAGTGTGGTCTATAATCTATACCCTTTTTATTTGGCCCATAAATTAAAGTGGAAGCTAGAATGTTGCGGGGTAAATGATGGAGATTTTAAAATAGAATAAAACTAATAATTTATTTAACGGTTACTTTAGGTAAAGTATTCTAAATCCTATTTTCCCTGTAGGTTATATACTAGTCTAGGTTGGCTGGATGATCAATCCTTGTAAAGAATTATTCCAGATTAAACTAAATATTTTCACTGGTTAAAAAGGTTTATTATAGCGTCAAATAACCTCCAAACCACCTACGATTGTACCAACACGACAACAAGTAATAATACGAAACATATTATGGGTATTATCATTCAACGTATGATATCTGGAGGCCTTATAAATTCTTTTACCATTCTTTTTTCTGAGTTTATAGTTTCTTTCTATTTTTTAAAGTAAATAAATAAAAATGGAATATAACAAATTGACATTTTTTTATAAAGTGTAAAGTACGCTTCCTACTGATGGCAGGTTAGACGGGTATTTTGACGTTGAAAACATAGAAGAATAAATTCAACATGTTTGACCTGCAACATGTTATCAGCTTCTTGATAACGATCGATGTCTAAAATACGAAAACATAAAGGTTAACGAAGCAGACTGGATTACAGTTTGAATATGCAGCTCAATGGACAAACTAAAAAACAAAAACAAATGAATGCTGCAGAGGATTTTAATTTGATAGAATCGTTTACACGGTTATTTTTGTGTGAGCTAGGATCCGTTCACAACGGATCCACCCATTCTGAAATACATTTAAAATGCATGTCTCATTATTGTAAATTGCAACGATTGTTTACACATAATCAGTAGTAATCTATAATTATAAATTCAAACAGCTCTTTGGTAACAGGTGCATAGTAGGATACGCCCCACTATAGCAAGCCAATCAGAAGCCAGCATTTTGTAGTGACGTCATTCCAAGATGGCGGCGCCCATGGCACTTTATTTCCCGCCAAATTTCCTAACCTCACTTTTTAAAATTTTAACTCATTTTGCTCAGTTCTGGCAACCTATGCTCTATGATAAATTATTTTACATATACACCATTATATATATATATATTATATACTGTAAATTATATGTATATATGTTCCATGGTTCGACTATTATATACTCTATGCGATTGATACTATCATATGGCAATGTATATACAATATTATACATATACTTTACAGCTACACCATTATATAAATATAATCTAGGATATATTAAAAAGTGACGTCACACGTCACGTGACTGCATGGGCTGAGTGAATATATACGTCATCTGAGGCTGAGCCAGTGACGTAGGCGGTTTTGTGACGTAATGAGGGAAAGTTTAAAGGTCAAAGTCACGGGGAGGGTGTTTTAAAAAATCTACCTCGCACTCGTAAAATTCGAATTGTGATTCGATAGTATAATCGATATAAAATATCAAATGAAAACAATCGAATGAAACAATCGAATGATACGAGTGCGAGGTATTACTATTACAAATATTACTTTATTTTATTTACAATAATTTATGTTTACAATAGTTCCCCGTTGTTCGTTGTCATCGATGTTGTTGTTTTTTTCGACACCAATCTGTTCTGATAGGTGTTTCCATTTCATTACCGTCATGTGAAAATAATACCTGACGGCAATGAAATGGAAACATCTATCAGATCTTGAGTGAAATGACATTGTTATTTTGTGAAGAGCGTTTCGGAGAGCTCGATGTTCACCGGTCGAGAGCCGGAGGTGTACTGACTATTCGCTAGCTAGCGTTCTGATATCAAATAAAATGGTGGGGGTAAAAGTGTAGGATATGAGGCAGATGGCGCGGGGCAGGTGGCGCAGGGCAGATGGCGCGAGGCAGATGGTGCGAGGCAGATGGTAATTCTTGAATTCATTTACCACCTTCTTCCATTATTGTTTAATAAAACGTCCATCAAGGATGACATCATTGCTTCTGTATCAGATGGTGTTGTTGTAGAAACTTCATGTACTTGTATTTCACCAGATATATTTTGATCAGTGTCATTGTGTTCAACATTATAAGAGACAGATGTGGAAGAAACATTATTGTCTTGTATTTGTGAATCCATGTGTACCGCGCAAGAGCTGGACATATAGTGGTGTAGCGTTTGCGCATAGGTTAGGTACTCGGCTCTTCCCCCACCACACCAGTCCCCCCCACCATACCAGTCCCCCCACCAAGTTTTACATCGCACAATAATAATAGTTTACATGTGTTAGTTAGGGTTTAGCTCTTAGACTGTCAAGACCTTAGCTCCGTAACTGAAAACTTCAATAATGTTTGCTCAACGTTGTATAATTATAACAGTTACTATGTTGCAGCGAGGCCAACTAGGGCTAACTTCAGCAAACAAGGTGGGACAGCGCCCTTTTACAGACTAGGATTTTCGTTATACAGGGTGTGCGAAACCCCTTGTTCCATTTGTTAGCAGTCTTTATTTTTCAAACACACAATAAAATACAGCAGTTAACAGCTATTATTGTTGGAATAAACAAGAACAACGCACTGTTCCAGTATAGCAAAGAAAATAATTTGTCCGCTAAAGAGCTTATCAGACATCCATTCCATCATAGCTATCGCTTAGAAACCCGGTGTTCATAGCCGTTAACCCCGTATACTAAGTGTCTGTTTGCTTGGGTGGGGTTTGAGACCATCCCGTGCATATGCACCCAGGTTAAACATTATTCCATACGTAGGCCATCCAGATTACCTGGTTGATGCCCAGTACGAACTAATGTCCTCTCCCTTTTTAGCAAACAAAGGATAGAGTATTTATAGAAAAAAAAGCCATAGCCCCTCCACCGCCATGACCCGTGGAGACCTTCCAAAAAAAACAAGCTAATTGTCTCCTCCGTTCATTTTTTACTTTTACAAGTCCCACCGTACGGATTCAAGGAATAACTTGAGTACACCATTCACTCTAGGTCCTTCCAAGGAGTAGCCAAGGACTTACCTAGACGCCTCAACGTACAAGACCCTTCAATTTACATTCAGGTTTACGGGGCTTTTCGTCCCCCACGCCATTGACCTTCACTCACACACACAGACATACATACAGTGGGAACTTTTACAATGTCCAAGACATGCTCAATTATATTTACAATTGAACTGTTCATGAAGTCAAGTGAGCCATTTATTTTAAGTATTGTGCAGTAGTACAGATTAGAGCAATTTAGGGCAGGATCAGCGACCAAAGTGGCTGAGACAGAGCTGGAGGTTATATCATCCAAGTTAAAACCTGAAATCAGGCCACGTGACCATGTTTTTTTTACAAAGGGGATGAATCGTTCCCAATACTACCAGTAGTGTTTACTCAAGTTTTTGGATTTTATAACCATAGGGTAGTGTGTCGTACTCACCCTCGAGCTTTCTTTTTGGTCCAGTAATTTTGAAAAGTTTGGATTCATTCACAGTTACAATATCGCGGTCTTTCGTCCTCCTGATTCTAGATTCCTTAATTTCTATGCTTTCAGCTGACTCACTAAGAACCATTTCTTTTAGTTTTCAAAGTTAAGTGTTTTGGAGGTCTTAGAATTGAGGGTGAGGCCCTTGATTTTGCAAACAGATTTTAGTTTTTGTTTGTTGGTTGACCAGACAAGATATGCGTACGTTTTAGGCCCCCCAGAAACGAATTCAACGATGAAAGATCCAGGTCCGTATTTAACCAGCTCGTCGGTCATTTCCCCGAGGTAATCCCCCGTAGGGACCCTGTACAAACCTCCCTTATAAATATAGAGGGTTGAGCCTGTATCGTAGTACAAGACTTGTGTACCCAGGGCCTCCAGATATTCATACAGTTTCAGCCTAGCTTGAGCAGTAGTATAGGCCGCTATGACTACATTCACGTTTCTTAAGGGCTCACCGACTTCCTCCAGGTACTACCAGCTCACTACCACTACCTCTTCGTTTACTATCTGTATTCTATTCACTATTATATAGGGTCTTGTCATCATCCCGAACAGTGTTTTGGGGTCTCTGACTATCGTGGCCTTTGTCTGGTTCTCCCGCTGTCCAAATTTACCCCAAAATGAATTTAGCATGAGTTTAGCCATTGATCTCAAACCTTCATTTTCAGCAATCTTGGCGGGGTCCAGCCTGATTCCTTCATGCGTGAAGTAGTTCCGCACGTACCGGTCTTTATCATTCTGAGTCTTACACCATTCTGGGTAGCCGGACGCTTCTTGTTTCATTTTCAGGAATTTATTGATGAAATCTGTAAAGAGTCCCCCTTTCTCGTATGTGGCCATTTCATATTCCCATAATTCATACATATCGAGGATGACATAGCCTTTCTCTACCGCTTTCCGCACCTCATCCATTGTCCAAGTTCCTACCAGGGCTCTTTCTTCGCTTTCGTGTTCACAGTCTTCTTGGTTTTGGTTTTCACCACATGTTTTACAGAGGGCAAATATTAATTTATTATTCATCCTTGCTGGGAGTACTGGGTGGTAGAGATCCCATGGTGGTAGGACTTTGCATTTCAATAAACCATCTACTTGGAGACCTCTCTGTCTGCACTCTCTGTCTCCTAAATGAATGGTGGGATGACCTAGGGGATACTTTCCGTACTTACACACATACGGGTAGAGCGAGCAAACGTCCACATATTGGATCGTTTCTCCTTCGACGCATTTATGGTAAGTCTTAGAGTTACCCGTTCTGCCCCCAAAGAAAGCCTGTCTTGGGTCTAGTGGGAGTGTGTTCAATATGGGGAGAGAGTCCAAGTGTTTGAGTTTTTTTTTCTTTTTTTAATTTCCTAAACTCACACTCACACATCTCGACTACTTCGTAGTCATTAAACTTAGCAATTTTGGCCTTAGTTCTCTCGTATCTTAAGTGAAGTGAGTCTGAGGGATCCTCCTTCAGAGGAGCCTCTCGATTGAACGGGAAGCAATTGGGGCATCCATGCCAGTAGCATCCATGAAACTCGTAGATGTTTTCCCTGTCAAACCCATCTACATTCAGTTTGTTAATCTTTACTTCTTTACCCCGCCCCGCATGCTCGATCCTCACTCCACGTTTCTCTTCTTCCCAGCTCAACCACTGAATGGCGATAGCTGACTGGTTATCCACTAAACGGTAGCCGTTCTTTGGGATGAGACCGATCGTGTTTGGTTTCAAAAAGTTGCGGCGGAAGGCCAAGTTGCAAGCACTAGCGATCGTTACAGCCTCTAGGAAAGGATCAACATTACACTCTTGGAGGAATATCGATCTGAACTTAAGGCAAGCTTGGGCCAAGATCTCCACATCAGAGATGCAATACTCCAACATTTCCTTTTGAAAATCAAATACATAGTTTTCCGCTACTCTTTCATGGTACCAGATTTTAAAAGCCTTATTGGACTTTTTAAACATTGACTCTGGGCAATAGTACTGTTTATCGGGGATAGGGCCTACATAATTTTGGTTCGCCAGAGTGTTGAACAAGTGAGGAAAGTAACCCTTCTTTCTCTCCGGAGGCAGATCAAATGACTTAGGGAGCGCAGCGAGGGCCATGGGGAAATAGTTAAGTGAGTCCACAAATCTAACGTTGTCAATTTCCATGAGAATAAATTTGCAACCCTTCATGACCAGATCGGGTGTGAATTTAGTTTTTTCAAGAACATACTTTAACAAAAATTGGAAATCAAAGCCCTGACCGTTGTGGGCAATTACACAGACATCTTTAAAGCCTTTTCGGACTTCCATGACGTATTCTATGAAATCTTTAACAGGGTCAGAGTTGAAGACTCTCGTACGGTTTTTACAAACCCTGCAAAATTCTGTTTCGATACACTGGTAGCAAAACTGCTGGGAAACACACAAGTTTACTTTATGTACTTTTTGTTCGGGATCAGAGGGGAGAGACTCGTCTTGGCGAGTCTCCAGATCAAAGAAAATGAAAAGGTAGTCCTTTGGTTTAGGCTTACCATCGTTCCGCTGTATGAAACATTTGTGATTTGGATCTTGGAAAGATCCGCAAGGTTTACAATAGACTTCTCCACACTTGTGGGGCGTGGATCTGTCTCTAATCCAAACTAATTTACCGCAATCAAGACACTTTTTGACAACTTTACATTTATCGACTTGGTGAGCAGTGAAACACTGTTGATTTCTCAAAGTCATATTACATTTTGAACAAACTATTCCTCCATGCTCCTCTTTGCAGGGAGGCGAGATGGTCTGACACTGAGAACAGATGCTTGAACATCTGTGCACACCTTTGTGATCATAGGGAACATGACAAACTTCACAAAAATATTTACAAACGAAAGCAGCAGTCAAACTAGTTATTACGTTATAGTGCCCGTTGTAAAACAACAGGTTGATCTTGAATTTAGCATTTTCAACACTGCCCTCAAAATAAACGTCCCGGCCTTTATTATCATAATTGAACACGGTTATTTTGAAATCTTTCAACAAGTCTTGAAACTTCTCAAGTTCTGGGATTCCCGCACCATCCTCGGGCATCTCTACTCTAGCCCGTCGAATAAGTTCCTGAGCCCTCACGGTTTGCCTTTTTTTTATCATCTTGCCTAATTGACTTGTACTGAGGATCCTTTGTTGTATGAGCGATACCTACAACCAAGGCCTTGGGGAGACACAAGTTGTCTTTATTTTTAATAACTACGATACCCTTCCTTGCTTTGCACTCCTCGTCAAACGTGTTAAAGATACCAGGTCGTACCCTCCCAGAACCTACAGGGAGATTAACTCGAGTACATTCTACTTTAAAAGTGTCAGTGGACTTGACGGATTCAGAATTTGACTGTATGATCCTTCCAAAAACTTGCCAAAGGATGTCTTCATCAATTTCACCAGTGGGTCGAAATGCGACATACCCCGGATCTCTACTTTTTAGGTTAAGACTCTGCAAAGTGAACCCGAGCTGATCATTTTCGTGGGCTTGTCCTTTCATCTCATTTACAATCTTGGCAAAACCTTGTCTGAGCCAATCTATCTCACTAGTATCAGGAGGAGGATTAGAAAATTTGAAAATAGTTTTCGTTCCGTACAATCTAAACTTTTTAACATAAACCTGCTCGTCACTAAGTACTTCAACGGGTTGAACAACTTTAGCCATTTTACTAGTTGAATCAAACTAAAAGTTAAATATAAATTAAAACAATAAAGTGAGGTTATGTTAAGCAAAAGTAAGGTTATGTGAACCCAAAGAGAAACTTGAGTAAATAAGACGATAGGCCTGGTAAAATAATAATTACAAATATTAAAGTGAGGTTATGTCTGACTAAAAGAGTGACACTATGAAATAGAACTATATGTTTGACTCTCAAAAGTGAGGTTAAGATATAAAATTAGGGTTATGTTATACAATAAAACTGAGTTTAGACCTGATACACCAAATATATTACGCGTTAAATACTAACGACAAATTATAGTAGCACTTACTGTAATAATTGCACAATACTATCACAACTCACTTACCACAATAGCAGAGAATGAAGCAGCGCAAGGACCTCTGACCAACACAAAAGTCTGGAACAGAATGAATGTGGAAGGCTGTCTGCACCGGTATATATAGGCACCAACAACCAATCAGCGATCAGAACGCCTAATACGACCAATGGGGAGCGAGCTTATTCCGACCAATCACAGAGCTGTATTTTAACCTGTTACAACTGGATTTTTTAGGTGACTTACAGTAATTCAGAAACGCTACAATAGAGCAAGAAGAAGAGGGTTTGGAGAAAAACCCTTATTATTGTAGCATATATAATAGTGTAGACCATATAACGGTGAGATAGGCCAAGTTCAAGGTCATCCTGAGGATGTTTTAAAAAACTCTCACAGGTTTTATTTGATAATTACATTCAATATAATGCGTATACTTACGCATATTACGAAATGAGCGCAGAAATCATACAGATTTATTATTAATCGCTAAAGATAACAGCAGACCTCAAAACACCACCCAACTACAGATAGGCAATGAAGTGGAAACATCTATCAGATCTCGTGTGACATGATATTATTATTTTGTGAAGAGCGTCTCGGAGAGCTCGATGTTCACCGGTCGAGATCTGGAGGTGTACTGACTATTCGATAGCTAGCGTTCTGGTATCAAATACAATGGTGGGGGTAAAAGTGTAGGATGTGGGGCAGATGGAGCGTGGCAGATGGTTACAAAGCAGCTGGCGCGGGGCAGATGGCAACTGGTGCGGGGGAATTCGAATAAAATATCCATTATTTAAAACCCACCAAGGATAACGTAATTTCTTCTGCATCAGAGGATGTTGTGGTAGACACTTCTTGTACTTGTATTTGATCAGTCGTTTCATTAGTGCCAGCTTGGTAAATATTAAAAGATGAAGATGTGTAAGAAACATTATTGTCTTGTATTTGTGAATCCATGTGTACCGCGCAAGAGCTGGGCGTATAGTGATATAGCGTCTGCGTGTAGGTTAGGTACTCGGCTCTTCCCCCACCACACCAGTCCCCCCACCATACCAGTCCCCCCACCAAGTTTTACATCGCACAATAACTAGTTTACATGTGTTAGTTAGGGTTTAGCTCTTAGACCGTCAAGACCTCAGCTCCGTAACTGAAAACTTCAATAATGTTTGCTCAACGCTATATAATTATAACAGTTGCTATGATTTAAACCAGTGTAATCTAAGTACCCACTTGGCATATGTTAAACCAGAAATAAAGAAATTATTTAGATTTGACCTTCAAAAATCGTTGTTTTTGGCTATTACTGCTATACCCTTGGTCGGATCTGAATTCTGTTTGCACAGACTTGTTCGTCTGATCAATCCGCGTAATTTTAGTACCCACTTGACATATGTTAAACTAGAAATAAAGAAATTATTTAGATTTGACCTTCAAAATAGTTGTTTTTGGCTATTACTGCTATACCCTTGGTCAATCTGAATTCTGTTTGCGTCAACTTGTTCGTCTGATCAATCCGCGTAATTTGAGTACCCATCTGACATATTTTAAACCAGAAATAAAGAAATCATTTAGATTTGACCTTCAAAATAGTTGTTTTTGGCTATTACTGCTATACCCTTGGTCAGATCTGAATTCTGTTTGCACCAACTTGTTCGTCTAATTAATCCGCGTAATTAAGTACCCACTTAACATAGTGAAAACCAGAAATAAAAAAATAATTTAGATTTTACCTTCAAAAATCGTTGTTCTTGGCTATTACTGCTATACCCTTGGTCGGATCTGAATTCCGTTTGCACCATCTTGTTCTTCTGATCAATTCGCGTAATTTGAGTACCCACTTGACATATGGTAAACCAGAAATAAATAAATTATTTGGATTTAACCTTCAAAATAGTTGTTTTTGGCTATTACTGCTATACCCTTGGTCATATCTGAATTCTGTTTGCACCAACTTGTTCTTCTGATCAATCCGTGTAATTTAAGTACCCACTTAACATAGTGTAAACCAGAAATAAAGAAATTATTTAGATTTGACCTTCAAAATCGTTGTTTTTGGCTATTACTGCTACACCCTTGGTCGTATATGAATTATGTTTGCACCAAAAGTTTCTCGTGAGTGAGAACTAAGATAGGTAGTCATCCGGTTTTCGTGCCGTAAAGACTTAAGGTCGGTTTTTGCGCCATACCTTTTTGTAAGGGGTTAGGAAAAGGATAAGAAACATACTGATCAGTTAAAGTTAATTTTACAAAGACCAACCAAGGTCGGTTTTACAGAGGTCAACAGTATCACTGAAACCCGGTGGGACTTAGATCCAAACACCCGGCGTCAGGCTACTGCAAACCCAAGTTTTGACCAAGGTAGTTTACAAAGAGAGTTTATATTCCAAGATTAAGTTAATTTACAACGAACACCCAAGGTCGGTTTTACAAAGGTCAACAGTATCGCTGAAACCCGGTGGGACTTAGATCCAAACACTCGGTGTCAGGCTACTGCGAACCCAAGTTTTGACCAAGGTCAGTTTTAAAGCGTGAAAGAAAAGTACACATTTCATTAGTAAATAAAACACTTCAAAAAACCAACATCAAACACCACAATCAGTTAAACTAACTACATTTACTAGCAGAAAACTACAAGCGTTAATCTAACATGTTTAATAATAAACATACATGCCTTAAGCTAAGGTAGCATCTCTAATATACAGTGGTATCAACTCTATACTAGAGATACTATTGCGGACAGCGCAGGCAAACAGCTAGCTAGGCTGTCGGCCTGCGACTGCGAGCCCTGTGCGAGCCTCTCCTTGCTTTTATAGCCGCCAGCGTTGACGCTGCCAGACAGAGGAGAGCAGATGTCACGGCAGATGCCGGCGCGGCGGTGCCCCGTCTGTGTATGCAACTATGCTCAAAACGGTCTTCAATAAAGTGGAAACGTAGCACCTCTGGCGGGGACTTAACCAGGTTCCGGAGATTTAACCGGTTCTTAAATCACAGCTATCCGGTTTTAAATATGCATATAAAAGGTGTTTATTATTCTTTTCAGAATTTGTAAGGTAAAACTTCACTATACATTGTGTAACATGTCATAGATTTGTTTTTAAATGTCAATAACAATTTTTAAATGGACCATTATAAATTAAATCTATTATATATTCGTTGTAAATGTGTTATTCACTATAATACACTTATATCCTTTCATAAAAAGTGTATCACATATTTGATTTTTCATAAAATAAATTGTTATGTTGCATTTCTATTCATTTAGACTTATGAGGAATCATATAATTTGATATGTAAAGCAAATTAGGCAGTAAATAATAAGAGACTTATTTGTTACATTGATAAACATATCTGGTTAGTGATTATATTTTACTCGTGAAGCAAAAAGTTGAAAATAATTTTTCACCAAAAATACACGTAAAAAACATTTTTTTTGTCTTGATTACTAGAAAAATAAATTCATGAAGCGGTTTGAGCAATAAAGGTTGAATCTTTAGAGATTTTTGATTGCCTTTTTGTTTCATTTTGGAAATGTATTAATATGAACCAACAACATAATTGCAAAAGTGATTAGTGATATTCAATACATGCAGAGTCAAACTGTATTCAAGAACTACGAGTAAAAAATTCAGCCAAAACCTTAAATTCAGATTTAGTCAATTCAGTTATAGTTGATTACTTAAAATGGATTGGAGTTATAATAGATAGATAGATTGGAGTCGTGTTGCGGGAATTTTACAGTTTTCTCAGTTACTGTGCAATGATTCTTTTATATTGAGAAGAAACAGATGTGACAACGCAATTGGTTGGTTTAATTTCTATAATGACTGAATAAAATGAGAAATTTACATACAAAATATATTAAGGCTAAATTAACAAGTGTTTTACTACTAATCAAAACAACTTTTACTTCTACAAAGTGTTGTGACGACCTTAGATTCATTCAACACGTGGACCACAAATCAAGGACAGACAGACATTCAGACAGTCGGACAGCTGTACCCACACCTGCTCGTACAGATTCGTACGGAATAGATACGAAAGTACGAGATACTAATAGCATTGACTATAGTCAACGCTAATAGCCTACAATATTGTAATTATAAGAAAATACAAGAAAAATTGTTTTATTCATGTTTTACGATTGAATAAATAAAGTACTCTTCTTTTTAATATGATTTAATTAAATTTATCTAAGGTTTTTTTTAAAACTGTTTAATAAGAAACTAACACACGCTCATTTATTAACTTAGCCTGACAAAACTTGGTACGGTATATTGCTTCATATCGTTGTGGTCTATTGCACAAAAAAAAACAGTTTATTGGATTATTGTTTTTGTAGCAGCAAACTTGCGTACTCAGTCCCCATGTTATTCTTATGCAGAATAAGTAAAACGTTATCTCCGTTAATTATGAAGATAAATTAATAAAACTTGGTATTTGGCTTTACCAAGTTGAGTTATATTGATATTTGTATTAAAACCCATTTTTTTGTGTTCCTCGTTTCAGCGAACCTGCATACTCAGCTACCATGTTATTTTTATGGTGAATAATTAGAATGTAGTAAATCGTTTATTTATGAATATTGATGAAACTTGGTATATGGCTTTATGTGGTATTAAGATACATATATATGCATTGAAAATTCGCTAAGTACATCTGTCACATAACGTCCGGTAATGTAACGTAACGTAACACGTGGCCAATTCCCACCGCAAGAGACGTCCGGTAGGTACTGATAGAGGTTTTCCAGTTGTCTCGCCCGACTAGTTCCATCAGTCACTGATACCAATGAATACGTTCGTATTCATTGCTAATACGGACTTTTAACGTGGGAGGACGTCTTGTAAACCGTGTTGTTTTCGTTTTCAAGAATATATTGCGTTTGACTGCATTTTAAAAAATGGGGCTAAATGCAAGCTTAAAAAATATAATATAGACGTTCAAAACAAAATAATTTTGCTGCAGGTAAAGTCACATTGATAATGGTATTTTTATTTTATTGTTGGGCAAAGTTAATAAACATTGACAAAGACAATGGGTAAAAAACTACTGTTAGCAAATTAGTACACCAATGAAATTTGAACTTATATACAAATATTGAACCTTGACCAAGTATCCTTTTAAATTAAATTATGTAAGCCTACTTAAAAAATTGATATATATTTATTATTTAGAATGTCATATACAGTACCTAATATCAGAACATAGCAATATCCAGAGAAGGATTTGTTTGTCTGTAATAGAAGATCGCCAATCAGCATCAATCAGCTGATTAAGTAAACAGTTAAATGCATCATTCTTCGCTCTAAAATTCTTGTCAAGCACTGTCAATCAAAGCGTTTTAAGAATGGTTTTATCATACAACCTTTCAATCTAGGTTAACTTATGGTCGAGTAATATGAGGAAGCACCATCATAAAATTGTAATTGATTATTTTTAATTTAGTAAAGGGTCATAATAATAATGTAGCAGTAGATGAACCCTACCAACAATTATTTCGAGATCTAAAATTAATTATCTTACTATGGCTATACGTATACGAATTGTGTAGGTATTTCATCAAGTATAAAGACCATTTAAACAATCATTTTCCGCATATTAACAATACGAGAATAATTTCATAATATATCCACTCACTTAACCTCAAAATTTAATTATGTTTACTTGAAATAGATAACAACTATGGCTTACGCACAGACATCTGCGCATGTAGGCCTATCCCTTAATGATGAATTAAATTTAGTTTTTAATATAAACGTTATTAGTATATGATTTTATATTTCATTGTAAAACAAAATTTTGGTATACGATTCATTCATTCATTAATTTTGTTATTTATTTTTTCTACAGAGACTTTTCGTTTTTAGATGATACAATGACATAAACCACAATGTTTCATCGACATAAACCGCAATGATTTCATTTTAGCGAATTTCCCCTATAGGGAAGAAGCTATTACCGTAGTCGGCATGGTAAGACCTAGGCCCGGGACCATGATAACTTTTTGTTTTGAGGTCCCCAGACCCCAAAAACACCATTTGTTCGAAACTGTATATATATATATATATATATCTATATATCTATATATCTATATATCTATATATCTATATATCTATATATATATATATATATGTGTGTCCGTGGGTGCGATAACTCTCGTAAAAATAATCCGATTTTGACGAAATTTGGTATAAGCGCGTAAAGCAGCATTTATGACTTTAAGTTCGAAAACCAGACAGATCAGACTATCCGAAGGGGTATTTTGGGGGGGTTTTGTACCCCAAAAATGGGTTTTTTGAGTTTTCTACATATAATTTTTGAAAAAGTCAAATTTTAGTTTCCTCCATTGGAATCAGCTTAAAAAGACGCACAATTTGGTGTTTTGACCATTGCTCTACGTCAAATGGTTACAGAGATATTGAAAGTGCTAAACACAGTACGTTGTCCAATGCTATTCTTATGGAGAATAAGAAAAAAATTACAGCTCGCTTATTTATGAACGTATTCTAACAAAACTTGGTATATGGTTTCATCTGGTTGTGGTCTATTGTTATTTTCACAAAAAAAAACCAATTTTTACCAATAATTCCCGTAGCAGCAAACCTGCGTCCTCAGCCCCCATGTTATTCTTATGGAGAATAAGTAAAATGTAATGTATCCCTTAATTATGAACACAAATTAATAAAACTTGGAATGTTGGTTCACCTAGTTGAGTTCTATTGATATTTGCATAAAAACCCATTTTTGTGTTCCTTATTGCAGCAAACCTGCGTACTCATCTCCCATGTTATTCTTATGGAGAATAATCAAAATGGCATATATCGCTTAATTATGAACTTATATTGATGAAACTTGGTATGTGGCTTCACATAGTTGAGTAATATTGATATTTACAAGAAACCCTATATTTGTTGTTTTTTGTAGCAGCAAACCTGCGTACTCATCCCCAATGTTATTGTTATAGAGAATAATTCAAATTTGATATATCGCTTATTTTTGAATATATTTTTATGAAACTTGGTATGCGGATTTATGTGGTATTAAGACTTATATTTTGCATTAGAAATTCACTGAGTACGCAGGTTTGCTGCGACGGGGGTATTTTTTTTTGTTTCCGATACACAAATACAAGGATTAACTAATGCTGCACAGAAACCTACGGATATATTTTTGAATCTGGTTTAAATGAGTTAGCATTTTCTTTGCTTGTGTCTGCAATTCTGTGTTTGATTTGTATTTAGCTATAACTTGTTGTTGATATTCCTCTAAATCTGATGATTTTATGTACATTGCTTCTTTGATAAAAAATGTCTCAACTGTTACGGTGACTATGTCAAATACCCCCGCCGTAGATAGTAGGTTCAAACGGATTGCAAAGATTATGATTTTGAACAAATTAATGACAAAAATACCTACCTTTTACTCATAAAATTGCCAATTGTATACGGACACGTTTTGTGAAGACACACATCGTCCTGCACTAGTAAATTATTGAGATTATGCCACGGCCGCCAGCCTGTTCAACAAAGTTAAGTGGTACAATAAAACCAGGAAGTTTACGTGGTGGTGACAGCCGGTTTGATTTAATTATCAAGGAATTGAGTGGACACAGAATAAGAACTTGTTTTAGTCATAAGAGGAAGTGATTTGACAGTTTTAGTATATAAGAATAAATATTATGAAATAACTGAGAATGTATAGATTACGTTGAGATAGGTAGGGACGAGTAGGAACCCAGAAATAGAATTAGGTAAATTAGGGTATCCGATTTGGAAGCTCCCCTGTTAAAGATAATAACTTATTAATTCCCCTAATGAGAAAACATTAGGTCAAGGATTAAGGGCTTAGTTGAGGAATAATTAATTTGAACAGTTTAGTTAAAATCACAGGAATAGTTAGTCAACGATTTTAAAAGGGGCGAGGTTTTGTTTAGGGTAACTTAAAAAGGATGACATGCCAAACGGACAAGATCCAATTTTGTTAAATCAGGACATATACCGAATAAGTAAACCCCAACTTCAATCAGTATTAACAAAGTTCCACATAAAGTATAACGAAGACGATTTTAGTGTTCGATTTAAGACCTATAGTTGCAGACTTAAAGGCGTTTCTCAAAAATAACTTATCGGAAGAAAATAAGTTTATTTTAAGGAAATTATTAAACAAAACATACCTAACAGAAACCGAACCAGCAAAATACCCACAGTTAAGGATAATCCAGCAATTTTTTAAAGATAGGGAAAACCATTATGCGGAGGACGAAGATTTGACGAAGATTTGGAAGGAAACTATGAGGATATAGAGTTAAGTGAGACGCTGTCCCAGGGTTCACAACCGGACACTGAGGGTAAATTTCAGGCAGGAGCGTCAGTTAGTAACGACTTACGACAAACACCCTTTTCATCTCAACGTAGCAGACGAAGCACCAATGTCTAAAGAAAAGTTGCCACTGATATCCGCGGGCACGTATCACGGATTACAATCCGAAATCCCTAACAATTTCATTGATAAGTATGAGATCGCGGCGCTATGAAACCATTGGCAAAATTATGTATACGCCTCAAAATTAAATTTGTTTCCTGCACATTTGACGGTCACTGCGTTGGCGTGGTACCAACACTATACTAAAACCAAAGTATTCAATAGCTGGGACGACTTAAAAAGGATTTTCCATTTTGAGATATTTATTAAATAATTGACTTATATAATTGAACAATTCACCGATAAAGAACAACGTTTTAAAAATGGCAGATATAAATTGAGGTTAGATAGAATCGTCTTAATTCAACATTGCATTATATGAAATGAATATGGAGTAGTGACATTAATTTTAAAAATTCACATCCCGTAAAAAATTAACTTATCGAATTGTATATATAAAATTTTCATTTGGTAAAATATTGTAAGATATATTTTTTTACAAATATCAAAGTCAACTTCAAATAGACCATATCTACAGTTCCATTCTGATCTACTTCGAACCAGACGGGGCTATAAGTCAAAACACACACATGCCCGTGTTCTCACACGCGCAAACGCGACCACACCCTCGGGCGGTCCTAGGCGCATAATTACACTTGAGTAGTCATCAGACAGCGCAATTTGCATTCTCCGGACTGGTTCCATTGGGCAGTTTAGCTGCTAATAAAGCAAATGACATCATAACAAGATGTTGAGACTTATTTATCGAAACTGGGGGACGCCGGCGGTTTAACAGGTTGTTGAACAAGATAATTAACTCTGCGTGACAAGTGCCGTAGAAAGTGCCTCTAGCCTCTAGCCCCTAGCCCACGTGTTTTTTGTGTTGATGACTACAATGTAAGAGTATCTCAGGGCCGGTGCCGGGACCGATTATGTTCTTACGCTTTATTGACCGTTTATACGATAATCAGTTTTGCAGAAATGATGGAAACCATTTCCAGGAAAGTTATATCGGATGAAATAGAAATTTCAATAATGTAACAAATGTTTGTTTGTATTTAATCTTGATAAAAGACTGATGTTGGAAAATATTTAAGATCCTTGACATACTTCCAATAAAAACCCGTCGACGGAGGGTTATAACTTATTTTGGACACATTTATACTGTAATTCGTCGCAATAACGAATCCATTTATTTAAATAACAAGCATGTGTGATAAAGATGGATTAACAGCAAACCAACAGCAATCATGATGTAATCGTTGCAGAAATTAAACGTTATCAGCAACCAGCCACCGCCGCGTAATGGCGGGTAACTGAATCGAACATGTTACGTTCACGAAATCCGCGACGCTTCCTGCATCCGATCATAATGCGAACGTTTCATTTTTTTGGGCATTTTAGTTCGATGCGATGCTGTTTTTTTTTTTAAATGTCCCGCGTGTAAGTGTTACGGCGGGAAAATGCAAGCAAAAAAAAAGGAAATCGAGAACTTTGTAACGTGTCAATTATAATGTAGATAATTATTGTGTATCGTTTCCTTGAGAGTAATATTCTATAAATGACTGCTGGAAAAACTAAATAAAAAACGAACCAAGATGTTATTACATTTAAGCGTCGGTTATAGAAAATTAGATTGCAATATGGTAAAAAAATGTAAAGACACAATTTATAGTTAAAACAAAACAGTATCAATACTACGATAAGTGCGTATGTTTCGCACTATCACATAAAGCTATTCACCAAGTTTGATAAAAAATTAAATATAAATATATCAGTAAAAAAGGCGTTTAAAATAGAAATTGATAAATTTCAGTAGTATGCTGTTTTAAATTAATTATTTACAGTGTCTTTACAGTGTCTATGTAAGTAGTGTCTTATCAAAATGTCATACACTATAAACAGCTTGCAATACTTTTGCAATGGAAGCAAAAAGTAGGCTTCTTTTACCACTAGTTGCATTCTGATAATGCTGCCAGCTGCCATTTAGTACACATAGTGTCCGCAATCTTTCGCCGATTTATTCATTTTGTGTTTCATTGCCGAAAGTGCAGGAGCTAAACAATGTCTTATTATATTTGTTTACAATAGATTAAGTGTGGAAACAACATGTGTGAAACATCTGACATAATTGTTACCTTCTGATCCGTCCGTTGACAAATTAAAACTTGTACTACACACGGTCAGAAATCGGGACGCCTGTCGAGAGGGAGCGATTATCTTATCGGTACCTTCCTAGATACCCATCTAGAAAGGGAAAAAGCCGGGGAATTTTAAATTTATATAAAATTAATGAAAATTCGAGATATTTCCTATAAAATATATATATATATATAACTGGCTTACCTGCGAGTTAATTGTTCCTGCGCGTAATGTTGGTTGGTTAAACGAATATGTCGCATGGAAAGTACTAGTAAAACAAGGATACCCCGTCGCAGAAAACCTACGTCCTCAGTGAATTTCCAATGCATATATATTATACGTAATACTATATAAAGCTACTTACCAAGTTTCACAAAAATACATTTATAAAAGAGTAATAGTTATCATTTTATTTATTCCCAATAAGAATAATATTAGGGCTGAGTACGCAGGTTTGCTGCATTGAGGAAGATAAATTGAAATTTAACCCTAATATATTTTTATGTAAATGTCTTATTTTATTCTGTCATTAGAGAAGTTAAACCAACCAAAAAGCTAACGTACTCATTTGAATGAATCTTATTTATATTTGTATTGTATATTAGGATATAATAATATATAAAACTGTTGATAAATAGCGTAAAATGACTGAACGTTCAAACGTCCGTCCAGAACACGGTTATAACTTCATAAAACCCTCAATGTTAGTCAGATCGACCTCCAAGTCGACGTTTCGAATAGCTAATTTTAATTACAATATGAATATATAAAAATCTCACAAGTCTCCGATACAACTTTTTAATCAGTTTACTACTGAGCTTTCGAATAGCCAGAGGCGCTTGGGACAGCAGCGCGCTGACACCGGCCCGCCCTGAGCCGTAACACCTGCCACTGCCATCTGCTCCTCTGTCGACTATAAAAGCGAGGGTCTGGCCGCAGTAGTCTCACAGTTTCAGGCTTGCAGCCTAGCTAGCTGTTCGCCTTAGCTGTCTGTAATAGCATCTTTAGTATAGAGGTGGTACCCCTGTATACTAAAGATTCTACTTTAGCATGTTAGTTTGTTATGCATGTTAATTTATTTGTTAGATTATAGCTTGTAGTTTGCTGCTATAAAATGTAGTTAGTGTTGGTGTTTGTAATTATTTGTGGTGTTGGTCTTTGAAGTGTTTTATTTACTAATTAAATATGTACTTTTCTTTCACGCTTTAAACTGACCTTGGTCAAAACTTGGGTTCGCAGTAGCCTGACGCCGGGTGTTTGGATCTAAGTCCCACCGGGTTTCAGTGATACTGTTGACCTCTGTAAAACCGACCTTGGTTGGTCTTTGTAAAATTAACTTTAACTGAACAGTATGTTTTTCATCCTTTTCCTAACCCCTTACAAAAAAAGGTATGGCACGAAAACCGACCTTATGTCAATACGGCACGCAAACCGGTTGACATTACCCATCTTAGCCCTTACTCACGAGAAACAGATTCAGTCAGTTTGATTATTTTTGGTTAAATTTAAGGGGATCTTGGTCAGGTAATTATTGTACTTCGGTTCGTAAAACTCTGACGCCTACACAGTGATGAACGTCCTTGCGGTTTTAGAGTGCGCGACTGTTGTTAACTGACCATTTTGCTTTTATTAATTTTTTTTGGGGGATAACTTTTCGGGGGAGAGGATAGCGTTCCGTTATCAGGTTTATGCCTATAATTGCGAGCATTAAACTAGCCCTCTTCTCCTAATACAGAGCGGAGAAAAGAACAGTTTGTGGTCAAAGTGAGAATACTTACTGCTCTATTCCCCGCTTTGGCGACATGTTCAGATGACCTTGGGAACTTAGAAAATACAGAAAATTCTCGTTTCTTAAAATACTGGAAGATATGTATTGATTTTTCTGGAGAAATTAATGTTAAGTTATTACAGAATTCAGATCCGACCAAGGGTATAGCATTAATAGTTAAAAACAACTATTTTGAAAGTCAAATCTAAATTTTTTTTAATTTCTGGTTTAACATACGCCAAATGGGTACTAAAATTATGCGGATTGACCAGAGGAACAAGCTGGTGCAAACATAATTCAGATCCGACCAAGGGTATAGCAGTAATAGCCAAAGATATATCTATTTTGAAGGTCAAATCTAAATTATTTATTTATTTCTAGTTTAACATATGCCAAGTGGGTACTCAAATTACGCAGATTGATCAGAGAAACAAGTTGGTGCAAACAGAATTCAGATCCGACCAAGGGTATAGCAGTAATAGCCAAAAATAACTATTTTCAAGGGCAAGCCTATATAACTTCTTTATTTTTGATTTAAAGTATAACATGTGGGTACTCTACTGACGCGGCTCAGCAAGACGAACCATAAGGTGCAATCAGAATTCAGATCCGACCAAGGGTATAGCAGCAACAGCGAAAAACAACTATTTTAAGGGTAAACCTAAATAACTTCTTTTATTTTTTTTTTTGTTCAAAGTGTAACATGTGGGTACTTCAATTACGCGGCTTGACAAGACGAACAAGAAGGTGCAATCGGAATTTAAATCTAACCAACGGTATAGAAACCGTTGTGATGGGGGGTAGGTGCCTATCATACACGATAACACTACATCATTATACTTCCAGCTCTTGACGGATGAACATCTACCTAGAGGGTCTGAAAGATGGCGCAGTTTTATAGGAACATGTGGAAGGTGACCTTCAGTAGTCCACTTGACACTACCTTCTACTTCTCTGACAATGAAGACAGAAGGTCTACGCTTTTAGTGGACAATGAGCGGTTTCGTCGAAGAATAATCGAGGTTGAAACACTTTTATCCAGTTGTTTGCTACGCAAAAAGCACCATATGAATACATGCACTGATTCAGGTCATAGTAACTGTTATAATTATACAACGTTGAGCAAATATTATTGAAGTTTTTAGTTACGGAGCTGAGGTCTTGACAGTCTAAGAGCTAAACCCTAACTAACACATGTAAACTAGTTATTGTGCGATGTAAAACTTGGTGGGGGGACTGGTATGGTGGGGGGACTGGTGTGGTGGGGGGAAGAGCCGAGTACCTAACCTATGTGCAAACGCTACATCACTATATGTCCAGCTCTTGCGCGGTACACATGGATTCACAAATACAAGACAATAATGTTTCTTCCACATCTTTATCTTTTAATATTTAACAAGCTGACACTAATGAAACGACTGATCAAATACAAGTACAAGAAGTGTCTACCACAACATCCTCTGATACAGAAGCAATTACGTTATCCTTGATGGGTTCTAACTAATGGATATTTTATTCAAAGTCTTCCTCCCTGCGCCAGTTGCCATCTGCCGCCTATCACCTGCCGCCTGTCATCTGCCGTCCGCCATCTGCTTCGCCCCACCACACTTTTACCCTCACCATTTCATTTGATACCAGAACGCTAGCTAGCGAATAGTCAGTACATCTCCGGCTCCCGACCGGTGAACATCGAGCTCTCCGAGACGCTCTTCACAAAATAATAATATTATGTCACTCGATCTGATAGATGTTTCTACTTCATTACCGTCAGGTAGTATTTCTACCTGACGATAATGAAATGGAAACACCTATCAGAACAGATCGGTGTCGAAAAAACAACATGGACTCTGCGCAGGAATCGAAGTATCTACCGTCTTTCATCAGAAAGCAAAGTGATGGCCGCAACTCGTCCGGATCAACAACATCGATGACAACGAACAACGGGGAACTATTGTAAACATGAATTATTGTAAATAAAATAAAGTAATATCTGTAATAGTACTACCTCGCACTCGTATCATTCGATTGCTTCATTCGATGGTTTTCATTCGATATTTCTTATCGGTTAACTATCGAATCACAATCGAATTTTACGAGTGTGAGGTAGATTTAAAAAAAAAAAACTTCCCCGTGACCTTGAACTTTGAACTTTCCCTCATTACGTCACAAAACCGTCTACGTCACTGGCTCAGCCTCAGATGACGTATATATTCACTCAGCCCATGCAGTCACGTGACGTGTGATGTCACTTTTTAATATATCCTAGATTATATTTATATAATGGTGTAGCTGTAAAGTATATGTATAATATTGTATATACATTGCCATATGATAGTATCAATCGCATAGAGTATATAATAGTCGAACCATGGAACATATATACATATAATTTACAGTATATAATATATATATATATATATATATATATATAATGGTGTATATGTAAAATAATTTATCATAGAGCATAGGTTGCCAGAACTGAGCAAAATGAGTTAAAATTTTAAAAAGTGTGGTTAGGAAATTTGGCGGGAAATAAAGTGCCATGGGCGCCGCCATCTTGGAATGACGTCACTACAAAATGCTGGCTTCTGATTGGCTTGCTATAGTGGGGCGTATCCTACTGTGCATTGTTAAATGGTGCATTTGCCACGTATATTTAAATTGATGGGAGTGGAATCACTTTACATAAAGTAAGCAGTTTATTTCTTTTATTTATAAAACAATAGTTAACGTTAGTAACATCTACCTACATTAATTGTTAAGTTTTTCTTAAGTTGTGTTTTTTTTCAAAACACAAGAATAAATATTTTTCTCATGAACAAGACATCACAGGATGAGAACTTATTGACTTAACTGAGGCTCAAAACAGTAAAAGCTATTTTTAATCAGGGTGTTTTGTAATTTAAATTTTAATCTTTAAATTTCCATATTTTAATGCTGGCTTATGGCGTGCCAGATAGTATATTGTATATTGAGTCAAAATTGTGTTTGTTAGTAATACAGCCTTGTGAGTTTGGAGTGCAATATTGAGCACATCTGAGATGCTGATACACTCTCTATCTCAATCTTAGCATTATCTCTCACCATCATTTAATATTTTTTAATGTAACATTATATCTATACAATTATTGCAGTCAATCCTAAATATTTATAATTTCATTTTTCCCTTAAAATCATTCCTAAAAAATGCTAGAGAAAATAATGCAAAATGTAAATTTGTGAATGAGAAAATTATCCTATTTCCACTATGTTTATTACAATTAATTTTCCTACACATAAAGATTTTGAACATGATTTAACTGGCTTTGTAGGAATGATTTTTTATAGTAAAATAATCTAGTCACACTTTGTGACGTATTACTGATCAGGAACTAAACTGCAGACAACTAATACTAAATTATTTTGGAGGGACGTGATCGTAAATTTAAAACATCTATAATAAAAACACGTTTCTATTGCAATGTTGGGCATTTGATTTAAATTTTTTGATTGGTTGCATACGAAAGAGCCAAAATGTACAGACAAATTTAACAAAAGTCAACTCTGCAGTAGATGGTGAAAACCTAGAATTACCTAGCTAAAAATTATTGACAACAAAAGTTTAGGAAATATGTTGCACGTAAAAATAAATTATATTTTGTCATCTCAATTCAATATTGACATGACAAAATCTCAATGTATCTAATTAGTATTTTTTTATGTTTAAAACTCGAGGTAAATTTAATTCAAACTGCGAACCACTAAATTAAGCCATAGGGACACACTTGTTAAAAGTAGATCTCTTAATTGCCTTTGGATGGTAAAAAATCTCTACAAAATTATTGACTGCTAAGGCATTAATGCTTTAAAACTTACAGGTAAAATATTTTTAACAACCCATATGCTAAGTATATTAATTATAATTGTGTATGTGTTTCCAATTTGACTCCGTATTTCAAAATATGTTTTACCACTAGGTATCTAACAAATGATATTACTTTATTTCACAACTCAATACGAAAAAACTCATTTAATTAACGACCAAAACCTTATAAGTACGTACAAAGCCGAACCTGGTAATATTTCCTAGCTAGGAATTCAGCGAGACAGTTCTGAGTTCAATACAGTGTAAAGCCATCCGATTTGAATACATACGAGGTGCCAACACCGTGTCGGAGCGATTGGCGAGAATCCCCAATATCATCCTGGTCAAGGGATATGAAGATATAATGGCACGAAGGATTTCCAATGCCATTTGCTGAACACCAGTTCACATTTGCTATGTTTTGGTAGTGAAGTGGTTCTGATCCAATAACTGGGCTTTGTAGTTAATCAATATCAGTAAAATCCAATGGTATGCCATTCTCAAGACTAAATTTAATTATTTTTCATTTGAATCTGTGAACGAAATCAGATTTTACCATTGTTTAAAGATTCTATTGTAATTTTATTTGACTTAAATCATAGGATTTCTTATATCTTGAATTCATACATATGTAACGTAAATTTAATTTGAAATAGTACCTCGATTAAACCATTTTAATTTGTTGCAATATAATTTTGTTGAACATGTCTCCTAAATAACTACTTCTAAACCAAAACCTTTTCCTATTGAAGTAGGTATAAAACTGATCAAGAATATTGATGATGAATATAGGTGAATGTATCAATAAATATTTATTTATTTTCTATCGTCTAAAATTCTAGATTCGCGTTGTAATTTCTCTCATATGCATCTTCATGTTTATAGGAAAGCAGTGAAGGATTGTGTTAGGTGGAAGTCAGGTTAACCATGGTTAGTATAATTATTTAAAATTATACACGGAAAGCTCATAGAAAACAGTCACAACCAAATACATTAGTTATGTATTATTTTTTAATTAAACTTACGCATAGACATAAAATTTTTGTTACTTTTTATAAGCGCAATGTAAATATTGTACAGAGATTATGATTGCATACGGTTTGTGTACTCTAAACATTCAAATAACTGTATCCTGATATGTTATTTTATTACTGTAAGAATAAAATTAAATTATTATGATAAATTGTATTGAAATATGTTTCTTTGCCATCTCGTAGTAAACCGATGGGTAAATCAAACTTGCAAACATTAACAAGCTAAATGAGGTATTAAAACTGATAAAATATTACCAGCAGACCACTTAAACTAGGACAAACTAAAATAATATGTATGAATAAGTTGTACAGGTTAACCTCAGCACCAACCATAACTGATTCTAAAATAAGCGAATGATAAATACAAATAAATAAGCAGAACCTTTAACACCGATGATTCGAACTGAACATTTTGTAACAAGACCGCGATCTAGCCAGTTTGATTTAAAACCTGCGATTGCGAAGGGGGAATGGTTATGCCAATTTATAGTGATTTAAATTCTTGATTTTCTGGTGATTCGGAGGATGCCCACAAATTCATTTTAATTTTAAGTCATTTGTTAAGTGAAATGGTTACACTACCGTACACGAACGATATGCACTTTACGGGCAACCATACAGCTACAAATAGATTTCACGTTGTATGCTTGAATAAGCATTTTTATATATCAATCTGATACGACAAAGCAAAACAATAATCTTACCACACTTTTAACAAAAACACATGAAAAGAAGAACATTAATTTTAATTATGATCTAACAAAGTAAAATAAAGTAATTTTAATCTAATATATCCGTAATACAAGTTTTTTTATGATTTAAGAGAGTCTCGCAAGACTTACAGCATATACGTTTTAGTACAAGACTAAGTTAAAAGTTAATTGCTGTGAGTTATAAATAAAGTTAACATATAGATACAAAAAAAATTTACCTCCATATAATTTATTTGGGTAAATACAAGATTGTAACAAGTGTTATGCTTTAGAATATTCCTACTGTAACAACACGTTGTAAACTTAACATTAAACTTTATGTTGGTCTAAGTACCTAGGGCAAGGAGAGAATATAATCCCAGGGCCATGATAAACATAGCAGTAACACAACTGCTGGCTCGTGTTATAACAATAAAACAACCCTGTCTAACTAACGGCCGTGGTAAACGTGTTTATATTAGGTTTGGGACCAGCTACTCACTACAGGGCACAGTAATCGTTAATGTTGGCAAGTTAAGTCTAAAGTGAAGAGCGAACATACGTTTACAATTAGTTGGTCTAATATAACGACACATTCTAATATTTAACAAACTTACACAGGCGTTTATACATGAATATCAATTAATAAAATTTTGTGTATGGAATACTTGCATCAAAAGCCCGTTATTATGATCCCTTTTGTAGCAAACCGGCATACCTATCTTCAAAAAATGTTACATGTATACCAAACGCTGTTGCAGTGTCAAACACTATCCTTCTTTACTTTTAATGCCATGTGTAATATTCTTTTTAAGTTTGATTTATAAACATGAATGTACAATAAGGTCGTTGATGTACCATAACAAATAAATAGTAGACTGTTTTACATAAACATTTATTACTTACTGGAGATGGATATTATTTACGAAATTATTTGTAAATTTGCTTACATATTATGCTACTTATCACATATAAAGTAATTGTAAGAGGATATAATCGAAATAATAGTGTTTACGCTACTGTTTATAACTTTTATATTTATAATAAAACCAGTATCCCTGGATAAACGTAATTACTACCACCATTTATCATCAAATACTTGAAATTGAGGACTTTTTCATTATGGTCATTACGTTTTACGTTATTTTTTATTTTTATATTAATAATATTACTTATTCATAAATCAAACTGTTCTCGCTAGACCATAGAGCCTTAGAAAGCCCCTAGATTGTTGTTAAATTCAGTTACAACTCAGTTAAGACTGGTTTCCACTTGTGACACCGGCCATTGCCATTATGATTGGCAGCACCGTCTAAGTCTACTGCCTTCTACCATTTTTTATGTACGTATATTTACCGTCTTGTGAGATAAGTAAATAAGATTAGATACTAATTAATTACTTTCTGTTTTAAGGTGTAATCAGGTTTGGTAAAAGTAACTATAACTGTGTCTTTTACATTATTATATATTTATTTTCATGATACAAGTATCTCAGTAAAACAGACACAAGTACCACAGATTTAAAAAAATAAAGTTCAAGTTACTAAAAGCCAATGCTAACTTCTTATTAATCGTTACAATCATAGATATGAGTTTAAAACAACTATAATAATATTGGCAAGTTGCAAGCGCGTGCTTATTTAATACTATAATTTTAAGAGTAATAAATAATTTATTATGTTATTAGGTTTACTTAAAGTATATTTTATTAACTCGGAGAGTAGTTTTAACAGGTTATTTCGATAAATAAAACGTTGCAACTTTAATCTACACAAGTAGTGCCTTACGATTGTTCGTCTTACAAACGAACCAATGCTTTAACAAACGAACCAATAGGATGAAAAGGAAATTTGTATGTTATTAGTCACCAGCATAAATATAGGGAATAGATGATTTGTAAATTGTTGAAAAATTACTCTTTAAAACCGTACCCGGTCCATACCATACGTTGGTGAGAGACTAAAAGATGTTGGATTTTTTTTAAACCCCAGGCCTCCGCCTCACGGGCTTCTTATATTACTTCCCAACGTCCAATTTTGACGTGTGATGGTCCACTGAAATTCTTTAAAACAACACATAACTTGAATGATTCCCCGCCCAAATTGGATGCGTCAACTCCCCCCTCCTTCGCCGCTATCCATAAGGCTCCGCCCACTGGATATCATGCTATTCTTCCGACTTGTAGCGTGATTTTAGCCAATTTCCATTGATCCATAAAATTTAGATTTGGATTCACTTTTTTATAACCCTGATCCTAGAGATCCACCCCCTCTCTTAATCATTGCCATGTTATTTTTATGGAGAATATATCTGTACTAATAAAGAATTATTTCAGCTGATTGCAAAAAAGCTCCTTAAACCTGCTCCCAGAGTGTAGGGGACCAAATATATTTTGGATACGTTTCCCCACCTAACGCTTGTTTCCACCCCACTAGCCTCCAATGTTGCAATGCTATGTTTACGGATAAAATATTCATATTAAATAAATATGGTAAGAGATATTGCTATGATTTAGACAGAGATTGTATCAGCTCTCAGATGTGTTCAATATTGCACTCCAGGCTGCGTCAGTAATGAACACTGGGCTGTACAATCAACACAACATGTGCTATGCGCATGGACTCCGTATACAATATTATATGATATGGCAGGCCATGAAAAGTTGACTGCGGTGTCAGTAATAGACATTGAAAATAAGTTTTAAACATGAGCAAAATTTCAAGCAGAAACATACTTGCTGGAAAATTTGCACTGAGATCTTATGAATCAAGTACTATGTTTTTTCCTTCGGGAAAGGTAAGCTTTTTTCGTCATATAGGAAAATCACGAAAATTATTTTTGAATTATTGTATCATAACCTTTCATCCGAATTTGCTATATTTTTTAATGATCTTGTAAAGTTACTATATCTTGGTGCTGATGGATCCGTAATACACATTATAAAATTAAAGTACTATTTTAATATATCTTCAACAATACTTTGAAATTACGATAGTGACATCATGTTGTAGAGCTTAATAAACTAACATTCTAATATTTTTATAATGTTTTTATATTGAGTAGTGCTGGAGAAAAGTAATGAAAACGTTGAATATACAGTATACAGCATATTATAGTATACAGTGTATTACAATATTCAGTATATTACAGTATACAGTACTTTCTTTTTTAATACTTTTAATGAGTATAGTAATCAAATGGCTCTGTATGTTAGGTATGATTTTACAAGTTTGTAATTGAAATTATATTTCATATTTGGATAAAATATAAACTTGTATATGATTAAGGTTTGCCTGCTCGCTTGTTTGCAACTCTGATCTCAAGAACGGCTATAACGATTTCCTTAAAATGCAGGAATTAAAATGTTCCTTCTGTGTTAAAATGTTGCCTAGACAGGTTCTATCCCCAGGAAAAATAAAATCCCAAAAACTCGTTTAATAGTTTTAAACATTAACATTGGGCTAATGGAGTTTAACAATTTAAACTAAGAATTTTAATAGCCATCCATTTAACATCCAGTTGACTGCGTCAGAGTAATATTCATATAGTTTAAGTATCAATCTGTGATTTCCTGAAATCATACACAGTGAAAACCTGCAGGAAAGAGGCGAACGAGCGAAGCAGATCTAATTTTATTCAAGCAAAGCTCGGTTCCTAAGAACTAATTTGTAAAAGGAGTCATATCTGTTTATAACTGCTGCATCCTACCAGAGATAAAACTACTAAGCCTCTCGCCCTTCAAAGATTCGCGTGCCCGGTTAAACCATATAATATGAAACTGACTATTTGCATTTAATTTTAACGGTGTTGCGATAAATATTGTGGTGAAACGATCAGAACAGATGTCACGTTGATTGGTATTTATCATGTATATCTAACAAATGTATTGCTTGTCTTTTTAATCACTAAACGCAAACACATACCAAGTTTCATCAATATACATTCATAAATAATATTTACTGTCCCAAAGCAATCACAATGTTTTTATTTTTTTATTTTCAGTAATTCACCTTATGAGGTCCTAGTAGGTACTTCTTCCCGAAGAACGCGTCTATATAAAAACAGTTTCATGTATTCACTTATTTTATACAAAAATGACAAAACGATTATTTATTTAAAATATGTATTTAATTATTTTTTAACAAAGCACATCACCTAGGTTTTCTTTCGTAAATTAAAATTAAGCCTATCAGGTTTAAATATGATATGCAATTAAACTATCTCTTTATTTATATCTAAACGTAAAATAGTATCGTAAACATACTTCTCTTTATTCCATCACGTTTATGATTGTTAAAACCCAAACTTAATTTAATTTACTTACAGTCAAGTCGTATTTTTGAATAATAAGAGAGTTTACTTGCATGCATTAAACTAAATATTTTATTGACTTCGCTATCGTTGTCTTCCTCTAAAGATTGCAGGAGCATGCTTCCGTCACTTCAGCATCTTCAGCTTACTCTGCTGAAGATGCCGATGTAGCGAAAGCATGCTCCTACGACCAACAGTGTTAGTGAGTGCAGTTCGACGGAAGACAACGTTAGCGAAGTTATCGACTCTACTGCACGGCCCAACACAACAATGGATCTAAATATTTATTGATTGGGTTACTTGGCAAAGTTCTTTTTTCTATTTCACTGCTCGAAAATTACGCTAATTTTTGTGAAGAAGTGACAAATTACAGTCGAAGAAGTTTTAATAAATTCTGCTCGTTAAAAGTTTAAACATTGAGATTTATCAACGCAAATTTATTATTTCCCTAAGACAATAATGTACCTTTAGTTGTTAATGTATTCTTAATGTATTAAGATGATTAATTTAAAAATTTAACAAGAACTAAAATAAGTAAATTAGATAAATACGTGTTGTGTGCAAAAAACAAAAACAAACTAAATATTCAAGGAATTTAGACGAAATCTCATTAAGTCAAACCCATCAGATCCGTTCTATTAACTCCCGTAATAACCTTTAATTAATTTAAGCTTTCAATATTCATGAGTTTATATGATCATATGAAAAACAATCCCACAAAAACCAATAGTAACATCCTCGTTATTTGTTAATGATGTGTTAGGATTTAACGTATTTGATTCCCGGGAGCTCAATCATAGTATAGCATTTATAAAGACTAAAACCAATCAATTCGGCTTATTATTCACACTGTGATTGAAAACCTCTTATGGTTCTTGTATTTCTTGTGATTTATATTGTGTCATCTGATCTGTTTTGTGTTCTTTTATCAAGATTATTTTGTGTTTGATTTATAATAAAGTTTTTTAAGTTTTGATAATTTAAAAGGCAAGGGGCTCTTGTCTCTAGCAGTATAACAAAAATCTAAAGACACAATAAACAGCTACTAATGAAGACACTACTAATGTCATTAATAGTGATGATGAAGTATGACAGGTCGAAGTAGAAATACTAAGAATGTTATAAAGAGGAAGGCAATATATGAGTTTTCTGGATTTAAATGGTTTCATAAGTAATTAATATATTACGAGGAAAGTGATTTTGTTGATTCAGTGCGTGTTATCATATCTGTTATGATACTGCAGATAAAATATTATAAATTTCCCATTTCATTCTAGTACTAACAAAGCCACAACCATTACAAACAATAATATTAATTCTCGAATGTTTCCTTCATTAGTACTGACAATGTAAAGTTGCTTCCTACGGCTTTTAAAGCTTTTAAAGCCTCTCCTGATCAATTCCTCGTCTTTCAACTTGTTTGAAACCTCTGTTGAACAATTCTGAAATGGCGTCTTTTGGCGGTGTTGTGCAGCACATTTTTACTATCCAAGAAATCATTCAAACCTTCTCGATCATTTGGATTTCTTTAGTTCGGCCGTCCGGCCACACTTTACTGCGAAGATCATCTGGCAAGATACTCAATTCGCCATTAGTCCTTTAGTTAAACAAATATTTCCAATTAAACCTTACACGTTATTTGACTAATTCGTTGTATGGTTTTCTTCAGAATCTTGAGAATACCACAAGTTTCATTGAATGTTTAATGGTATTTACTTGTTAAACAGTGGATAATAATAATTAACAGAGTGTATTTAAATGGATTCGCGCAAACGATATCATGGCTGGTCCTCTCAATCCCAATGAGTACGGTATAATTAAGTATCAACGCAAGCACGTTTGAACAAATGGGACTAAATAACTCCTGCCAACGGTAAATTGTTCATGTTCCTCTGAACACGCATGTGGTTACAATTCACATTGGAATTAGCAAGTATTCTGATGATGCGAGTTTTCCAATCAAGAATAACGCTCGCTTTAAGATATCGCTTAAGAGACTGTCATTTTTTGGTTGATGGGTTCCCACTGGGTCGTGGTATTATCTAGAAGCAAAAGGGATTAGTAACTGTCAGAATCGAACCCGAGACCGCACGGACGTACAACCAGTTGATCTTACCTGAATATGCTTCCTTGAAAGCGAAAGGCCTGTTCAGTTAGAAATTATAATTTATTGGAATATAAAATGTAATGTTTGTGTTTATTATTCAGAATCTAAATAATTTACAATAGATATCTGTCTAACATTTTCTATCCGCTTTACAGGTAAGTAGTTGCCATAAAGAGGTTGTACGTAAAACGAATACCCCCGTTGCAGCAAACCTGTATACTCAGCGAATATCCAGTGCATATATGTGTCTCACTACTACATAGAGCAACTTACCAAGATTCACAAAAATACATTTCTAAATAAGTGATATAATAGGGGTAAGAATAACATTAGGGCTGAGTACGCAGGTTTGCGGCAACGAGGAAGATAATAAATATTTTTGAATGCAATTATAAATATAACTCAACCAGGTGAAGCTACATACCAAATTTTATTAATTTAGGTTCATAACTAAGGGAGATATAAAACTTGACTTATTCTCCATATGAATAACATTGGGGCCGAGTATGCAGGTTTGCTGCTAACGGGTAAAATCAATAAACAACATTTTTTGTGCAAACATCAATATACCACAACTAGTTGAAGGCACATACCAATCAATATATTCATAAATAATCAGAACATACCATTTTACTTATTCTCCATAAGGAGAACATTGGACAACGTACTGTGTTTAGCACTTTGAATATCTCTGCCATGGTTGGACGTAGAACAACAATTAAAACACCAACATTATTTGTTTGTAGATCTTAACAAATTGGTAAAAATAAATGTGAAGTTTTTAGTAAATTTATCTGAGGAAAATTCAAAAACCTTTTTCCCATAAGATTAACACAGAAAATTTTATGGATGCGTTTTTTGACTTTTCTCCGCAACCACTTAACCTAGATTAATGATTCAAAATACTAAATCATTTCTTTTTATATATAAAATGTCTTATAATAATGTTATAAACCAAATTGGGTGTTTTTAAAATTTTAGGGGAAAAAGTAAAAAGACTGATTTTTGGACAATTTAAAACCCCCATAAAACTCCCTTTCCACAGGCCGATAGATCTGGTTTTCGAATTTATAGTCATAAATTTTACTCTCCACATTTTTGCCAAATTTTATCAAAATCGAGCGTTTCTTTCAAAAGTTATCGAGGTAACGGACATATATATAAAAAATTGAATAAATAGTGATTTTGGCATCTGTGGGCCTCAAAACAAAAAGTTATCATGGTCTCGGGCTCAAGTCTTACCATCATCATCATCATCATCATCATTGTTGCGGATTAGGAAACCCCAGCATAGCTGCTAGTCACATCTTCCACAAGCGAGAATATTGCGCAGGTTACCGGAAATATAGGATATAGCAGGAAAGGAAAGGGTGGGAAGGGTGACGGCAGCCAAATCGACCCTTCAGAGGGCCAACTCCAGTGCCCCTGTGACAGCTGGGATGAGGCTCTCAAACAGGGGACCCTCATTTTGCCCTCCAACTGGTCAACTCAACTGGCAGGGTATCCATGTACAACAGCCAGGGACCATTCATTCTCAGGTTGGCAGGTGGGGACCAAACCCGGAGATTCTGTCCCTAGCTGCTGCAAATGGAGGGACCAAAGGTGAAAGCGAAGTTTGTCATAATGGACCGCCAAAAGACTTACCATATGTAATGACAACTTCATTTGTTGTCAGCCAATGTCACCCAATGTCAGCCTCAAAACTGGTAAAGACCAGTATCTTAAGGTAGTCCTGGGACAAGTATTACCATGCCACCTACGGTAATAACCTCTTCCCCATAGGGGAAATCGCTAAAATTATAATTCTATATAGATTATATTTCTCATATACCCCAATATACTCCAGCGAGGAGTTTACTAACAAATAATTCGTTATTCGTTAATACCAAATAGTAGTTGAATGATTTAAATATTTCAAAAAATGCAGAAGGTAGCTGATCGTTTTTGATTTTATAGTATTTGGTTATTAATTTTAGCTAAGTAAACCAATCGGATGAAACTAAAATGTCCGTTTTGCTGATAAAATCCTCAGATAACCAAGCGCCATTCATATACGATTATTAATTTCTCATATATAGTGTGCCAATGTTGTTTCAAAGAATACACTTTTTTAGATTGCGTATTTATTCTAGTTCTTTGCTTTATACATTTTTAAAGCGTACTAATTAACTTCTATTTTTGATTATTGTACTTTAACTTTGTTTTTAAATCTCAGAAGATGTTTAGTTTGCCTTTTAAAAATTAAAGGTAGAACTATATGAATACCGAATTATTAACGTAAATTATCTATCCACGAATAAACTTAGCAAAATAGAATCAAATCCCCAGCTTTTATTAAAATGGTGCGCTAATTCAGAGAAAGAAACGTTAAAATGAAATCTTTGTGAACCAAGATAAAGAGCTTCATAGCTGTCATAAAAATAAAAAATAAAACAATAAATGAGTTACGTAAACCAATGTTTATAACAAAGCACATATTGTTATGATTACTGGATGTAATTTAATCACGTTTTACAACACTTCAAAACTTGTTTACACTTTTGACACCGGCCATTGCCATTGTGATCGGTGGCACCGGTCTAAGTCTACTGCCTTCTACCATGTTTTATGTACGTATATTTACCGTCTTGTGAGACAAGTAAATAAGATTAGATATATTAAATTAATTACTTTCTGTTTTAAGGTGTAATCAGGTTTGGTAAAAGGAAGTATAACTGTGTCTTTTACATGATTATATCTTTATTTTCGTGGTACAAGTATCTCAGTAAAACAGACACAAGTACCACAGATTAAAAAAAATAAAGTTCAAGTTTCTAAAAGCCAATTAAATTCTTATTATTCGTTACACTCGTTCTACGTCAAGATATGAGTTTAAAATAACTATAATAATATTGGCAAGTTTAAAAAGTGTGCTTATTTAATACTATAATTTTAAGAGTAAGAAATAGTTTGTTATGTTAGTAGGTTTACTTAAAGTATATTTTATTAACTCAGAGAGTAGTTTTAACAGGTTATTTCGATAAATAAAATGTTGCACCTTTAATCTACACAAGTAGTGCCTTACGATTGTTCGTCTTTGATCGTTATTTCGGGATTTTTTAATGTTTGAAATATAGAAAAATTTAAGGCCTATTCTTTCTTTTGATATTATTTTGCGATTTGTCGGAACAAAGGAAACCATCAAATATCACTCTTCTAATTCCCCTTTTGTAATACATAAACTTTCTGAACGTGGTGTTTATGTATTACGCGATGTTCGTGATTTATGATACGTGATGTTCTCCAAGTTAACAATTCGGGATTCTAACTTTGAGCAGATGCCACACTGTTCGGTATTCGGTCGAATATTCGGGCGTGTTCACAGATAGTGTGATACAGACTTTGTTATACAACATCACCCGTATATAGATTATAGATTTACATTGGTGATGGTAAATGAACATTACCACTTAAAACACTTTTCCTTACAATAAGTAACGAAATACTTTGAATAATGCAAATAACCCTTATGATATAATCATCACCCACGGCATGTACAATGTCGTACTGTGTGTTTATGATGTGTTGACTCTAGTAAACAATACCGCTAGTTAGAAAACAGGCATTTTCGAAACAACTTGTTGAAAAATTGTCATTGTTCCTTAACCAGACAAATGCGACCTTATTCAAACTGTATCGCTTAAATATCAACAAATGTAATGATGTAATTCACTTGTGTCGCCACCAAGGTAAAGGTAAGTACTCAACCGCGTTGCAACTAGAAATTTGTATTCGCTTTTTGTTAGCTTTTTCCCCTATAGGGAAAAAGCTATTACCGTAGTCGGCATGGTAAGACCTAGGCTCGGGACCATGATAACTTTTCGTTTTGAGGTCCCCAGACCACAAATACACCATTCGTTTGAAACTTTATGCACGATGACTCTCGTAAAAATTATCCGATTTTGATGAAATTTGGTATAAACGTGTAAAGCACCATTTATGACTTTAAGTTCGAAAACCAGCCAGATCGCTCCATCCAAAGGGGTATTTTGTACACCAAAAATGGGTTTTTAGAATTTGTTTCAATATAATTTTTTAAATAGTCAAATTTTACTTGTCACCATTGGATTTAGCTTAAAAAACACACAATTTGGTATTTTGATCATTTCTCTACGTCAATTGGTTACCGAGATATTGAAAGTGCTTAGCACAGTACGTTGTCTAATGTTATTCTTATGGAGGAAAAGAAAAATAGTATATCTCGCTTATTTATAAACGTATACTGACGAAACTTGGTATATGGCTTCATCTGGTTGTGGACTATTGATATTTGCTCAAAAAAAATTTTTGTTCCAAAGGCTCCCGTTGCAGCAAACCTGCATACTCATCCCCATATTCTTATGGATAATAATTAATGCTATGTCTCCCGCGTTAATTATGAACATCAATAAATAAAAACTGGTATATGACTTCACCTAGTTGAGTTATATTGATATTAACATAAAGACCCATTTGTTTAGCCGTTGATGCAGTAAACCTGCGTACTCAGCCCCAATTTTATTTTTAAGGAGAATAATTAAAATTGTATATATCGCTTATTTGTGAATATATTTTTATGAAACTTGATAAGTGGCTTTACGTAGTATTACGACATTTATATCTCCATTGGAAATTCACTGAGTGTGCAGGTTTGCTGCGACGGGGGTATTGATTTTAATTCTTCGGCATGCTATTTACACAGAATGTATTAAGTTACCTAAGGGTCTATTCACACTTTAAGACACATTTGGCATGCATTTGACTGTGCAATAATTGCAAACACTATTGTTAGAAAACAAATGTTGCCGAATTAAAACGAGGGAAAATGGTAGTCGTGATTAAAATAAAATTACTAATAAATTAACATAAACAACGTAATTTTCTCAATTAATTAATAATGTTCTATCAACACAGTCATTTCCAAAAAAAATAATAATTTTTAAATTCTTCACAACACAGGAAATAGTTTTTTTTTTAATGAAACAAATAGTAAAATTCAACTTTTCGCAGATTTACAAAAATATTCTACAGTTTTATATGTAAAATAAATAAAAACATAAATTTAGTCTATTTAAATATTTAATGAAAATATATAGTTGCAGGTTAAACGCATAAACAACAGTTTCAAAAATGTAAAGCGTGGCCAGTTATGTGGCACAGTTTAAGAAATGTTCTCTTTACTAGGTAACATTTTTGCAATCACTTGACATTATTGCTTTCGTTATTTCAATATCGGCAAGATGGTTTTTAACAAATATTAGCCTTAATCATATCAGGAAAACACAAAGTTAAAATAATTAGTAGCCATTTTCTAGAGTTTACTTTTAATAATTGTTAAGTTAACAATGTAGAAACCGATTACATTTGATATGTGATTACTGGTAAATTCTGACAACATAATGTTTTGCATTTTAAATAAGGAAATTTCACCGAATCGTTTGACACACCAAAGATGATTACAGAATTGTAGTTTTAGAAAATTATATCAGCTATATAAAACCAAACAAAATTATATTACATGATCTTTATTTGAATGAGTATAAAAGAAAAAAAATCGTGTATGAGGTTAATAATAAAATGCCACTACAAAGATAAAATGGCTGCAAGGTGCGTGATGCTATGTTTTGCACACCGTAGAATACTGTCAGCGATTAGTTGTCATGTTTATGAACACCTTTTTAAGCAATCAACTAAATGAAAAAACTCCCGTGGAATAATATTGTGAACTAATCCTATAGGGTAAGACCGGAAGTGTATAATTTTCGAACCCAAAAATGCACTTAGACGAATTTTATGGCTACGGTCAGATATTTTATGGCTACCTACAAAATATGCTAAGGAGGTGAAAGTATCCAACAAAAAATTAATAATTGTTTGGAATAAAAATCTATTAGAAACGAAAAACTACAGATATTTATTTTCTACAGTTATAATAGTGACTGTAGGATAAAAAATAAAAGTATGAGCCATTTCGCCGGTTTAATTATTTCTAAGACTTTCTGTTGCTGAGGTTCTAGTAATAAAGGTTATTTATTTCATGAAGTTCTACCCTAGTGACTACGCTAAACTTTCCTCTATGTATTATTACATCACTTGTCTATTTATTGTCCAAGAAGTGGAGATGATCCACTCAAGAATGTGGCTCAATAAATGTTAATTGTAAATGTACTAGCCAAAGGTTTGTTTAACTATGTTCCAGATGGCCCGCGTATGTTGTGTTCTTATTCTTGCTGTAGCATGCTTCACATTCGTTGCCGGTTCGTGTGAAGATGGAGTCGTCAAAAGCATCAAAGAACTCCGTAAAGGCAAAGACGACTCCTGTGTGAACAACATTGTAAGTCAGTGACGGAAAATGTCCGCAATAAATCATTAAATAATATAAATTCACCGTTACCCCCATTGAATTTCGAACAAAGAATAATAAGAAAGTTGTGCCTTTTTGAAAAAAAATATTTATAGGCTCATCGAAATATACACCATCCAAGTAAACAATTAATTGTACATTTAATGTCAATATATTGCATGCAATTATCATAAAACCACTGATACGTATTATGAAAATAATTAAACCGAAAAAATAGTAACGAAATTTCACTTTATGTAAAGGAAAATTTTTCAGCATTAAAATTCCAGTAAAAACAACCTCATATTTACTAATAAAGTGTTATTTTAACATCGAGCATTAATATCACACTATTTGTATTTGCATAAAGACCTTATGTGTTATGAAGATAGTGTTTTTTCTCGTGGTAAAACTTAAAATTACAAAAATATATACATATAAACTATGTATTGTTTCTGTGTTTACAATCTATATTAAAAGTAATTATTCCCACCAATATAGCAATAAACTAATAAGAGATGTATGTAGTAATTTAAATATTTGACGGAATTCTTATTTCAAAACAGACTAATTATTGTCTTGGAAGTGTTTTCAGTTCTACGAATAATATTATTATAACCCTGTTTTGTCGGGCCAGGTCGGTGACTGGGGCATTGTCTATGTCAGCGGATCCTGCTCCGTGCCTGGAGGATTTTCCAATTCGACCTGTCAACTTTCCACCTTCTACAAAGACAAGGATGGAAAACACCGATCTGCTCATAATGGGTAGGCACATTATATTTAACAATGTATCATGGAATTTTATAAAATTGTTTCTCGTTATCAGATTTATGTACAGTTACTTAGCGATTTTACATCAGTTTAATACTCTATTTTATCTTTTTCCGAATAAGTTAAGCCTCGAAATATAATTTTAAAATCATCCAAAGTTAAATTTCTTTTTTTTCAGAGTTCTGGCAGGGGGTTACATTTTGGACTTCAAGAATGGCGTGCAGTTGGTGATTGGTAAGTCAGCTGATTTACTATTTGATTCAAAAACACAGCTGTGAGCTGTCAAAGTAACACTCAAGTGGTAAACCGATATGTGATTTTCCTTTGAGCCAATTTTTTCCCCCATAAGGTTTTATACCTAAAGGACACTGAGTCATCGGTATTGCAAACCCAAGAAAATGGAGCGAACCTATTACACAACTAGAAAAATATTAACTGTCTTCGCACAATATCCATAATAAATAGAGTGGTTGAGATGAATTACATTCAGCGGAAATTAATTTTATAGATATGTGTGAATAATTTTAAAGCATAAATATAATATCACTCAAGTATATAATCATTTCCAGATCCAGACACGGGGGAAGTTCTAAGGCACACCCGCGTCGTCTACGCTTCCCCTGACTACGACGTTGTTGCGTTTTACACTTGCAGTGTGAGTGGTAAGTCACAATTAGAGAAAGTTACTACAATGGGGTTTCATGGGTAACTAGTTTTTGTCACAGCGAAGCACAAACTAAAGATTATAAAAACCACTGACTCATTAACATTAAAAAGAAAATTTCCATTACTAATTTGAATTCGGTTACTTTACTAAAATATAGCGGCTGCATCAAGAGGCAACGCATCATCAAAGTGTTAATCCCAGTATTAGTTATGTAAGAAAGATGACTGCTTATCAAATTCCAGATCTCACCACCAGATCTTAATCAGTGGTAGTGGCCACTGGCCTTAGAATACCACTCTACAGCTTTTTCCAATATATTTGCTCACATTTACACAAATAAATTGATTGTATTGCAGATTCAACGTTTTATTCACCTCATTAACAACATTTTAGAATCAAAATACTAATAATACTGCTATTCATAGTCATTTTTTAACTTTTCTATGATTTGCGTTTATGGTTTTGGCTTTCCCAGTGCTGTAATCCAACTAAATACTTTATCAACGAGTGAATTTAAAATTAAGTAATTTCAATGTATAAAGTAACATATTAGGCAGGAGTTGACTGGATTTGATTTGTATAAAGTATAATATACTTTAGTATATTATACTAACCTTTCACAACTATTTTAAATATAACATGCACTGTATACTTTAATATATAACATAACATTTATATTAACATAACATAATATTTAACATAACACTGTATACTTTAATATATACTTAAATATGTATTCTTAAATCAGTTTAAATATTGTTGTGCTGCCCAGGCCCAGACGTATCGGTAGGTTCAGTGGCGGTTTCCACGAAAGTCATTACATCCCCATCAACAGCGAAACTAGTGGCAAAGGCAGAACGGGCCCTGACAAGAGTGGGTCTCGCCTTCGGAACACCGTTAACGGCCTGCTACAAAACATGTTGACAGGAACAAATGTGTACAATCAGTTGATACTTCTATACAAGTTTTATATATATATACATATACATATATATATATGTATATATACATATATATATATATATTTCTCAAACATAAAACAAACTATTGTTTAATTTTCCTTACAATACTTTTTTAGTGTTTATAACTTTAATCTCGTGAATTTAGCCGAAATAGATAAATGTGAATTTTTGTATGTTGTGTTCAAAAGTTCTGTTTTAGGAAAATGTTTCATGTAATTCGAGTACTCAATGTAATCCTATGGGATAAAAAATTCGAAGTGTTTTGAAAATAGTTTTATTAAATACTGAACCAAATAATTCAAATAGCGAACTTGATCTCACCCAGTTATAAACAATATTACTATTTACATTAAAACTAGATAGCAATTACTTTATATTTCAGTGTTTAATATAGGAATATACTCACTTAATAAACTTATTTGATAACACTCTAAATGCAGATCATTCTAATCTGACAATTAAAGTGCAGAAAAAGCAAACATTAAAAAACTAAAGCATGTTACATTTAAACTTCCGTTTGTCAGACAATTTTAACTAGTTGTAAATTAAATATTTTGCAACAAAACATTTGGGAAAACCACGTGTTTATTTAAACAAGAGTCTGACAGTGATTTTCATAATTTACTTGATCTTCATTTTATCAATGTGATGTTTTTTTTAGTGTAGCATAAATATTATAGTATTACATTTCCATTATTACACTGGTCCTTTATTTATTCTGATTTAAATATTGGAATAATTGTTATATCTTGTGTACATATAAGCTTGATACCTTGATAGAAGAACCAGTAAAATATGATTGATGTAAAGTTCCACGAAATTGTGTATGACATATATTTTTATAAAATTAATAACACAGTGACACAGATTGATAAGAGTTAAAACTGGTAAATATTTTTAATTGGTTTAAAAACTGTCCCATTTTAATATTTTGACTATGACTCAAGCAACTTTGTTCCTATCTTTACTTGAGCAACTTTGTTCCTATCTTTACTTGAGTCTTTGCATGCATTTGTAACGGTAATGTCAAACAAATTGGAAATGCCATGAATTTAAATTTGAAATAAAATTACATTTATGCTTAAAAACTAAAATGTGTGTACACTTCATAATTAAATCAACTTCCCTGTTCATACGGTGGTAATCACACTGTTTCCAGGTGACAAGAGTTGCACGCGACAAACTTCAATCTATAGACAATGGACATCATAGAACTTGTGTAACTGTAACTTACATCCACTGTGTAAGTGGTTTAGTAAAAAGAGAGGAATTTTACAAGTTTACTGAGGAATATTTACTTAAAGTGATCGTTGAAACATTAATTTGTAAGTTTTGATGAATTTTCGATATAACTATGAAAATAACTCAGGGTTTTTAATTTGCCGTATTGTTTACTCAATGAGACAGTAGTTTACTCAATGAGACAGTAATTTCCACAACGAGAAAATATTTTACACTGAAACCGATGTTTCATAAATAAGCCTTGAGTTTTCCCCATAAACTGAGACAATCTATATTATCAGTAACCTAACAAACTAAAATGGCTAACCTTAATTATTTAATATTAATCATGACTTTTATTGTGCTTTTTATTCAAAGTTTACTACATATTTTTGATTGTTTGAAGATATGATTTTAAAATTACTATCAATTAACGGTATAGTGAGTACAGTTCATCAATATAGTATAGAATAATTCATAAAATTACTTGAGTTTTATAAACAGTGATGTAGCGTTCTTAGCCATCAGTTTTGAAGAGATTGATGAAAATGCAAAACACAACTGGGATTTATACAAAATATGTTTAAATAATTAAATGGCAAACTATCAAGCATTGGGAGAGAACCAATCGTGATTTGAATGCAGATATTTAACCCAAATAACAAACTCTGACTGGGTCTCGGTTAGAAGTTGAGGTTTTATTTCTGACTCATAGAAGGGTGTTCAATGCACTTAATACACGTGGTATTCAGTATTTATAAAGTACTGCTGAAAGTACAACAAGGAGGAGTTTAATAAGTAAAAATAAATATTCTTTTCCTACAATTTCATAAACAGAGCTTTTCATAAATATATGAATACATAAAACCCTACATAAATCATAAATGTATTATAAATAATTCAACGAGATATTTTTTAAATGATTCTCATGACACAGAGAAGATTCTTTCAGTTATTTTCCTTTTACAATTTTAATATTTATGGATACAAGGTTAGGCCTTAGAGTCGTGGCGAGATTTGAGGTATAGTTTTTATCAATATTAATAATTCTATAAAAGAGATATATAAAAACAAAGAAAGTTTATCTACATTTGATCATTTGTTTTGGAGTGTATGTACTGCTTTCATCGGCAGTCGGTTAAAATATATTCGTCTATAGTTTTGATTGGTTATTGAATTGTTGTTTTATTTTGCATTTATCTTTCTTTAGTTTGTGATGACCACTACGATAGGTGCATGAAATTGGTCCATCCTGTTACGTTTCATCTAAAAATTAAGAGTATTATAAAGAGTGACCGAGCCAAGCCGTGAGACACTGCAACTATTTCATTTTGATGACTCAAAAACTGGCCGAAAACCGTCGTATTACTCAATCTTAATATTGTAGCTGCCAAATTGCGACGGTCACCAATTAGTGAAAATAATATGATAAATCAAGGAATCTAGCAGTCAAAAGGACTAAGAAGATTCAACATATTGTAGAATTATTTTTAAAAAACTTGTAAAATTCAATACTTAATAAGTAAACGTATTCTTATTTAAACAGCAACAAAGACAACAAATACCCCCGTCGCAGCAAACCTGCATACTCAGGGAATTTCTAATGAATATATAACATAACACATTAAAACACTTAACAGGATTCAAAAGAAATGTATTCACAAACAAGCGATATTTAAAATATTTACTATTCTTCATAAGAATAACATTGGGGATGATTACGCAGGTTTGCTGCAACAAGGTATACAAAATAATGGGTTTTTAAGCAAATATCAATAGAACTCATCTTAGTGAAGTCACATCCCAAGTTTCATCCATATACATTCATAAATAAGTGATATATAACATTTTAAGTATTTTCCATAAGAATAACATGGGGACCAAGTACCTAGGTTTGCTGCTACAGGAACCATAGGCGAAAAATTGTTTTTTTGTGCAAACAACAATAAACCACAGCCAGATCAAGCCATATACCAAATTTCGCCAGTTTATGTTCATAAATAAGCGAGATATACAATTTTTCTTTTCCTCCATAAGAATAACATTAGACAACGTACTGTGTTTAGCACTTTCAATATCTCGGTAACCAATTGATGTAGAGCAATGATCAAAATACTAAATTGTTTGTTTTTTTAAGCTGAATTCAATGGCATAAATTGAAATTTGATTTAAATTAAAATTACATGTAAAAACCCCACAAAACACATTTTTGGGGTACAAAACCCCCCAAAAACCCCCCTTCGGATGGTGCGATTCATCTGGTTTTCGAACTCGTTCAAATAAATGGTACTTTACACATTTTTACTAAATTTCATTAAGATCGGACCTTTTTTACTAAAGTTATCGTGCTTACGGACATATATATATATATATATAGATACCATTCATTAGTTCATACCTCCACTTCCGAATTCCTTAGTCCTTGCTTCCATAATCTAACTGTTATATCTTGACTAGTTGAAAAGATATATCTGTCATCCAATTTGAGTATATGTTTACAACAACGAAAACAACAATATAATTTATATATACATAATAATATTTTTTCATTTTCATACTTGAAAATTTATTAAATATTGCTTCCAGGAGGCAATAACTAATGGTAACACATCACATCAGTAGGTCAATCATAGTTACTTGCTTCCGGAGGCTGTTATATATAATTGGCGCGTTTCATTTAATATATACAGTATAGATTATTGCTTCCACCCTCGGATTCTCATGCCTCCGACGCCACGCGATGTATACTGTGTGTACTGTAGCATGCTAAACGGATAAGGAGGATAGCTGTTAGGCTAATAACTTATTTAGTAATAATAAAAAATCTAAGAGGCTGGTAATCTCAGGGCTCTGGGGGGGGGGGGGTTGAAAGGTTGTTTGACCATTTTAGTATACCCTCTAATTTAGGGTAGGAACGAAAACATTTATTTTAAATGGGTAGAGTACAACAAATACAAAAACTGAATCGTAATTAGCAGGTTTTTCATTGCAATGTTAGAGTTAAGGGAATTATATTATTAGAAAGCCCCCAAAGCTAGGTTCAAGCAGATCTTTATTAGATTGTTTCGGTCAGATGTAACAATTTGAGAATCAGAATTAACGTCTTGGAAGACAATAAATTATCCCATTCTTATTTTCAGAGTCTCCAAAAAATGTGCACCAGAATTTTCTGCAAAATGTTACTAAACCAAAATGTTTTGCTATATTTACAACGAAATTTTACCCAAAATGTGTTGAAACTGTTCAGAACCAAGAACAGAGTTAGAACCATATAGAAATTATCAAGTAAAAAAAATTAAAAATGAGTTGGAAAATAATGAGTTATTATATATTTTGAAAGGATTCGATACATTTATTCACAATCGGAATTCCAAAAACCTGAGTTGCCACACGCCCATCTATTATTAGTATGAGACAAGAAGAACTGAATTAGCGATACAGATGATAATATTGATAAAATCCTTGCTCATCAAAGTGAAATATTGCTCGATTTCGAGCAAAGGGTCCATTAGTATATCTCTATAAAGGTTAGAATTATTACAAATCTATCGCTCAGCGAGAACCTCAGAAATATTAAGCTCTCACATCATTTCTAACTGCCACTTTGGACAGAACATGCAAAAATTACATGTCGAAATGTCGTGTGTACAGTTTGCGAGGTGGGTAAAGAAACTCTGCGTGAACGAAAGGGCGCACCGACACCGCATTCTGCTTGAGGTGCGTCGGAGAGGCGCACCAACCTGAGCCTGTAAAATTATGCTGAGCCGCCATCGCGCACCGCATCGGTCCCTGCGTCGTCGTCGACTCAAGCGGCTACAGCATGGCGCATCGGATCTGCGAAGTAGTGTGATCTAAAGTGACTTACGAGCGCCTTCACACTATGTCGCTGCGACCGGGTCGCAGCCACCCTTCGGCCACTTAACCCGTCGAAATTGTATTTAGCCTTTGGAGCCCTTCACACTAGTGGGTCGCAGCGACCCACTCCGTGGCAGCGACTCGGTGGCCACGGAACTGCGACGCCGCCGGGCGGTGGCAGCAACCCTGCTTTTTAGCGACTCAACCCACTAGCGGGGAATTGAAACATACGGAGCCCTTCACACTCGGTGACTGCGACCAAGTTTTCGGGATGCGCGCGTAGCTTGTTTTGGTTGTCTACCTGCCTCCTTCCTATAATTCTGTAATTTGCTGTTGACTCGTTTTGCTGATCCCCACTGTTGTGAAACTATCTTGTTTTGTGCCTGTGTTGTTCAGCGTTGATAGTTTATTGTGCCTTTTTTAAATTTAATTGTACTTCACACCCCAAATTCAAATAAATGTATAAATAAATCATTCATAAATAAAATAACGAACTGGGATGTGTTGATCAGTTGAAGTATTAATGTGTGGGCCTAGGTGAGGTATAGTAAGTTACTTGTAGTCAATTAATCTGCGACACGTTACACATATGATAATGTTTGTTTAGATTTCAACCAACGAGGATACTTTCATATTTGGCCTAGGTCTTACTGGATACTGTACTAGCTTTTTCCCTGGCAATAATTTGACCCATAATTATTGCCTGATTCTCAAAAGTGACATTGACTGAAGTTGTGCATTGGTAGGCCAGAAGTAAATGGGCTTTAAAGACTTGTTCAAATATATGCCTATTGCTTATAGCCTATTTATATCCACTTCAAATTAACAATACAGAATTCAAAGACAAATTGTTTACACAATGACTATTCTGAGAGGAATTTTTATGTGGTAAGTAGTTCTTTTTCAGGGCGAGTAAATTTGAGTTCTTCACCTAATATAGGCCTACTAGATTCAACAATAAACTGGAATGTGGTAGGCTGGTTGAAGTAATGTGGGCTTAGGTGAGGTTAGGTAAGTTATTTTTAATTAATTAATCCGGCACCTATACTGCCTATTATGGTGGTATTACAAATTCTCGCTTCATCCTATTACGGGACATAGGAGCGTATACCTAGTATACCTTACTTAGACAAAATAACTTAAAGAAAATCTTTCTACAATAAAAGTGAAGTAGAACTCTGCCTACTCAAACTGTGTGGATGTTAAACTTATTCTAAGCAAGAATGTAGTGAGATTTTAAGAATTTTCGGACCATTATATCCCATAACACCGGTTTGGTTAGGTAATTATGATGTTTTCATAAGTATAAGATTGTCTGGTTTGTTATAATATTTACTTACAGTACTTGAGTTAATTTATTATAGGCCTACATCAAAAACGAGAATTTTAAAATTATTTCACATAAATCCGTTTTACACAGTGAATATGTAGAAAATGGGGAGGGCTGGACCTTAGGGGGAAAAAATTAAAAGGGGGGGGTTTGGTTGCTAAGGGGTTGGGGGTTCGTCTTTCAATAAGGGGACATTCAATTCTATTATTTTCCCTTTTCTTACTACAAATCCAACTAACAACATCTCCTGACGTAAGAAATAAAAAAAATTACTAAATATTTATGATTACCATCTTACATTTAACCACTTTAACTTACCGGTACCAAAACTGAAACTAAACAACATACCACTCAAATATATTGATACAATCAATAATTTGGTGTTTTTTATGAACAATAAACTAGATTGGATAGATCAAGTAAATTATATTTGTAAAATAGAATTTTCCGGTAGCCTATCCATAGTTTAAAGAATTTGCCTTGTATTTACCATTAAATATTAAAAAAATCACATTGGTAAAAACTTATATTTCCAAGTTTTGGATAAGTTTTACAATGTGCCCAAAATTACTGTATTGGATTTATTTTTAATTTAAAGTGGGATGATCATACTACCGATACTCAGCATTATAAAACACTACTACACCTTAAGTTAAAAGAAACAATAAAATACCAATTTTAATGTTGTTATACAGCATTTTTGCAGATAAACCCCCAAATATTTAGCAGAAAGATTTACTTTCACTATAAATATAAGTATGACAAGTACCCGTCATGGTGCAATTATGTTAAATATTCCTGCTTATTATTCATGATTTTATATTATAATCAATCATTTATTGTCACAGCATCAATATTACAGAATTCTTTACCAAACAATTTCCGTAGAGAGGTCAGTCAAGCTCGTTTTCGGGTAACGTTGAAGAGGTTACTATCGGTTGACTCATGGGGGTATAAGCTACTAAATCTGTCACTTTTTATTAAGTAATTCTATATTATTAAGCCAATAAAATTATGTACTTCAATTTAGAAACTGAACATATGAAACCGAAACCAAAATTACCCTACGTTAGCATACGGAACCAAAATTATACCTGCAAATACTCTTTTGCAAATACAAATTTACTTGTTCTGTCCACTCTGTTTATTGTTTATAAAAACCCCAGATTTTTATTAATGCACTATATTATGTCGTATGAAATTAGCCTACGTTATTATTGCAAAATGTTTAATTATTGATAGCTTGTATATATACAAGTTTTGAAAACAGATATTTGTTGTTTTTGTTTTATTTATTTCAGTTGACAGCAAAATGTTGTTCATTTGTCTTTACTTCCCACGTATTTAAACAAACTGACTAACCCAACCACGTTAATATAACTACACCTAACCCTCCCTCTAGGTAACCTGATATCTGCCGCTTTTTATTTGAGGGATGCCCTTAGACTACATAAACCCACGGTATTTTCACGATCAGGCAGCAGTTAGATTGATACAAACAAATTAATCAAGTTTGTTTATCATTACTATTGTCTATTTGGTTATAATATCAAATGACATACTTCATGGGTTATTATTTCGGGAAGTGTAATACAAATTTTGTATTATCAGTTTTTAACATTGATACAAATTATATTAATTAAATTACGTTGTTTGTTTATTCTTAAGATGCCAGTCTTCAAGACGTATGTGGTAGAGGGTACTTGTCAGTCCCAACTTTGAGTAGGCCTAAATAAATAAAGCTCATTATTATTATTGTGGGGGGTCTTTCCTAAATAAGAGTATTTTAACGTTGCTCTTCTGCTAAATGAACGATGGCATTAATCACATATCATCACTACTATCAAGTTAATCTTCTACTAATCATAACACAAAAATATTAATCTCCAGTGCAGTTGAGCCGCCAACTCTACTCAGCTTGACGACACGAGAGCTGAGAAGTCGACTTCTTACGAAGCTGTTATTAGATCCGACATATGGTTACACACCTACAATATTAGATCCGATGACGCTACGAGACACACCAGAATCGCGACCGCAGCACAACGTGGTGGCCACTTCCGAAACTCATACACACGCACTGTATGTCTGAAACCGGCTATATTAGATCCTGCTCAAATCGGGTAAATTCGACTATTTCCGTGATGGCCGAAACGCCAGAAACTAAAAAAAAAGGTTTGGCGCTATTAGATCCAGTAGGGTGGATCTAATAGCGCCATCGGATCTAATAGTGTGGGTGTGTAACCATATGTCGGATCAAATAACGGCTTATTCGCAAAAACACACACACGGACACACACACACACACACACACACACACACACACACACACACACACACACACACACACAGACAGACATCACGTAAAAACCATTTTTTTGGGTTCAGGGAGCACCAAAACGAATATTTTCACTAATAACTCAAATTCGAAAATGTTGACGAAAACAATACTTTCTCCATAACTATGTATAAGGGGAGAAAGTAAAAACACAACAGTTGTGCTTCGTGATGTGATAAATCAATAATTTTTACTTATAAAGGATAATATGTAGGGAAACCACTAATGACAATATATCATCAACACATGTTTCAGAATAATGGGTAATTCTGGTTGGCGACAAAATAGAAAACTTCAGGTTAAAATAATTTAAAATAGCCGTAAACTGCTGACAGACAATGTTACTTCCCAATAAATTAATATTGAAGTCATCATGAGGTCAAATCACGATTTGAACAATTTATGCTTAACAGTACCAAAGTTTGACAGATCAGTCATTCTTGCTCCAATATGGCTCAAACAGACAGCTAAATGGCTGTCAGAACTATACACAATTTCAAGGTGTTTTACCACCATTAGTTGTGACCTCCACGGAGGCAAGAACTACAATCGGAGGCATGAACTCAGTCTGGAGGCCAATACTTATGATTGGCAAGTGAAATGGAAGCAAGGTCTAAGGAATGGTAAATCTATATATATATATATATATATATATATATATATATATATACAAATTTGAACGAATGGTGTTTTTGGCATCTGGGGACCTCAAAATGAAAAGTTATCATGGTCTCGGGCTTAAGTCTTACCATGAGACCTACGGTAATAGCTTATTCCCTATAGGGGAAATTCGCTAATACAATTCTTAAAGTAGACCCTTATTATAACATAAAGTTTGCAAGGAGTATTCATTGAATAGTATAAAGTCTAAATCTATGTTAAAATTAAATGGTAACAATCAGCTCCGGCCGATTTCTGCCACCGGGCACGATGCTGAGATTTGCAGGAATTCATTTTACAAAGGGTAAATGAATCGTTTAATTTCACTTAAATTATTAAGTAATTTATGATATTTGTTTGTAGTTTATTTTTTATTTAGGCCTCCATATATTGGCTCTTAAAGTTCCCATCCCATGTTAATCTTATGGAGCTTATATATTAAAAACTAAAGACAGCGACCCTGACAGTTCTACTGGTCGATTTGCATGATTCTTTTTTAAATTACATGTAATTATGCCTAGATATGTCATCACCTATCCAAACTAACATATAGTCAATGGGCGGTTCCCCCTGTGGCTCTTAAAGTCCCCATGTTAATCTTATGGAGGAGGTTTGTTTACATCAGATTATTACTTAAAACATATGTTCATTAAGTAAGAGGGTTCATTTGGTTTGCCAAATAATAATGCAGCAAAAAATACAACCCATTTCGTTTTCTCCTATTTACAGGTGTTTATATTTTTCTTAGTTTCATATTTCTTATATATTAAAAACCTTTTGCCAAAACTAAAGACAGCGACCCTGACCGTTCTAATGGACCGATTTACTTGATATATGTCTCATTTTTTTGTATCTACCTCTAGATGTGTCATTAGACATTGAAAAAAGATTTTGTTAACTTGGCTTTTCGTTACGCTTATTTTATTGTTTTTGCCAATTTTTTATAAAGAGAACAAAATCAGTTCTGGCCGATTTACCCAACCGATTTTACTCCCACATGGCTCATTTTATTCAGTAATATATGTAAATTCATTTTGAGGCAATTATGGGTAACTTCTTTGGGGGTGACTTAGAGATATACTTATTAAAATGACCTAAGTACACAAGGGACAAAAGTTTATGACAGCGAGCCCGACAATACTAATGGACCGATTTAGCTTATATGTCTTATTTTATTTGTAACTACCTCTATATGTGTCATCAGACATTAAAAAAAAGTAATATCTGATTTTCTCTTTTCGATTAAATTCTAAAATATTAGAAGTACTATCATTAAAATTTTTATTTTATATAGTGTATTAAAATTATATAAATTAACATAAGTGTTTTCATAAAATTATATTTAAACCGCCTAATAATTATTATCAGATGGTTATTATTTGTTTTAAAGGTTACCATGGCATACTTTTAAATATTAGCTGATAATTGAGCCGTACTAAAACATATTTGTATCCCAATCTCCCTTCACTAATGTTTTATAATCTTCAGATTTATTAAAAACTATTAAATTCAATATGAAGTCCTCTTTATTATGAGCAAAGCAAGCAAGCGGCGCTTTGCGCGGCGCGGGGTACTCTAGTATGTTCTAAATGTTATACAGTGAGGACAAAAACTTTTAAAGTATGTTTCCATAACGGCAATTTTCCAATTGAAAATTTTGTTCACTTAAAATTTGAGTTTTCCAGATAAAGGAGAATTGTTTCACATATAATTTAAGTTGGTTCACTCAAGATTAAGTTGTTTTTTCACCCTTTTTTATTTGGATTTTTGGATTGTTTTAGACATTTTCGGGATTTATTGTTTAAACAAACAATCTAATATTATTTAGCTAGGAGACTTGCGTAAGATACTAAATTTGAGTGTGGTACTAATTCTCAATTTTTACTACTAATGGATCTAAAAGAAATCCAAGTCTTTTATTGATATTTTAAACTAAAATTTAATCTAAAAGATTTTATTTGTTCTTTCACATCCAACATTGTCATTGGTAGCTGGAAGTAATTGTTTTGTAATTCATGTATAAAACACAAATAAATATATTGTAGTGAAAATTAGCAAATATATTAGTTTTGTGTTGTTATTATTGTTGTAAGTGTTCTGAATACAAGAGAGGGCGGCGGCAATTATAAACATCTGTTAGTTATTGCATCTGAAATCGTTAATTTTCACTATTCCAAATAAACGTGCTCCTCCAGTTCAAATAAGCGTGCTCGCTGAAACTTATAATTATTAAAAGATAGATACACTATAATATTTTTACTTTATTATCTTTATTAGTAATTTAATTAGTTCTGTTATAATAGGTTTAAACAGTGGCTAAAATATTACTCTAAGCCGTTCATGACCTAGTATGTTTATTTAGCATTAGGTACAAATTGAAAACATCATCAATTATACCTTTTATAAATAGTTAAGAATAACTAGCACAAACAATGAAGAGTAAGATGTAATGCAAATTGTTACGCTCCAAAATGCTTTTTCGTTTGATATTAAAATATATATTTAAAGTAATAAATGGCCTGGATGGCTTTATGTATCATAATTTGGTTAAGAATAAAATAAGGAAGTCCTCTCAAAGTGAAGTTTCTAATTGACAAATACTGCATCCGGGTTGGCCAACGATCGCCTCAAACAATCAGAATATAGAGTGAAGGCAGACTGGTAGACAGCTCGTGAATATTCCCTGGCCGCCGAAATAGGAAAAACTTGATCCAGGTCTCTGCTGACAGCTGATCCACCAAAAACTTTATCATGGATACAAATTGTATTTACACAGTATTTAGTGCTTAAATCATTTGTTCGATACAAAAAGTTATCAGATTCCTGGGCCTAGGTCTTCCGATAACGACTACGGCAAAAGCTTCCGTATAGGAGAAACATGCTGAAAGGACGTACAAATGTTTTTACCCCGACCTTGCCCTTGGTATGATTTAAGAAAGTCAAATATTGTTCATCAACTAAACATAAAGCCCAAACGTTTTTAATATTATTATATAACTAAATATAGGTATTTCGTACTCATAATATTTGTTGTTCGTTTGAGTGCTTGTTTTTCATGTACACATTCCGTGGGGACTTTTTTATGATTCTTTTATCAAAACAAGATCTACGCAGTGAAGAATGGAGTAACAAATTTGTGTATGGATACAATGCTGATAATGCTTACATCACTGGCAATAACTTGGATTTTGGCGTAGGTGTATTAATAGAGTAATCTTAGGTGGTGTCTAATAGTAATCTGTTTATCACAATCCGAACTATGCATTGCATGTAATATCACTGATGTTGAACACACCCTTGACTTGTCACTACTAAGTAGCATATTTCCTATTATAATGTTTTCTAATTATTACATGCTTTAAAATAATTTTGTTTAAATCTTGATGCAAAACCAGAGTTTGTTTTGGAACCATTTCGTGTAATCTAACATCAAGCCAATCAAAGATGAGTTTATCAGTTTAAGCATTTATCTGTCCTGTTAAGTAATATTACAGATAATTAATTAAAATTGTAAGCTATAAAAATTACCAAATAAATAAAAGATTTTCTAATATACAAAAATATGTTTAGTAATTTTTAAAACGCTACAGAATAACAGTTGTATTTAACTATGTTTCAGTATATTTTTTACTTGGAGAATCAATGAGATGGCAACCTGGTTACTAAGTAGTTATAATGGTATTATATGGTAAAATGGTAAAACTATTTGTTTCTTAGCCATAAAACTCTCTTTACTACTACATCAAGGATCAACCAAACAAATGTATTGAAGGAATGGAGAATCAGTTAAACCTCCTTACTTGTTAGCAAGTTTTGAAATTGGATTCCACGGAAAAGCGTTTGATGTATTGTACTACACAAAGTAAAAGAAACGGTGTTTTTTTGCTCCTCTTTCAAAACAGACCCTTACACAGGGTGTTGAAAACCCCTTCAGGACTTCGGGATATGATCACTTAGATAAAAACTAAGAAAAAAGTTTCCTATTAACACATGTCCTAAAATGCTCGGTTTTCCGTATATCCGTCTGTATGTGTTTTTTACATGACCAATTATATCTCACGAACCACTAAACGTATAAACTTCAAACTTAGTACATGGATGACTATTAATAAGACCTATTTAGGTATGTAGTATCAAGTTTCTACTTTGTACCATTTAAAAATGGCGGCCATTTTTATATTTTAAAGCTTAATATCTTAAAAACCGTAAATTTTACGAAAAAATTTACAAGACACAAAAAAGTTTTCCAATTTTATCTTCTAACAATGGTATGAAGATTATTAAGATTGGGCTATAAATAACTGATTTATTGCAATTTGTTTAATAGAATACATGCTTATTTGCTACAATTGCTACAAAATAGCAATAAGTCATGTAAAAAACACATACAGACGGATATACGGAAAACCGAGCATTTTAGGACATGTGTTAATAGGAACTTTTTCCTTAGTTTTTATGTAAGTAATCATATCCCGAAGTCATGAAGGGTTTTTTTCCAACCCCTGTATAATTTACCGTACAAGAAACGCTCCTAATTTAAGCATGTACAATTATTTATCTACTCTTTTGTATACCTATTGTTGGGAATTTTATGAACTGTGAAATTGAATAATATTTTTTAATAATCCAAAAATTAAAGCTAATTTTGGAAAGAGATAAAACCTTTACAGTTCCCAGCCAATTTAGGGCTGTACATTACCCTAATCCGATTTACCTGTTGTAACTGTAGGATATTGTATAATTGGCCTCAGGTCTACTATCGTTTCGTGTCGGCCATTATTGTATCAACTTCCAATCCAAGTTATGAATCATTATATTTAATGAACTATGTAGAATGAACCATTCAAAATAAATCCCAACCAACTATAAAACCTTAAATTAAGACTTTTTTAATTCAGTTAAAATGATATGTTATGAAAACCTTTTTCCATTCCTTTGTGCAGTGCATTGAGTTATACATAAAATGCAATCATGTTAATAGGAAAATATTAATTGAATAGACCTGGTTATACTAATAGTAATATGTATATTACTATTTAACTCTTAAGCCTTCGGTAAATTAAAACTAGTTTGGTTGGATATAAAATTAAAAATCCATTTAATGAATGTGGGTGTTAACTCTCTATTCCGAGTTAGGAAACTAATAATTGGATCAATTATAAATATTTAAAGTTTGATCTAGAAATAATAAAATAGGTCTAACAGAGTACGTTTTAAATATTTTATTAAAATAATAAAACGATATTTGATTTGGCTTTATTTAATATTATTAACCTTAGGAGTCCAGTCTTGTGAACATAACTTAACAAGTTTTTCCTGGAATAATAATTTTTGTTGTACGATTGTGAGTATATTAAACATATAAAACTTGAATCCAAGGTCCACTGACCTAATTTATAAAAAAAATATTCTGAATTTTCGGTCTCCTGCAGTGTCAATAAATAAATCTTACTGCATTAGTTCTTAGCTGATATTTCTTATTTACTTCAGCTTCGGTTTGGTTATAAACTTTTTTAGTACATATTCCTTTTATATAGGTTAAACGAAAACATATGATTGGTTATTAGGTATAACCAATTACTTTCCGTGTATACTTGTTTAAAATTAGTGTTTTGTGATATCTTTTTCTTGTACATATTCCTTTTGTACCAAATTTCATTAAGATCGGATCTTTTTACGAGAGTTATTGTGCTTACGGACACATATATATATATATATATATATATATATATATATATATATATATATATATAAATTTGAACGAATGGTTTTTTTGGCATCCGGGGACCTCAAAACGAAAAGTTATCATGGTCTCGGGCTAAAGTCTTACCATGAGACCTACGGTAATACATTCTTCCCTATAGGGGAAATTCGCTAAAAAATATTTTTAATTGGTTTACTAAAAGAAATATTGAGATGAACGTGAGTTACGTTTGTGGTATTCATATATATAACAGGGGAAATCAAGTTACTATGACTTAAATGAGGTACACAAGGATTTAGTAGGCATCTCCTTAGGCAATACAATATTTGTAACGGGAGATTTGTTTTCATTGTAAGTAAAATTAATTGTAATTATCTTTCGTAGTATTACTGACGAAAATGTTACAACACATGTGTAACACAAATTTCGCAAAGGTAAATTAATTTATTTCGAGTTTCCATCCGTAAATGTTAATTGACGGTTTCATAAAATTAATTCATCAGTATAGTTTTACTAATACGCATAAATTAATACCATTTTAATTCTATCCATGGATTTTGTTAAAGCGAATTTGTGTTTATTTGTTTACGTTATGTATGATGGTTAAGCAAAATATATCACAACACTTATATAATAGATTTATTTTATAATATAACTATTATACAGATTAAAATTATTCGCACCCATAAATTTAAAATTGGCATTATTTTTTATTTCATTTCAGAAACTATTACAGATTCGGTAAGTAAAAGAATGTATTAATAGTTAAAAGAATGTTTAAAAGTTAAAAACAACTTACAATATAAAATAGATCAGTTAGTTCCCTTTAATATTAAGTGACAAAATGTCATTGTACTATGTACCGTTGTGTTTTTACTTGTTATACATTGTAATCCTGGTAACACAACAGGATTAAACTGTTGGGACTGAGCCACAGAATGACAACGTTAAAGCGATTACCCAACCGGGGTTTAGTTAAGGGGATGTTGAATTGAAAATGGGTGAAAAGCTCTAAATTTCACTCGCTTACATATGGACGCTTACCTCTACCACCATTTAGAGGTCACAGTACTCACATAATTACTCATCGTACCCACCATAATTTTACTCCCATTACTCTTAAGTTAAATACATTATCCTATTTGTAGGTTTTAAAATTTGCCAACATTTACTCATCCTGAATTAAATCAGCTTTAGAAACTAATGGTACAGTGTTTGAAAAGTTACACCAGTTTATTTAGAATTACCATTGACTATAGATAGTGAAGTGGACTTCTAATTGTCATTGTAAAAGCTATCCCTATTCTTGTGTGAGCCAGGATTCAATGAGGACGTAGTTACACTAATCTCCAACAGAATAAACTTCTGTAAAGTATTAATTTTTCTCTTAGGAGGGGATAATACAACAGTTGGGGGTGTGTCAGGAAGCAAACATAAGTCGATTTTCCCTTGCTTTTTGGGGTAGAGATTGTTTACAAGTCAACGCAAATAGCCAATACCCCCTTAGCAGCAAACCTGCATACTCAGTGAAATTGCAATGCATATGTAGTATCTTAATACCACATAAAGCCACATACCAAGTTTTATTATTATACATTCATAAATAAACAATTTATGACATTTTAATTATTCTCCATAATAATAATTTTGGAGCTGAGAATGCAGGTTTGCTGAAAAAAGGAACTCAAAAAATGGGTTGTAATACAAATATTAATATAACTCAACTAAATAAAGCCACATACCAAGTTTTATTAATTTACATTATTGATAATATTCTATTTATTTTCCATAAGAATAACGTGGGCTTGAGTACGCAGGTTAGCTGCTACGGGAACTATGAAAAAAAGTCATTTTTTGTGCAAATATCAATAGAACTTAACAATATGAAGATATATACCAAGTTTTGTCAGGATAAGTTAATACGTAAGCGAGATATACAATTTGTCTTATTCTCCGAAAGAAACATTGGACAACGTACTGTGTATAGCACTTTCAATATCTCTGTAGCCAATTGACGTGGAGCAATGATCAAAACATCAAATTGTTTGTTTTTTAAGCTAAATTCAATGGTGAAAAATAAAATTTGATTTACAAACATATTATATGTAAATACCCCCGTCGCAGCAAACCTGCATACTCAGCGAATTTCCAATGAATTATAACATAACACATTAAGCCACTTAACAAGATTCATAAGAAATGTATTCACAAACAAGCGATATTTAAAATATTAATTATTCTCTATAAGAATAACATTGCCTAAGGAGATGCCTACTAAATTCTTGTGTACCTCATTTAAGTCATAGTAACTTGATTTCCCCTGTTATATATATGAATACAACAAACGTAACTCACGTTCATCTCAATATTTCTTTTAGTAAACCAATTAAAAATATTCTTTTGGCGAATTTCCCCTATAGGGAAGAATGTATAAATACACGGTTGTTCGTTACACGGTTGTTTATGAGAGTTTGTGGTAATAAACTCCATCCCTTCCAGGTAACTAAGGCACACACACAACTGACGAGTCTGTACCCAGTGGCACTTTAGTTGTTTAGCGAATTTCCCCTATAGGTCCGTAGGTCTCATTGTAAGACTTAAGCCCGAGACCATGATAAATTTTCGTTTTGAGGTCCCCGGATGCCAAAAACACCATTCGTTCAAATTTTTATATATGTATATATATGTCCGTAAGCACGATAACTCTCGAAAAAAGATCCGATATTAATGAAATTTGGCACAAATATGTATAGTACCATTTATTTGAACGAGTTCAAAAATCATACAAATTGCATCATCCTAAGGGGTTTTGTACCCCAAAAATGTTTTTTTTTTTTATATTCACATGTAATTGTTATTTAAATAAAATTTTAATTTATACCATTGAATTTAGCTTAAAAAAACAAACAATTTGGTATTTTGATCATTGCTCTACGTCAATTGGTTGATAAGATATTGAAAGTGCTAAACACAGTACGTTGTTCAATGTTATTCTTATGGAGAAAAAGAAAAAAATTATATCTTGGCTATTTATGAACATAAACTGACAAAACTTGGTATATCGCTTCATCTGGTTGTGGTTTGTTGTTGTTTGTACTAAAACTCAATTTGTCTCCTATGGTTCACATAGCAGCAAACCTAGGTACTCGGTCCCCATGTTATTCTTATGGAGATTAATAAAAATGTTATATATCGCTTATTTATGAATGTATATGGATGAAACTTTGTGTACATGTTGTAATAAATCTTTACAACAACCTATTAACAGATGGAAAGTTGTACCAGGGGCGGATCCAGGGAGTCACGTTGGGGGGGAATGCCGGAGATTTGGGGGGGGAGTGGGTATGGAATACCCTTCCGGGGGGGGGGGGGGTCCGGGATTCCACTCCCGGAAATTTGTTAAAAATTCCATATCAATAATTTTACTGGCCGTAAAAAATAGCCGAACGCGTTTTATTGACCAAATTGTGTGTTATCGGCCTAAAAAGAAAACTGTATAGAATTCATGGACCAAAATCAGAAATTGTACCTGTTATTTAGGATAAAAAAATAGCAATTTGACCGCATTTCATGGTCGTCATAACTTTTAGACCAAAAACAACAAATGAACGTAGTTTATCGGCCAAAAATACCGCAATAGCTTATACCCAAACCGCAATTCAAAGGCCAACCGCCAGCGGAAGTATCAAAGTATGTTATCGTCGAAAACAAAGATTTTACCGAGACTAAGATCAAAACAAATTTTATCGGCCGAGATACGGCGATTTTAAAAGACACCCGAGATACATATTATCGGCCTAAAATAGCTGTATATTCCCATTTTGCCGTCTAAAACGTCAATCAGACCGCATTTTTAGCCTGAAAACGGTCAAACTGTGTTTTTAGACAAATTTACCGACCGGTTGTGTGTTATCAGCCAAAATCGATAATTTTATTGGCAATTTTACAGCAATATTACTAGCCAAAAACTACGACCGCAAAGTTTTTTATCGGCCGTAATTGAGTACCAACCGTATTTAATGCCGGAAATGTACTTAATCGCTCAAAAACGGCAATCGGACCGCATTTTCTCGGTAATAAATAAAGCCGGGTCGTGTTTTATATACAAAAGCGAAGTCCGAAACGCATTTTATCGGGCAAAATCAGAGATTTGGCCGTGTTTTATCGGTAAAAACATAAATTTTGCCGCAACTTGGAGGTCAAAATCACCAAAATGACTGAATTTTTAAAGTATAATGGACTGGACCACGTTTTATTGGCCTCAAGTGGCAAGCGAGCCACATATTATCCAAGGAAATAGCAATATATAATAGTATATAACAACCGTTTTCCTAGCATTTTAAAGTCCGAAATCGACGGCCGCAACTTGTTTGTTGACCGAAATTGACGACCGAGCCTCAATATATGCCAAAAATCACAATCTAACCGTGATTTATCATAAAAATTGGCAATCGGACCAGTAGGGGGCATTGGAGCGTTCAAAACCAGCACAGGCGAAGTGAGGATGCGAGGATGCTCCCCCCCCCGGATGACCTTGACCTTGACCCCAAGGTCACCCCCGAGGGCACCCCCGAGGGCAACCCCCCCCCCCGTCACGTGACCCATTAACCTAACTTAAACCTGGCACCTGGCGTGAGGATGCGAGGATGCCCCCCCCCCCCGTCACGTGACCTGGCGGAAACCTAACATAGGCTGGCGTGTGAGGAGGAATGAGGACCTCCCCCCCCCGTCACGTGACCCATTAACCTAACTTAAACCTGGCACCTGGCGTGAGGATGCGAGGAAGCCCCCCCCCCCCGTCACGTGACCTGGCGGAAACCTAACATAGGCTGGCGAGCACAGGCGAAGTGAGGATGCGAGGATGCCCCCCCCCCGTCACGTGACCTGGCGGAAACCTAACATAGGCTGGCGAGCACAGACGAAGTGAGGATGCGAGGATGCCCCCCCCCCCCGTCACGTGACCTGGCGGAAACCTAACATAGGCTGGCGAGCACAGACGAAGTGAGGATGCGAGGATGCCCCCCCCCCCGTCACGTGACCTGGCGGAAACCTAACATAGGCTGGCGTGTGAGGAGGAATGAGGACCTCCCCCCCCCCGTCACGTGACCTGGCGGAAACCTAACATAGGCTGGCGAGCACAGGCGTGTGAGGAGGAATGAGGACCTCCCCCCCCCCCCCGGTCGTCTGCAGCACTTTTCGTGATGAGGAAAAAACTTTCGAAAATTAATAACTAGCCTATTTACCCACCGATTCCCACGGGACTTTTACCAGAGTGTAGGCCTATCCTAGAGGAAGCGAATGACGTAAGAACCCCATAGATCCGCCATTAAACAAGGCCGCTATTAATTTTTAAACGCGTTTTCCTTATGGGATCTCAGCTGTTTACCGGCCGATTTTGATGAAACTTCACCACTTGTCGGGCGACGGCCTAAGTAAACCAACCCTTAAAGAAAATTGAAAATCAACCGTTAAACGGGCCCGATATTAATTTTTAAACGCGTTTTCCTCATGGGATCTTGGCTGTTTTCCAGACCCCTCACGATGGTTCAAAACTAGCAAAGGCGCGGTGAGCACAGGCGTGTGAGGAGGAATGAGTCCCCCCCCCCGTGAGCGGCTCCGCGGAGTCACGTGTCGAGGCGCGTGCTAGGGCCTATGTGACCGCCCGGGGTTGTTTACTCATCAGCGGCCTTCCAGACCTCTCACTCCTGCTATTTATGAGCACGTCCTCAAGGGTTTCGTCAGTTTGTGTTTGGAGCTCTTACTGTGCGGACGAAGTATTGCTGTCTCTGCGATACACCTACACAACCTGCTGTTCATTGCCTTTGGATTCCCGTAAAAGTCAACGTAAGTAACAACATATTTATTAATTAGCGTTTCTATTTTAATTATTCGTTATTTTTAATTTTCGTTACTATCGCGGTGATTACTTATGCAACTGTTACGACTTTCTCTTTGAATATCTTAAAATGTAAGTAACATATAATTTACTTTTTCATCAGCAAGTTTACCAATGCTCTAAAATCTTATTAGCTAACATTAATAATTAATCTTTTACATATCCCAGTACACTGAGCCTTGTCGTTGTTTCTTTTTCCGATGAAGATGAGTGGAATTGTAATGACCTTGAAACAGTTGTGTTTTATAACGATTAAAATTAATGAATCAAACTTAAAAAGCAAAATAGATTCACTACCACTCTTTTTTAAAAAAAAATGTTAAGCGAAATGAAATTAGGTTTTGCTTTTCAATCAGATGGCTGTTCCTCGTATGTGTGAGGTCTGCGGTCGCGTCTTCGCGAACGCTGGAAACCTGGCTCGTCACGCTGCATCCGCCCACAACGACCGCCATTACGACTGCCATGTCTGCGGTAGACACTTCGGACGAAGTGACAACCTGCAACGCCACCTCACCACAGTTCATCCTCCTACTCCTCACGACCAAGCGCCAGGTACAGTTTTAGGTTAAATAAGAAACCGCCAGTAGATTTATTAAGTATGCTTTCTTCTCCAGTATCCTCACCCACGACGTCACTGCGCGCCCGCGAACTTTGATAACTAATGAATTGTTTTTATGAGAGAGTAAACGGTCCTGATTGGGTAAACTGACAATTAAGACAAGAAAACAGACTCGAGAGGTAAACAAGAGGTTGTCAGCCCTCTGTATAGTTCCTCACCGCCACCTCCTCACCCTTGTATAATAGGCTTGGGTAACTGGCGATCGTGATGAGGAAACAGACTCTAGGGGAAAACAAGAGGTTGATAACTAATGACTTGTTTTTATGAGAGAGAGTAAACGGCATTGACTGGGTAAATCGGCAATTAAGACGAGAAAACAGACTCGAGAGGTAAACAAGAGGTTGTCAGCCCTCTGTATAGTTCCTCACCGCCACCTCCTCACCCTTCTATTTAACAGGCTTGGGTAACTGGCGATCGAGATGAGGAAACAGACTCTAGGGGAAAAACAAGAGGTTGTCAGTCTTCTGTATAGTTCCTCATCCTCGTGTTTATAGGGTAACTAATAGGACTTGTTTTCCTGTTCACAGGCTGTCCGTGTCCATTGTGCTCCGTTGTCCTGGCGAGTCCTGAGGATCTGCGCCATCACATGGAAGCGGTCCACGGTGCGAGCCCGTCAGCTTCGACCTCCTCCTCTTCCTCCGCAACGCCACCCGTCAGAGACCCACGGCCCGAGTGTGACGCGTGCGGGCGGCGATTCGCCCGCGAGGATCTGCTCCGGCGCCACGTGCAGCTGGTGCACGCCAACGGGGTCCGCTGTCCCGAGTGCGGCGCCCTTTTCCGCAGGGCCGCTTATCTCCAGCAGCACGTGGCGAGCGCCCACCGCGGCATGAGGTTCGCGTGCGCCTACTGCGACCAAGGCTTCACCCGGCGCTACAACCGAGACCAGCACGAGGCCCACAACTGCCCTGTCGTGAGGAACCTCGTTGTGGACGAGATGCCGCACCTGCCCGTCCTGTCACCCGAGCCCCGACCCGGCCGCGAGCCCCAGCCCGGACCCAGCCACGAGCCCCAGCCCGGACCCAGCCGCGAGCCTCGACCCAGCCGCGAGCCCCAGCCCGGTCCCAGCACGGCACCCGACGGGATGGTGGGTGGTGGCGGCGACGGCGGATTGCCCACGTTCCGCGCCATCCAACGGGGTTTCCGCGGACGGCTCCTGACCTTCGGCCTGTCCCGGCCCATGGAGGACTTCTTGACCGTGGAGGACGCGCTGGTGCTGCTGTTCGACAGCGTCCTGAACCTGTTGACTGACGTCAGGACCCGACACCCGAACATCAAGGTCAACATGTTCCTGGAATGCGAATTTGCCAACGTTCACGGAGCCACCTGTCTGCGAGCCTTCAAGACAAAGAACGTGCCTCTCACCGCCGCGTCCAACTTGGAGGACTTCCTGTCGGCGTCCTTCCACAAGCTGGAGGAAGAGAAGGAGCAGTGTCTGCTAGTGGGCAGCGGGTGGAGCTATCTCCGGATACGCGACTTGGAGATCCGCGTCAACCTCTACACCCCGTTGGGAGAACGCGGAGCTCGGTTTGTCCAGCTTCCCAGGACCATCTGCGACACGCGCGCCGTTATCAACGTGCAAAACGTCGATGACATGTGCTTCGCGTACGCTGTCCTGGCCAAGTTCGTCGCGCAACACCCGGAGAGGCCTGCATCGTACACACCGGACGTCGTGGCACGCTACGATTGGACCGGCCTACGCTTCCCCGTGGCTGTGAAGGACATCAAGGTCTTTGAGAGGAAGAACGCCATCAGCGTCAACGTGTACGGGATCGAGCGCGCCATGGTGGGGAGACGCTCCGACGGATCACCAAAGTTCCAGGACCGCGTGTTCCCGCTGAAGATATGCAAGCGGGAGTTGGAGGATCACCGGGACCTGCTGTACGTGACCACCGGCGGGAACAGTCACTACGCCTACATCGCAAATATGAGTAGGCTAGTGCGACCTCAACTGACGTCCCGCAACGGCGCTATCCACGTGTGTAAGCGATGCTTCGCTTACTTTGACAACCGGCCCAACAAGCTGCAGCTGTCCGGTGCCGAGCGTCTGGAGGAGCACATGCGATACTGCACCGCCAAGGCCCGCCTCCGCTTGGACATGTCGAAGAAGCAGCAGATCCGCTTCACCCACCCCGAGTACACTAGGCGGGAGAGGTTCTGCATCTACGCGGACTTTGAGTGTGCTCTGCAGCCCGTCGCTGTTGACCCGGTGGAAGCGCCGCCCGGCACGAGGCCCCTGCAACTGCACGTCCCGTACGCCTTCGCCTACCAGATCGTGGACTCGCTCGGCCTGGAGGAGTTTGAGCCCCGCGTCTACTTCGGGGCTGACGCGTCCAAGGTCTTCATGGAGAGGCTCAAGATGGACGTGCTGGCGCTGTGGGAATTCCTGTTCAGCACGAGAGCTCTGCACCCTTCTCTGACCCGGCAGGAGATGGATGAGTACCTTGTGGCGACTCACTGCTACCTCTGCGGGAAGGAGTTCACGGACCAGGACGTCAAGGTGCGGGACCACAACCACGCCCCGCCCTACGAGTTCCGAGGAGCCGCCCACCGCTCGTGCAACCTCAGGTACCGGGAGCAGCGGCACATCAACTGCTACTTCCACAACCTGTCCAACTACGACGCCCACTTCATAGTGCGGGAGCTGGCCATCGACCCCGGCGATGTGGACGTGCTGGCGCACACCGAAGAGCGCTACATCGCCTTCACCAAGCGGTTTCACTTTGGTCAGCCCGGGGACAACCAACGACAGAGCAGTTTCGCGGTGCGGTTCCTCGACACCTACAGGTTCTTGTCCATGAGCCTGGCCAGCCTGGCAGCGGGACTGCCCACTGACAAGATGCGCGAGACGAGGAAGCGCTTCCCCGACGACCGGCTGTTCGACCTGGTGCGCAGGAAGGGCGTGTTCCCCTACGACTTTGTCACGTCGTACGACACGTTGTACTCCACCAGGGAGCTGCCTCCCAAGGAGGCGTTCAGGAACTCCATGACCCTGGAGGATATCAAGGAGGAGGAGTACGAGCACGCCCTCAACGTGTGGCGAGCCTTTGACTGCAACCACCTCAAGGACTACGCGGACAAGTACCTGCGATGTGACATCGCCCTGCTCACCGATGTCTTTGAGCAGTTCCGTGATACGTCGCTAGCAGAGTACGGGCTGGATCCTGCCCACTACTACACCCTGCCGTCCTACGCCTGGGACGTGATGCTCAAGACCTGCGGTGTGGAGCTGGACACGCTGCAGGACTTTGACATGTACCTGTTCGTGGAGCAGGGGATCCGGGGAGGCATCTCTCAGGCCATCACCCGCTACGCCAAGGCCAACCACGACAGGTGCCCGGACTACCGCCCGAACGAGCCCACGCGCTTCCTCCTGTACCTAGACGCAAACAACTTGTACGGCTGGGCCATGTCCCAGTGCCTGCCGACCGGAGACTTCGAGTGGCTCAGCCGTGAGGAAATCCAGGCGTTGGACGTCGCGGCGCTGGACGCAGAGGCTGATCGAGGCTACATCTTGGAGGTGGACCTCCACTACCCCGCGCGCCTACACGACCTGCACAAGGACCTTCCCTACTGCTGCGAGACGAAGCGTCCGCCAACAGGGAAGTTCCCCAAACTGTTGACGACACTGGATGACAAGACGCACTACATCTGTCTCTACAGGGTCTTGCAGCAGGCGCTGCAAAACGGGTTGGAGCTGGTCGCGGTGCATCGGGCGATCTCCTTTCGCCAGTCGCGGTAGTTGGAACCGTACATCCTGATGAACACCGAGCTGCGGAAGAAGGCCAAAACGAAGTTTGAACAGGACTTCTTCAAGCTCATGAACAACGCGGTCTTCGGCAAGACCATCGAGAATGTACGGAAGCGCCTCAACGTGAAGCTGGTGTGCACCCCGGAGAGGTTTTCCAAGTACGTCGCCAGATCCAACTTCCTAGACCGGACGTACTACACGGAGGACGTGGCCCTGGTGCATCTGTCCAAGGTTAACATCGTGTTAGACAAGCCCGTCTACGTAGGCATGTCAGTCCTGGAGCTGAGCAAGTGGCTCATGTACGAGTTCCTGCGCAAGATGAAGGAGCGCTACGGTGACCGCCTCACCGTGGACTACATGGACACGGACAGCTTCGTCTTTGACATCGTGTCCCAGGACGTCTATGCTGAGATGAAGGAACACCTGGACGACTTTGACACCAGCGACTATCCAAGGTCTCACCCCTGCTACAGCCCCGTCAACGCCAAGGTCATTGGAAAGTTTAAGGACGAGTGCAACGGCCTGTCCTTATACGAGTACCTCGGCCTGCGGTCCAAGCTGTACTTCATGGACATCGAGGACGCGGCGACAGGCGGCAGCAAGGCTCTCAAGCGAGCTAAGGGGGTGGCGAAGGGCGTTGTCAAGAACGTCCTCACCCCCGACGACTACAGAGAGTGTCTGTTTGACGGGGTCCATAAACACACCACCAACGTCCGGTTCCAGTCTCACTTGCACCGGGTCTACACCGTGGAAGTGAACAAGCTGAGCCTCAGTCCAGCTGACGACAAGCGGTGCGTCCTCCCCGACGGCATCCACACTCTGCCATGGGGACACAAGGACGTCCCGCCGCTACCGCCAGCCAGGAGGAGAGGAGAAGATCCGCAGCGGATGGAAGTGGACGGTGAGGAGGAGGAGGGACAGCGCCAGGACGAAGACGAGGAAGAAGAGGAATTCCCCGTCTAGTTGTATATATTAGTTATAAGAGAAAAAAAATTGTAAATAGTATTTGTAAGAAAATATGATAGCTTTATGTACAGCATGAACCCAAGTTGTTTATTTCCTCCCTTTGCTCACTCAAAAGTCACAAGCCGTTAGGCTCGGAAAGGCGTTATGGACCGTTTGGCCCGAGCCGTGCAGCTTAAAAAGCCCCCGCCAACCGGGAGCGGTTGGCGGCGCGTGTCGGGGACGACCCTGAAGGAGTTGCCCAGGAAGGAGTTGCTAAGTGGTTTGCTGACGCTCAAGGTTGCACCCTCGAATTACTCAGCGGTTTGCTGATGTCCGAGGGGTCTCGTGGCGCGCCCTCTTTAGCGGCCTTCACTGCCGCTTGGCGGGGGCTCAGCCAGTGACACGCGCCGCTGGTATATAAACCTGAGGTCCAGCCCCGCTGCCTCAGTTTTGATAATTTTTTTAAAATTTAGTAAGGAGAAAGGAGAAATGAAAACACAAGCTTTATCATTATGAGGCATGTATTGTACAGTAATAAGGTTACATACACATACTACAAAAAAAAACCTTACAAACTAGTTTTAAGCGAATATGGAGTGAAAGAGCCTGCGGACCAGAGCGTCGTTGGCGGCGGGAGCGGCAGGGTCGAAGAGCTGGACGTAGTCGCTGAGTGACGTGCGGAGAACAGCCCGGCAGTACAGGTAAGTGAGGCAGTAGTAACCGCAAACAGAGGTATCGTAGCCCTGGAGTCGATACCTGTTGTAGACGTAGTGGCGGTGATGAGGATTGCGCCTCAGGAACCTTTGAAAGTCGGCCTGGTATGGCGGCCTTCCGTAGCTGTCCAGGTACTCGAGTCTGTCCTCTTCCGAGCAGTAAAACGCCACCCAGTGTTCACCGCTCTCGGTGTGTGCCACTGTGTTGGACACGATGGCGGTGAGAGGCTTGACCGACACGTCCGGTAGTTGGTCAGAGGCGTAGACCGCAACGTTCCTCAGTCCGGGGATCCTCACCAGGCATTCTCTGATCTGGACGGTATTCATCGTGGGCGGAAGCAGCACAGGCAGCTTGAGACGGATGGGTCTGGACTGTCGTTAGCCACGAGCCAGTCCCGCAATACTATGCAGTTATGAAGGGCGCAACGGTTGTGGGAGCTCTTATGGTGGCGACAGCGCAGGGTCCGGTAGGTGGGCGGACCGTTGAGCGACCCGCAGCCCAGATCCTCCATGTCCTGAGCGGTGGTGGCGGCGGGCTCGGTTATGAGGTGGTTTTGTACAAAGTCCCTCTTCTGCGATCCTTTGACGTAGACCAAGGGGCGGTGGATGAGGCAGGAGCGCAGCTTGTCCAGCAGGGCGATGTACGCGATGTCCCCCTGGTCCCACTCCAAGCCGTGGCAGTGGCGAGTGATCCAGACGCTCTCGCGCTGTTTCTCGGGAGTCAGGAGGTCCTTACTGAAGGGTGGGCGGGCGATGTGATGTAGGAGCAGCGTGCCGGTAGTCACGTCCACCACGCAAACCTCTTTCAGTAGAAAGTCATTATCACTGTCTTTAAAACACTGCATATCCATCACCACGCTTCCGTGATGACAGCGCGCTGGTGGCGGCTCGTTATAGATCGGTGGCGGCACGTCCATCCCGTACGGCTGACTGAACTCGACTGAGCGCTGGCGGGAGCGCGCCTAGCGGGATAACCTTGACTGCGCGCGCCGCCATCACCTAACGGTCCGTGCGCGGTGACCTTGAGCGCGCGGCAACTCGTTTACCCGCCAAAGTCGACTGTGACGTTGCGATGACGGTCCACCTCCACGACGTTGTCCAACTCGGCGTACACTATGCAGTTGAACGCCTCCGCCAAGGCTTCGGAGAACCCAATCTCTATGCGCAGGTTACCGTTGCGCACCAGGTTCCAGTGGCTGGATTGAGAGGCTGCCATATCGGGCGTCAGATCAAACGCCATCAGGCAGTATCCGTAGGGGTATTCGTTGCGACTGACTTCGTTACCGCAGTCTGAGAAATTGATGCCGGTGCCGGTGTACAGCGTGTGGTAGGCGAGCACGCACAACTCCTGACCGAACGTGTAATCCGGTTGAAGCGGCTTACATGGCACTTGCTCACCATCTATGTACAGCGCGAAGAAGTTCACGTGGCTGTGGGTGAAGTTGGACGGATTCTTCTTGTAGTCCCCGTTGAACGCCTGATTGCTGACCAGGCCAACTATAATGCGTTTCGGCAGTTGACCCAGAAACACACTGTCCAGAGTCTTGCTGCTGATACCGGAGGGTAGTGTGAAGGATTTGACTTCCACGCGCGTAATGGGATATTTGGCTGTGCCCGACTCCAGCGTCCTGCTGTGAGCCAACAGCACGCTCGGGTTGATCTTACAGCGGCGCATAAACAGGTTGACTTCGGCAATGTCCACTTTATAGTCTGTCACGGTTTTGGACATGATGGAGAATGAGTTCTTTGACCTGATCAGGCGAAAGCGCATCTCCACGCCGTTTAACATGAACTTCTCCTGGTTGCACAGGTCGACGTACAGATGTCCGACCATGTCCGCGTACCGGCTGCCCTTGACAAACTCCCTCCGGTTCTTGAGCCCGGCATTATCCTCCTCAGTATTGTCCATGTACCCAGCATAGTCCTCGTAGAACAACTCCGCGGTGAGGTGCGATGTCTTGGCATCACCACCATAGGACAACAGGTTCTCCAGGTAGGCGCGATAGGCGTACGTGTTGTTCTGAGGAGACACCAGTTTGTTGTTCAGATACAGGTCCACTTGACTGAACAGCGAGTGCAGCCAGTTGTTAATCGGACCCACCTCTTTTATCGCTTGATCACCCGTTACAGCGCCTCCATTAGCCGTTCTAATGGTAGCCTTCACATGCAGTAGCGTCTGTGACAGATCCGTGTACTCGTCCCCATGACCCGGAACTATGAACTCAACGGGTGAGTCGTCTGTCAGGGAGGAGATGGGCTTGTACTGCACCCATTTACCACTCTCTATACTGGTCTGCGTGGGCGGTAGCGAGAACAGGTCCAACTCGGTCTTGACACACTCGCACGACTTCTGATGTAGAAACGCCATTATCCAAAAATGTCCTTCACGGTACTCTCGCTCTTCTTGCTTCTCCTCTTCTTAGCGACACGTTTTGCGGGCTTCCTCTTGGGCGCAGCGGTCTTCTTCCTCGCTCCGAGGAGTTTCACTAGAGACTGAGGAGTAACCTGCTGTACACGCCTCCTCTTATAGGCACCACCACCGCTCAGCACGCGATCCAGTTTTTCATCAGCCCTGCGTTTCAGCGACCCGGTAAACTGTCTGAGCCGGGTGTTGGCCGCGACTCGGGGGTCGGCTGTGCCCGCCGCCACGTCGCCCAAGAAACCCACACCGGACCTCAGCGCCTCCTTGCCCAGCGCCGATGCGCCGGATCTGATCAAAGGGACCACTGTACGCATCAGCCCGCCTAGGAAACTGCCGATACCGTGTCCGCGTTGGAAAGCGGCTCCTCTGAATACGGAGGATACGCCATGGCCCGCCTGCTGGTGGCGGTAATACGCCAGATAGGGATCGCTCGGATTCATTGCCGCTGCCTCTCTTTCCTGAAATGAAGCTTCATGCACGTGGTCCCGAAGTGGAATGGCAAGTGTCGCCCTTGGTTGTCCCTTAAATCGATTTCCACGCTCTCGAATGAGGTTTTAATCACCGGCATGTAGTGCGGGTCTATTATATACACTGTCGTGTTGGCACCGTACGTGTAATTCCTGATGTCGATGTTGAGGATCTTCAGTAGTGGCGCCACAGCGTCGCCCACCAGTTGGGGTTCCACCAGGTCGCAATACACGTACATGTGTGATGGCAGACCGGCAAAGAGGTTAGCCGGCCTCACGGACCTGTGACGCTTGACGATATCCGTATCCACCTCGTAGCCAAACTGTAGTGCCAAACTGGGGCTCAGTTTGAGGCTCTGAACGGCTGAAGACGTCGACAGCAATTCCACCCTGGAGGACCTCTCGTCATACGAGAAGGTGCACAGGTTACTCTTCATTTGAGGGTAGTTGTTGATTGCGTGCACGAGTTCCTCGGTACTACTGTAATTGCCCGGCTCCACTTTGATTAACAACTTGTCCACCACGGCCAACCCGCCTTTCGAGTCCCTCATTCCCAGCACTAGTTTGATGTAGGTTCCCTCACCGACGGTTAGAAAAGAGAAGGGGTAGTGCGCCTCCGCCAGAGCGACCTCCCACTCGCCGTCTGACAGATCAACGGTCGAGGGTAGATGGGTCGTGTAGTTTGTCACCATGTTGTTGGGATAGTACTTCATTGAACTGTTACTGGGCAACGTCAGGTAAAACTGGTTGTGCCTCGTCATCGCAGCTGTTGCACGTCCGCTGCGGGTATCCACGAGTTGAAGTCCTCTCCGTAACCGGCCCACTTGACTAGGTAGCGCTTACTGGAGCCTCGCCCCTCGGTGTCCAGTATTTTATCTATTTGATACAGGCGGTCCGGGGCGATCGTCACCTTTTGCATCTCGTGCTCGTAGAAGCGCCCTTCCAGTGGCGTCCCGTTCAGGTCGCGCAGCACGTACAATGGCAGAGGATGCGACCCGTATACGTGGTCTACCACAAACAGCTCCTTACTCCAGTTGGTCTCGTAACCTTTGGCGAACGTGCCCTTCTCCTTGGCTATGCGCACCGTGTCGCCCGGCTCGAACCTGGGCTTGTGTCGCCGGATCGCCTTTCCATACATGTGACGCCACACCTTATACACCGTTTGACCATCGCCGCTGTCCGCGTCCACGGGTCGTAGGCCACCCAGGCTCTTGTGCGGGCTGTGGTTGTAGGCGTCCACAAGCCTGTCCAACACGTCCACGTAGCGATACGTGTTTTTGTAGGTCAGGTAGAGCCACATGCGGGTCTTGAGCGTGCGGTTGACTCGCTCCACCACCGCCGCCTTCACGTCGGGGTTCTGCGTGGTGAAGTAGTTGACACCGCGACTCTTGAACACTCTCTTGGTCGCGGCCCCGGTGAACTCCGTCCCCTTGTCGGTCTGTAGGCAGCGAGGAGTCGCCTCGGAGAATATCCTCTCGAACGCTGCAGCCACCTCAGGCCCGCTTTTCCTCTTCAGTGGTACCGCGAACAGCCGCTTACTGAATACGTCTATCACAGTCAGCAGGTAGTTGACTCCGTCGTTGTACCGGCTTAGGCCGCGCATGTCGTTCAGGTCCGCCTGCCACAGCTCCCAGGGCCCGAACACGGCGTAGCGGTTGCGAGGAAACCGCTTGCGCGCTGGCTTGTGCAGCGTGTAGGTGTCCTGGGCGCGCAGCCATTCCACCGCTCTGCGTTTCGGGAGGCGCGCGGCTCTGGCCAGGGCGGCCACCCCACCGAGGGAACCGGGCTGGCTCGGGTCGTAGTACAGCTTCTCCATTACGGTGTGAACGGCTCCCAGTTGTCCAATGACGATTCCCGGTCAGGTTCCTCGGTTATTATCCTCCTGGCCGCTGGGGGTCGCGGTCTCAGGCGGTCCAGTATCGGTGTCAACCTCGGTGAGAGGGGTGTCGACGAGGCTGTCGTGTCTCCCCAGGGGCTCGATGCCGAGTCCAGCCCCACGCCTAGGTAACGCAACGCCGTGGGATTGCTCACGTATTCTTTGGGCACGTTCATGTCCTTCAAGGCGGCCATCACTTGATGCCAGCCGGTAGGCAATCGGTCCGCCCTTCGCGCTCTCACTATGCTGTGCACGATGTCCACTATATTGGAATCGGGGATCTTCACCTTGTTCACGTACACCGCCCCACTGGCGTCCCAGGCGATGGGGCTGCCTTGCCGGGTCATGAATCGCAACAAGTTGCGCGCCACCGACCTGTAGATTTTTGAGAACGATTCCACAATGTCCTCCTCCGCCGAGGTGCTAGACTCGCGCTTCATCTGACTCGGACCCCCTGCCGCTTCCTCCTCCCTCTCCTCGCCCTCGATGATTGACAGACCTATGGGTTGACGTTTAGCCGCGGAAAAGTGCAGGAACCGCTGTAACACCTGCTGATATTGTTTCCATTTCTCCGTATCGTCCAGCCGCTTGTCGCTCAATATGCGATGCATCTCAGCGTCCAGGCTGGCTGGCTTATTGGCGCTACCTGCTCCTCCTCTTGGCCCCGGCCCTGGTCCCGGTCCTTCTCGCAATCTCTCGATGAGCTCCTGCGGTACAACCACCATTTTCCTAGCGTACTCCATGTCCGATTAGCTTCTGCGCTAGAACGGGCAGAACAGCGTTCAACAGCAGAGGTAGGAGGATCCCTCCGCCCCGTTGGACGAGGTAGTGTCGCTTCTTGGTCCAACCCTCGCCGCGTTTCACCAGCCGTCTGAGCGCCTGTTTGTGTTTACTCAATTTGCGTTTGAGACAGGGGGAAAGCGGTACGTTTCCGCGTAGCACGTTATACGCGCACTCGCACAATGACTTGATGCGACTCTTGTCGCACGCTTTTAACAGGGCCTTGCGTTCTTTGGGCGTAGCGTGTATTAGGGCCCTCAGCAGCGCCGCGTCCTTCTTCACGCGGTGTGACATGATGACTGACGCTGGCACGCGCTCGGCCTATTTATCACTTCTTCTTGGGCAGGTACACGTAGTTCACCGGGTCGTCTGGGAAAATGGCCGAACGTACGCGCATCTCTTCAGGCGTGGACTGTTTCAAGTCTATGAGCAGGTAGGCGTGCGGATCACGCGTGGCGTCCGCGTAAGCCTCCTCCACGAATTTGGGGTTCTCCGGGTATACTTGACGGGCCAGGTGTTTGATCTGAGCGCGATCCCTGGGATTCTTGAAGCACACTATGTAGTGGGCGTTCAGCGATATGTCGCGCTGGCCCCTGCCCTGGTGAAACAGGTTTTGCGTGATGAAGAACACGCTCATGTTGCGGTGGTGCGAGCCCTTGGTGAACAGGTCAACCACGCCGGAGCCAGCCTCGCGCATCATGTCGTCGACGATGACCAGGGCGGGCTCGCTACCGTCATAGTCATCCAGGTCTGGCAGGCCGGCTACGTAGCGCACGGCAGAGTCCGCACGGCTCTTACCACAGCCGCCACCACTGCCATAGTGCCAAGTGATGCGGGCGAACCGCGTATCGCACATGCGGTCGGCGTGCTCTATGAAGCGAGCCACGAAGTGCGACTTGCCGCTGCCAGAGGGCCCGGCCACGATGGCGGTGAATGGGTGTTTCCACCTCAAGTCCATGGCGTCTACTGACTGCCATGCACCGCCACCTCGGCTCTTAAAACTAAATTCTTTTCTCGCTTTTTTTTATTTGATTTTTTATATTTTTTTTTTAATATTGAAGGAAATAAGGGAATAGGAAATACCGTTTATTTAAACAAATTCCAGGAAAGGAAGTTTGCTGCCAGGAGGGCCGCTCCTCTTTACAAGGCTCGTCCTCGGCCCCACGCCAACGTTGTACTGGGAGATGGCGTTGTCGTCCAAGACCGTGAGGTATCGCCGAGGCATGTAAATCCGGATCGGGTCGTCGCCAACAAGACCCTCCAAGGTGGCCATAACCGCCTCGCCATACGGTGTGTCTACCCGCTCAAACGAGCGAATGGGATACACCGCGTTGTCCCGCAGATCTGCGATGCGGGTGTAACCCGCGGCCTTGCAGCTGTTGAGGGCTGTCCTGAGGTCCATCTTGTGGTCCGTGTTGAGCATGGTGCAGCGGCTGGATGCAGAATGATCGGCTCTTGCCACCGAGTCGCCTTTTATTGGTGGTGTCTACGTGCCGACTCGCGCGTATCAACAACATGATGTTATAGTTACTCGCTCAATTCCAGGAAGGGTGATGTAATGGAAAGCTTTACTGCGTAAACAAGTGGATTGTTCTAGAAGCGTCTCGGTTATCAACTGCTTAGTGGAATTTTCCACGCTCAATTCCAGGAAGAGTGACGTAATGGAAGTTTCCACGCTCTCTCGTTTACTGGGTAGCGCGCTTGGAGTGTACGCTCCTCTTGGTTTTCCCTGAGATGACGCAATCGGTCTTTCGCCAGGTGGGTAGAGGAATAGCGGTTCTAGTGATCCCGTCGTATCTTGACTCTCCCGTCTCGCTATTTGCCAGCCATAGGTTTTGCAATCTGGATAGCAGGTCCTCTAGACATATGCAGATTTCATCGTTTCGCTCCTCGTCCAAGTACAAGCCGCAACTGAACGTGGGGCGACCTCCTTTGAACACGTTCATCTTTAACAGTACATTACCGCTGTTGGTAGGGTTCTTCACAGTGTACTGATATCCGCCAGTGGACCAGCACAGTGTCGGGGAATCGATAGGCACTTCCTTCCTCTTTACAGTCCACCCATCGAGCTTTTTCTTCTTTGACGCACATCCCTGCTGTACTGGCGGTGCGTTGGCGTTCTCATCATTCATTGCGTTCAGCTCCTCTAGGAAGGAGCGGATCGTTTGGTCCACTTCACCTGCACTGACTCCGTTTCCGTTCATGGTGACGTCTCAAACAACACTGAGGTCGCGCGTGCGGCTCTGCCTCGGTTTTATACCCAGGTTGCACGCTTCAGCGAACCTTCTAGAAGCTTCCAGAAACGTGAGAGGTGGTCTATCGCTGACGGGGGGGGGGTCCTTATTCCTCCTCACACGTCTGTGCTCGCCAGCCTATGTTAGGTTTCCGCCAACTCACGTGACGGGGGGGGATCAGGTATATCCTCACGCCAGGCTATGTTGTGAGGCAGGTATATCCTCACACCAGTTGATGTCGGGGGGGGGGGACTTACATCCTCACCGCGCCTTTGCTAGTGTTGAACCATCGTGAGGTGTCTGGAAAACAGCCAAGATCCCATGAGGAAAACGCGTTTAAAAATTAATGGTGGGCCTGTTTAACGGTGGATTCTCAATTTTCTTTAAGGGATGGTTTACTTAGGCTGCCGCCTGACATGTGGTGAAATTTCATCAAAATTGGTCGGTAAACAGCTGAGATACCATAAGGAAAACGCGTTTAAAAATTAATAGCGGGCCCGTTTAACGGTTGATTTTCAATTTTCTTTAAGGGATGGTTTACTTAGGCCGTCGCCCGACATGTGGTGAAGTTTCATCAAAATCGGTCGGTAAACAGCTGAGATCCCATAAGGAAAACGCGTTTAAAAATTAATAGCGGCCTTGTTTAATGGCGGATCTATGGGGTTCTTACGTCATTCGCTTCCTCTAGGATAGGTCTACACTCTGGAAAAAGTCCCGTGGGAATCGGTGGGTAAATAGGCTAGTTATTCATTTTCGGAAGTTTTTTCCTCATCACGAAAAGTGCTGCGGACGACCCGGGGGGGGGGAGGTCCTCATTCCTCCTCACACGCCTGTGCTCGCCAGCCTATGTTAGGTTTCCGCCAGGTCACGTGACGGGGGGGGGCGGCATCCTCGCATCCTCACTTTGCCTGTGCTCGCCAGCCTATGTTAGGTTTCCGTCAGGTCACGGGGGGGGGGAGGTCCTCATTCCTCCTCACACGCCTGTGCTCGCCAGCCTATGTTAGGTTTCCGCCAGGTCACGTGACGGGGGGGGGCGGCATCCTCGCATCCTCACTTTGCCTGTGCTCGCCAGCCTATGTTAGGTTTCCGCCAGGTCACGTGACCGGGGGGGGGGGCTTCCTCGCATCCTCACGCCGGGTGCCAGGTTTAAGTTAGGTTAATGGGTCACGTGACGGGGGGGGGGGTTGCCCTCGGGGGTGCCCTCGGGGGTGACCTTGGGGTCAAGGTCATCGGGGGGGGGGGTTGCCCTCGGGGGTGACCTTGGGGTCAAGGTCAAGGTCATCCGGGGGGGGGGAGCATCCTCGCATCCTCACTTCGCCTGTGCTGGTTTTGAACGCTCCAATGCCCCCTACTCGGACCACATTTCCCCAACGAAAAATAAAGCCGGATCCCGTTTTATAGGCCCGAACGACAACCGGAACGTATTTTTTACGAATACAGTCGGCGATTCGACCCCGATCTATCGCCAAAGAACTCCTATTTTTTCCTAATCGGATAGATCAAAAACAGGAATTTAGTTGCATTTAATGGCCCGAAATGACGATCGGCAACGTTTCTTACTGTTTGAAAATGACAACCAAAACTTGTCTTATTGACTGGGAACGACAGCGAAGTAAACCATGTCGGGATAGACCATGCTCGCGCCCATAGTCGGAATAAACCAAAATTCGGTCCAGTCGGGCTCAAGGTCACATCTCAAAGTGTAGGACTCGCTCGCAGCGCTCAGTACAGCGTCTTATGGGTTATTGGTGACGCGTCCTCAGTCCTCAGTTAAAGAGGTTTTCGGCGTAAGGGATTTTTTTATAGTAAAATGGGTTTCAGAATCGTATTACTGAATAAATTCTTTGTCTTTTGGTACTAAATTCAAATGTATTTAACCTCTAATTATGACTAAAAACACGTGTAAGTTTCAATATTATTATACAGATCTCGATGTTCACGTACCCAACCTGGATTTTCATCGAAATTAATTTACGACTCAATGGGTCCCATATTTTACCTACTTGATACATGAGTCAACTCTTTTCGTGAAAATAACTATATAATAACAATTGTACGGCTTTTAAAGAGGCTTAGTTTTGAATTTTGACACAATAAATTTGATTCCATACTATCGCATTTATATTTTTGGTAAAAAAGTTTATTCAAAACTAAATATCTTTTGTATTCGAGTTCCTTGACATTTTCCTCAGCTTTTAACGACAATATGATTTTTATAGGATTGGTTATTACAGTATTGGCTCATATAGAGGCTTAGTTCTGAGTTTCGACGTAAAACCATAGTTCATTCATAATTTTGATTAAATATTTAGCTACACATATTTACTTACGACTTTTTATTTCAGTTCCCCGATCTATTCCTTATTTATTCACACAAAATCAAATTATAAGTCTATTTGAATAGTTGTTAGGGAGGTATAACTTAAGTTTATGTAAACAGATGTTGATTCTCTTCTATTTCAATGTTCACGATTAAAATCATAAAATGTGACCATCAAATTAAAGATTATAAACCTGAAAACATGTAACATTTAAATGAAATATAATTTAACGATGTAATAAATAACTACTAGAACTAGAAGGAAAAATGTTTAAGTGATTCAGCTTTTAAAGGGAGAAGGGTTTAAATAAAAGGCAAAGTTATGTTTAAATAAAATCCAATACATATCGAGTTAATGACTCCTGTATTTTAACTTATAAAATGGAGAAATAAAGTATTTAGTGGGGAATTTTTGCTTCACGACTACATTATTACAAAACAAATATGTTTATTCTTTCATAACATTTTACTGTGTAGAACAAATAAGTCTCATATTATTTTTCATTTAATTTAATTACATATTCATTTATAATATTTAATATGTAATGTTTAATCATGAGTCAGATTACATCTCGATAAATGTTTTTTTTATCATAATTGAAAGCTGTGTTAAGTAACAATAACCTCAATATAATATGGAGTAAAATGTATATTTATATATTTACTTTTTATAAAAATCTAAGTAAAATGAGGAGCGATTATTCTGATGTGGTAGTAGGGCGTGAGGCCGTGGTCCTCGACGACGACGACGGCACGCGTAGAACTGAACATAGCCGTGATTTATATCGGATTATTGAAGAAACTGGAAAGTATATCGAAAATGTTTTCGAATAAATTATGAAGATTAACTAATTAGCTACAACTTCCTCGCTCGAAGTTTGTTTTTACCTCAGGAATAAAAAACTTTCTCACTTACTGACTTGTTTATGTCATGTTCTTACAACCTTATAATATTTTAATTATTACAAATTACACATAATTTTAAACTAAAATATATTGATACTGTTAGATGCGGACATTCATGCAGAAAAGGAATATATAAGTTTCATTGTAGTTTTATTATTATTAAGATGTACAGGAGCGTGTAATCGACAACGCGCTCACTGCTTGGGATTACTCAGATTTGCCGTGTCCTACAATTTGGGTCTAGCCTGACAATGTGCGGACCGTTTTCTGTCCATTTGGCGAGCTCTCCATGGTTTCTACCTCGCTGGGGAACGACAACCGAGCCGCATGAACGAGAATGTCCGAAAAATACGTTTTAAAACTAAATCAACGAATTTTCGCAGAGATTCCCGTAAAATTATCCGATTTTCCAGGAATTTCCGGTTTGTGAACTCTCTGTAGTAGTATTACAGGCATATGAATCTGACTGACGACGCATCAATCAGACGGCAAGTCGAGATGACGCTGCCGGGCAAACGTAGCGCTGACGCTGGTGCGGGGGTACGCGCGCAACTCCAATCTTTTGCCTTGGGGGGGGGGGAATTTCCCCCATTTCCCCCCATGGATACGCGCCTGATGTTGTACAGTTCTTTCTTATATATTGGGTGGCTGAAAAACTGAATAATTCTTATGATTTGTATTTACAACGTAAAAAGTATTGCCGCTGACAAAGGACAGTGATAGGGCTGAAGAGTGGGCGCGCGGCGGTCAAAATGAACATTCCCGTCGGAAGCCTCCCCTAACCGTCGCGCCGGCGCCGCACTAGAACAGTGCTCCCGAGGCACAGTTCCGCAGGTATGTTGGTCAGGTCCCAATCCTTTGATGCGACTGTGCCTTTGTTGGGAGCGGCCACGCGCCACCATTGTCACCCCCCTTCTGTTCTAAGAAACACTACGTCCCACTGTCCTACTACGATTTGCAATAAATTGTTCCGTTAGGCCTACCAAACTAAAAGATGGCCCATAATATTTGTCCAAAGGAGACGAATAATAAAAAATTTTAATCACAGTTCTACGATGTCTCGATACTGATTTACTTCTAAAGTAGACGAACATAACATTTGAATCAGGGATCCTAGAAAATAAACCGTAAGGTCCATAAAGACATTATGTCATTGGATAGAAAATAAAAACGTCACTTTTGATTTTACTTTACTTGCTTATGTCAAAAGGTCCATGTGTTCCCCGTTATCTCTGCAAACAAGAATATTCTTACATACATATAAACAGAACCATATCAGTACATTTGTTAATATTCGATCCGCTGAGCCATCTTTTGAAGTTTATGGTTCTTACAGTTTATTATCTATTATCCGTGATAATAATCACAGTTCTATTATCCCACTATCGAAATATCAGGTAACATAGTTATTTATAAAAAAATATTGCTGCAAATTTGGGAAACCCGTTGTCTATGAGTCTTTTTTATAGTATCCACCGTGAAGCCACAAAATAGGCCGAAGATAGAGATGACGAGTTGCTGCCAAATAACATGTGTGTAAAAACGTCAATCAGAGGGAACATTCAGTTTAAAGCAAAGTAAGATTACAGAAAAAACGGGGATGGCCACTGATTAACCTAGTAGTTTTATTTTAAATTAAAAACACTGTTTTATAAATATAGATTTTCCAACGAGTTGTAGGGTTCCTGGTTATCAGTCGGGATTGTAACAACGAAAACAATTATTTGTTCAAAATTCACGGTTGGTAATGGCGAGTTTATGTTATTTAAATAATTATTGAAGACATTTTCCATCACTTATTATAGTTAGTAATATATATACGTAATAAGTAGTGGACAATTTCCGCAACAATTCCTTAAATAACAACGTAAACAATACTCTACTTATAATCTTCCTAGAATTTCACTAAAATAAATCTACCTGAATTAGTAAATTACAGATTACTTTAATTCTTAAACTGTTAAAATACCAACCGGCCGTAATTTTTCCGCTTCGGAATGATTTTCAACTATCTTCTAATTTGAACTATTGAAGTACAAACAATACGTACCTTAATATAGAATAGACTGTATATTTTAGCTTTAAAAAAACTTTAAATCACTAAACCTTGTTTCTAGAGTTTATAAATATGTTATTAATTACTAAGAGATGATTATCCAAACATTTTACCTGTCAAACCGTATATGTATGAATAATAAATACATCACAGAGTAGCAGCTAAAAAGAGTAACAACTTCGAAAAATATGTTATAGCAGGTAAATTTAGAACAAGGAAGTATATTATAGTCCGGTCATATTTTTAAAGACAAAATCACTATGATAAGAAGAAAATAAACTGTTTAAGAAGATATTTTAAAGAAAGTATTTAAGATTTGACAGTCAATTTAAAACCTTTGAATAATCGACTAATTAAAATATTTATATTTATTATAGTTAAGTGATATAACTGTCCGTTGAACGATTTTAAGATTACAGTTTCGGTCTCACATTGCTCGGAGAAACTCCCCCCATTTCCTTAAACTTTAGATTAGGTCTAAATTCAATATTATAAAGTTTTGTGCTAAAACCCTTTATTTTGGAGTTAGTCTTGAAAAAGAGAATACATTTTCGAGACCTATCGTTATAAAAACAGTTTCGTGATCGTTATAAGCAGTTATCATTGGTAACGGTGCTAGTACGTAATGTATAACCAGTTTTATTTAACTATACATTCTATATACTTAAACATGTAAATTCCATAAACTAAGATGGAGGTCATTATAAAGTGTCTAAATATGCGAAATGGAGCAAGCACAATCGGTTGGTTCATCCTTACGCACCTTTATGTAGGCTTAAGAACTAGAACTTGATTAGGAAAATCGTTGTGAAGGACGTCTTGCTTGAATGGGCGATGAATTGTCTTTGATTATTCTTCTCTGACTTCACAGGAGAGGAAACGGGTGTGCGGTTGGGGGTTATCGCTACTGTGGTGGTAGATCCTTTTCCAACTAACTGGTTGACTCATCTTTCCCTTTATCCTAGTATTGGTCCACAGCGACCGTTGAAGCTGTTAGAATTTTTTAAGGGTTATTATTATTGCAAAACCATTGTTTCGTGGAAGGACACTCTGTTATATGCCACCACACTGACAGCACCGAGTGAGGAGTGTATGAACTCCACTGTGCAATAAATATTGTTATCGTTTTAGCCAGCCATTACGATTATAACAATTAACTTTGTCTGTAAACTCTTAAATACGGACATAAAAGAGTCAAATTCGCGATTATGACTATCTGTGTTGGGGTGGTGGTGCTTTCATTAGAAATCGCATTTCGATAAGGTCATCCCTACTAATTTGGCTGTGTATATATTGCAATTGTCACCCGCCTAAATTATTTATTCGGCCGCATTAGAATAACAATACAGTGTCGGATAAACTGGGTGATCAAGACACAATTAACAGAGATATTAAATTAGTAAAATAATTGAATAAAACATGTGTACGGCTCATTAAGAAATGTTTTAGAAACTTTACATTAATTCTTTAGATTAATGTAAAATGAAGTTTTCTTAAGAAAATTACATATTTGGTATTACAACATCTGACACACATTAACAGTTAAAATTATTCAAAAACGTATTCGGGAATAAGCAAATGCCTACCACAACCTCATTTTGTATTACTCTTTATTTTTATATATTATTATTAACGTTTCAAAAAGATAATACGTACTTCAGTCATAACCCATTCCGTTGGCAAAAATTATATACGGAGTGTAAATGTCCGGAAGGTTGCGTTAACTGTATATCTTGTTAGACTTTACGGAAAGGCGGCAATCGGCAGTCCCTTCCCCTCACGCGCCTCCACCAATGGGAGAACGGTTTCCCCTTCCCTTGGTCAGATTGTGACTTGCCGCTTGTTTGTAATATGGAATGCTATAGCTGGGCATTTTGTAAACATATACAGGAGGAGTGCCTTCTGCCAAAAGTCGTTTATATAGAGATTATATTAGGATATATGAAACCGGCATATTCAAGTTAGTCTATATATCTAGTATAATTTGTTGTACGTAAATCATAACTCATTATAAAAGGTGGGTTTGATGGAATGCTACCTGCCGGGATCTTGTATGGAATGCTATCTGCCGAAGTTCTTTAAATATATATATATATATATATATATATATATATATATATATAATATGTATACATACATATGTGTCCGTGAATGCGATAACTTGATTTTGTTGAAATTTGGCTCAAATGTGTAAAGTGACATTCATGACTTTAAGTTCGAAAACCAGAAATATCGGACCATGGAAGGGGGGTTTTAAATTTGACAAAAATCAGTTATTTGCATTTTTCACGCTAAAATTTTTAAAAAGCTTGATTTTGGTTTTGACCATGTTATAGAACTTAAAAAAATAAAATAATATGGTATTTTGAATTATTAACCTAGGTTAAGTGGTTGCAGAGAAAATCCAAAAAACCGACTTATAAAATCTCTCACATGTTAATCTTATGAAAAAAAGGTTTTTGGGTTTTCCTCAGTTCATTTTAATGTAAACTTCACATTTGCTTTTACCAATCAGTTCAGCTCCACAAAACAATCATTTTGGTGTTTAAATTGTGATTTTACACCCAAGCGTTGCAGAGATATTCAAAGTGCTAAACGCAGTACGTTGTCCAATGTTATCCTTAAGGAGAATTAATAAAATTTGATATCTCGATTATTTATGAATGTATATTGATGAAACTTGGTATGTGCCTTCACGTAGTACTGGTATATTGATAATTGCACAGCAAATTTATTTTTTTGTATCATCCCCGTAGCAGCAAACCTATACGTACTCAGTCCCCATGATATTGTTATGGAGAATAAGTAAAATGTAATGACTTAATTATGAACATAAATTAATAAAACTTGGTATGTGGCTTCAACTTGTTGAGATATATTGATATTCGGATAAAAACAAATGGTTTCCTTGTTGCAGCAAACCTGCTTACTCAGCCCCATGTTATTCTTATGGGGATTAATCAAAATGTTATATAGCGCTTATTTATGATTGAATATTGAACTTGATATGTCGCTTCGCCTAGTTAAATTCTATTTATATTTGCATAAACAAAAATTGTTTGTGTTTTTGCAGCAAACCTACGTACTCACCACCAATGTTATTCTTATGGAGAATAATCAAAATTGTGTATATCGCTTATATGAGAATATATTTTTACTTGGTAATGCGGCTTTATGTGGTATTTAGACATTATCCATTGGAAATTCGCTGAGTACACAGGTTTGCTGCAACGGTGGTATTTAATGTAACAGTCAAAAGTTTAGTCTTATTACAATCTAAGGGAGACTTTTTTTAGAAGGTATCTTATATATGTCAGACATTATTGAACCATCTAATTTCTTCAGGTCTTGTCCAGCATCGATCCTGTAATCCTCGCATTACGAGGTGAGAACATTAACCACTACGCTACCCGGCCAGTTTGGTGGGTTGCGTTTATTTTGCTTTACAACTACCTTACGAAGGTTTCTAGAATACCCGTTCTCCTTGGTGGAACCCTGGGTGTACCACTGTGTAAATCGTATACACTATTGTGTAAGTTGTGTTTATATGAGGTGTTCACTTTATTTTATTGAAAGCCTTTGATAGTATCTTAGACATCACACAATTTGCAAAATTGTTAAAGATTTAAATAATTATAATAATTAAATATTAAAGTTAAAGATTTAGTACCGTATACAAGTTTTTATTTGGCATTAATTGTTTAATATTGCACCTAACTTATAATGTTACAGAATAGTGGATCCCAAGTATTCTGAATAGTATACAAAATTCCGAGATAAATTCATCGTTCAGGAGCTAAATTCAAAAACAATATTATATTTGAAAAATACTCTCACTATTGTTTAAGCTTAGGCACTATTGTAAGAGTTTAACAATTAATTTTCAAACTTTTGTAAGCTTCAGCTAATAAAAACATGAGTTTATATATATATACATATATATATATATATATATATATATATATATATATATATATATATATATATATCCAAAAACGTTATCTGATCTAGGAGGTTATTAAATGGTTACTTAATTCAAGGACTAGCGACACCAAAAAATGATATACATTTTTTTAAACTGGAGTGTTCGGTTAATAACATCTTACAATAAACATACAAATAACCCCGTAGCAGCAAACCTGCGTACTCAGCGAATTTACGATGCATCTTAATACCAAATAAATCCACATACCAAGTTTCATCAATATACATTCATAAATAAACGATTTATGACAATTTAGTTATTATCCATAAGAGCAACATGGCGGCTGAGCATGCAGGGTTGCTGAAGCAAGGAACACAAAAAATCGGGTTTTATACAAATATCAATATACCTCAAGAAGGTAAAGCCACATACCATGTTTTATTAATTTATGTTCATAATTAAGGGAGATAACACGTTACTTATTCTCCATAGTAATAACATGGGAGCTGAGTACGCAGGTTTACTGCAACGGGAACTATCAGCCAACTAATTATTTTTAGTGCAAATATCAATATACCACAACGATATGAAGCAATGTACCAAATTTCATCAGGATAAGTTGATAAATAAGCAAGATATACAGTTTTTCTTATTCTCGATAAGAATAACATTGGACAACGTACTGTGTTTAGCACTTTCAATATCTCTGTAACCATTTGACGTAGAGCAATGATCAAAACACCAAATTGTGCGTCTTTTTAAACTGATTCAAATGGAAAAAAACTAAAATTTGACATTTCAAATGTAAAAAAAAACAAAAACCCCATTTTTGGGGTACAAAACCCCCCCAAAATACCCCTTCGGATAGGTCGATCTGTCTGGTTTTCGAACTTAAAGTCATACATGCTGCTTTACACGTTTAGACCAAATTTCATCAAAATCGGATAATTTTTACGGGAGTTATCGTGCTCACGGACACACACACACATATATATATATATATATATATATATATATATATAGGCTATATATATATATATATATATATATATATATATATATATATACAGTTTCGAACGAATGGTGTTTTTGGGGTCTGGGGACCTCAAAACGAAAAGTTATCATGGTCCCGGGCCTAGGTCTTACCATGTCGACTACGGTAATAGCTTCTTCCCTATAGGGGAAATTCGCTAAAAGCGGTTTATAATCTTCACAGCTATATATTTATATTTTAATTTCAAATTGATTAATTGTTTCGTAAGAATAATAATTTCCTTTAAAATTTACGTCGAATACTAAAATATAGTATGCAATTGTAAAAATAACGGGTATAATTAATAATTAATATTGTATAATTAACGGGTATTGTATAATTAATAAAATTTGTTTTATTGTTAATTTGACATCTTTATAAAGCAAGCTATGGTATATTATTAGATTTCAGTTCATCGGTAAAGTCTATGTCAGTATCAGACTAGTCTGTTGATATAAGGACAAAGGAAAGCAATTACTGTCGACTTGGAAGGATTTTGGCTCTGTTAAAAATCGTTTCCGGGCCGTGATAATTGATGTAGAAAAACCATCTATACAAAATGTCGTCAAAATAAAATCTTACACTCGTTACCAAATTAGTGTGGTTTACTACGAAACTCTACGATAATATAATAAACAAAATTGTTGTCAAAATTTTAATAAATTGATAAATAAGTAGTTTTTTAATAATAAAATTATTTATTTTTTATTAATTTTGTTAGATCTAAAATTTACAGCTTATTTAGTTCAGTCGTTTAAAAGTGTTGGCCCACCATGTTGTATTCGTTGATTGAATAAAACAATAACGAATATTAAACCAATTTGAACACTGATTTCAATTGGCACAGTGTTTATTTATTATAATTTTAACTTTTAACACGTTGGATGTGAAGGACGATAATTCCCGCCCTCTAATTAACATTGAAACTTATGTGATTTTCATGATTAAACATGTTTGTCAGCATTGAACGAGTTAAGTATTATCATTTTCAGTGTCGCATATTAAAATTAAAACTTTAAATCTATGAATTTACAGGGTTAATATATCACTAGTACAGTATCGTTTTTTGAAGTTTAACAAATGTACATGCCAATATCATAAGAGTAATTAATGCAGGTATAAAATAAACTAGAGCAAGAAGAAGTTAACCAAAACCTTTTAGAAATTCGTTTCATAAAAATTCTACTCAACTCTCGAGTGTAGCATGATCCCGAGTGTAAACCAGAACTTTGTAGATGATACGTATAAGTAGGATACAAGGATTTTAAAGGGCCTGAGATTGAAAACCGTTGATTGTTGTATAACCTTATCTTACTGTGGTTATGATTGAGCCCGAAGGCAAACTTGAAACTTTAAACATTACATTGTTGTCTTTCCATGTAACAAAATGATGAAATTAAATTACCTTTGCTCAGTAAACGAGTCTCTCAATTTTAATTTACATCTTACTTTCGATAACCCGCATTCAAAGGATAAAGCACCTGGTACAGTAAATATATGAAATGAGTGAACTCATACTCTCAAAATCGTATGCTCAAAAACAAATGACTTTAATCAGTGTGATAACACCACGATTCCTAAGCTAAGAATCTTAAGCCGAAGGAGATTTTTTCTAGAAAACAAAAAGAATGTATCTCCGACACGATGAGAACTCTTTCTTGAGTAGAGCTGACAACTGTTCGAATATATCCATCACCACTACACAGCCAGCTTGAGGGTAAGATACAGTCTCAACAGTTTTTAGAGTTTTTAAAAATACAACACTAAAACTTGTCATCACCAAAAACGATTTTTGTATCCCTTATAGTTATCGTTTTAGCTGTTCTACTTCAAACTACTTATATACTATATGCAAATTAAATCAGAAGGAGTTCCATATACTTGTTTGTCACAAGTATCATGATATTTGTTTTAGCGGGATGAAATATTAAAAATGTACATATTGATTGAAGATCCTGAGTTAAGTTAATAATTTACATCATATTTCAAGAGTGATCACGAGCTTCGTTATGGAATCAAAGTGACCTGCAGCTGCTAAGAATGCTAATTGTGTAAGAAACATTACAATCCAAATGTTGACCTATCAATGAGTATCACTGTTTTAATTTTAAATGCAATCAAATCGGCGTGTAGTAAATTCACTTTGACTAACTTAATACATAAAGTAACTCCTTAAATAAATACTGACAATGGCTTAACAAATACAACATTTCTGTTACTTGATTTATATTTACATCCAGCATCCAACATTGATACGGACTAAAATTTCCAACAGTAATGACAGCCGGAAGAGGGTATTTAATTCTTAGTGTTCAATATGCTTTTAAATTTCACCTAGTTTGTTTTCTTGAAACCTATGCAAGAGCCTAAAGTTCATGGTTAAATTACGTTAAAACCATACTTTTAATTTGCGTAACCGAAGTTTTAATAAGATATTTTAGATTATTGGGTATATTATTTTACTAGGTTTTGTGGGGAGTGTGCAGCGCTTTGTTAAACCCGAGTTCCTTTAATTTGAGTGGCAAAACAGGATTAAGATGCCGCGACCGAGCCGCAGAATGACAACGTTAAACAATTTACCAACTGGGGTAAAATAGGGGTTGTGGAATTAAAAGTTGTGAGCACACATTAAAATTAAATTCGTTTGAACTTAATACTCCCCCTTCGTAATAAATGTTGCAGTGAAACTAGCACTCCTAATAAGAAGAAAAGAAGAATAGATGAAGTAAAAACATGCTTTATTGTCTTGAATGCACAAACTACAATACTATGATATAGCTTAAATAAACAATGGTTAATCAGTAAACATCTATTGTGGTTGGCAAAATCTAAAATAGATAAACCTAAAAAAACACTTTGGTAAATGATGCAAAGTGATTTTTTTATTTGTTATTATTATTTAAGCTTCGAAACTAGGTAAAACACAACACTAATTTTAATCATGTATACATGGAAAGTTATTGGTTATACCTAATAATCAATCATATGTTTTCGTTCACTTTATATAAAACTATAATGTACTAAAAAAACATTTATAACAAAACTGGGGTTGTAATAGATAAGAAATATCAGCAAAGAACGAATGCAGTAAGATTTATTTATTGACAGTTCAGGAGACCGTAAATTCGCAACATTTCTTTGAGAAAGAAATTAGGTCTGTGGACCTTGGATTCAAGTTGTATATGTTTAATATACTCACAATTGTACCAAAAAAATTATAATTCCAAACAAAAATTGTTATGTTCACAAGTCAGGACTCCTAAGGTTAATAATATTAAATAAAGCCAAATCAAATATATTTTTATTATTTTAATAAAAATATTTAAAATAAACTCTGTTTTCGTATTTTATTATTTCTAGATCAAACTTTAAATACTTATAATTGATCCAATTATTAGTTTCCTAACTCGGATTAGAGAGTTAACACCCTTAGTTGTTACTGTAGGGTTGAATCTAGGTCAATACTGAATTGCATTAGGTATTACGTTTAAGGTCGCATTTGAGCTAGAACTACTAAGTAAACTTAATGCTTTTTGATACTATAATATTTTAAGGTTTTAAGTTGATAATAACTAACAACATTCTTGCTTAATTCCAATAAAGTGTATCCGCATTGAAGTCAAACGTGTCATGTGCTGCACTAAACGAATCTTGGAGACAGAAATTCACCCACCATCAAACAAATGGCCCTGTTTACCACAATGGCACGGTCGGCAGTAAACTGGGGAGGACTTGGGACTCGAGTCAGGGAGAAAGTGTTATCACTTAAACACTTATTACAGTTTTATATTTTGACTTTTTCCATTATGTAAAGTTTAGAGTATGTAGATTATCATTTGAAAGGTAGAAAACACTTAAATATTTGGTTTGCATTAGTGCAGAACTGCATTTTAAGGTAAATGTTTGATTTTTTTTTATATTTAAATAATTTTTAAGTTATAGAGAAACAATTTTAAAAAGAAGCAATGAACCATTTTTAAAAACATAATTCTTGTCTGAATGGCCTTTGACACGTTACAAACTATCTCCAACTCTTTCTGGAAGTGGTTTAACTAAAAACTTCATAACACACACCATATGTAATAACTTAAGAGTTATTTATTTATATATATATTATCATTTATATTAAGAAACTAGTTATGATAAGCAACCATTATTTCTAAAGGGAATAAGTTAATTTTAAGAGGTAAATAAGCAATTGGACTCCTAACGACTATACATTTGAAATAATAAATCGAAATTTAGTTATTTTTAAATATATTTGATTGTACATTTATTTGTTCGTTTTCTACATTGTCAATCCAAACATAGTATATGGAGAAAGCTGCTTTTTCATCAACATTTTCTAATCTTAGTTATTGGCGGAAATATCCGTTTTGGTGCTCCTGAAAAAGATTTGTTTGAAGTTTTTCTTCGCTGTACCTAGAGCCCGCACCAATGGGGCGAGTTTGACAACATCTGGTATATAAGTACTAATCCACGGTATCTCCAGGTGTTTTTTTATATGTTTTAATTGTTGAATAATTATTCCCCAAAAATCGCTAAAAACAGGAAAAATCCAGATTTCTTAAAAACGGCTCTAACGATTTTGATTATCTACTGGTTTATAGACCTGCAGTTTCTAACAAATCTACACCACACGCATTCCTAGGACAATTTCAATTCTGAAATGGCAGAACTTAAAAGTTACAAAATTTAGATTATTTTTCGATTTTTCATATGTTGAAATGATGGTTTGTTTATTACTTATAACCTATCTAGTGATAATAGTCTGAAGATGAATCTCGATGAAGATTCGAAATAAATATTGTTTTAACTTATGATTCGTTTTTACTTTCTCCCTCTATACATAGTATATGGAGAAAGTTTTTTCAAAATTTTCGAATTTGAGTTGTTAGTGGAAATATTTGTATTGGTGCTCCCTGAACCCAAAAAAGTGGTTTTCACGTGATGTCTGTGTGTGTGTGTGTGTGTGTGTGTGTGTGTGTGTGTGTGTATGTGTGTGGATGTGTACAGAGCTAGAGCCCTAACCAATGGGCCGATTTTCATGAAATTTGGTATTTAGGTACTAATCCACTATATCTCCAGGTGTTTTTAATTTTTTTAAATTCTTATTTTTTAAGGGTAATAATTATTCCCCAAAAATCGCCTAAAAACATGAAAAATCCGAATTTCTCAAAAACGGCTCTAACGATTTTCATTCAACTTTACTGGTTTGTAGAACTTAAGGTTTCCAATACAATAACACCAACCACATTTCTGAAAAACTCGGGTTCAAAAATTATAGGACTTAAAACATCCAAAATTAATTTTTTTTATTTTTCATAAAATTAAATAAATGTTAAAAAGTATTACTATTTACCATTAAAAAGAGCTCAAAAAACTAAATAAATTAGTACTTTGAATTACTATTCTACGATTGCTGGTTGCGGAGAAAACTTTAATTTTAATTTTTCGGTAAACACAGTACGTTGTCCAATATTATTCTTTTGGGGAATATAAACGTTACTATTTCTCTCTTATTTACTGATCAATATCATTAAAACTTGATGTCATTAAAACTTGATGTGATGTGTGTATTGTATTGGAAGTTAGCATTGACAAACAGAGGATGTTCGAAATATGTAGCCACTTCACCCTGTGGGGGGGAGATGAGGGGGAATTTCCCCTCTTTTAACCACTGTGTGTAGCAAAGGTGTGTAGTGCCTCCATAAAAGGGATTTGGGTGGACATTTTTGAAAACAGCTTATTTAAAACATTTTCTGTACCGTCATTTATATTCTATATTTATTAAATAAAAAGTAATCGTTTTCATTAAAGTTAGGCTAAAAGGGAAAAAGTATGTGTCAGTTTCCTGATACCGTTTATTATTTAGTGACAAGTTAATTAATGGTTTATATAAACACAATCACGAAGAATACATACCGTGAAGATCGTTTGTATTCCTTAAAATAACCCTTCTAAGTCGGGAAATCATCATGTGCTAATTTGAAACTGTCAACTCTAATAGCTTTGATCTCAGGAGATGGTCTGTTAAAGTGGAAAAACAGCAAGAAGATACTGAGAGTTTCAAAGAACCTTTAAGGCACACTGCAAGAAAAACATTATATATTTTTTTTATATAGTAAATTTAAAGTATATTAATCAAGATATAATTCATGTTTTATTGCTGATTACAAATAAAAGTGCTCTTACCATAATATTGTAAGACGTATTTCATTAGAATAATAGTAATATAATTGCAGTATACCAGTGTTGTATTGCATAAATGTAATAATCATTTAAGAAACATTTTCGTAATCTTCACTTATACTTGGCTCAGAAGTAAATTAAACATATTCTATTACTGCAGGAGCACATTTTCAGGTAATTAGACTTGACAGTATATTGTTAAGCTTTTATCTTAATAAACAACTATATAATGTTACCTCTTTAATGAACTACTAAACGATTTATAAGAGGCATAACAAATCGGTGATTGTTTTGTGAATTTATGAGTGTAGGATTTTCTAACACGCATTGAATCAATTAATTGTAAGTTCACCAAGATTTGTTATATTTGTCTCTGAGGGTACATTTTTGGAGTTATAATTATGAACCATGTATTTTGTTGAGTAGCGTGATTTTTTTGGCTTTAGACGCAAAGACACAATATACATTTAATGAAGGAGGCACTGTAAGAGCAATATGTAATTAAAATTTAATTTTGTTGTAACCTGATATTTCAATAAACCAGAGAGTATTTTAGAGGGTATTCATTTTCTTTGGGTGTATTTATTAATTACTGAATAAGTTATTTTCAAAAACTCACTTGTCTGAACGTCAAACGGTATCACTAAGCTGTCCGTCGGTTTAATACCAAGTAATGTCCAGATTATGTCGAGAACTAGCTGAGTGCTGGCTGGGGTTTGATTTCACGCTACAAAAGTTATAACACGCCGCGCCGTTGGTTTCAGTGTTATTGTTTGACACACCAGTTTATAATCTCCCAGGGTGACCAATGTCCCTCTTTATCAACTTTAAACTCTACTTTCCCGTGACCTTTTCATTTACTTCCTAGTTTAATCTTACAATGATGTGTCCTAATTAATTATGTAACTCTAATATTATTTGTACACAAATTTTATTTTTTATTTTTCACTTCTTATGCGCAATCGCATTTAACCCATGATGAAAACCTTTTTAATCAAAGAAAGTATTATGTAAGAATTAAATAACAACAACTAGGTTCATTACAGTTGAATAGAATTAAATAAAATTATTTTTAAACTTATAAATCTTTTAGAATTATAATCTTCGCAGATTGCAATCATGAGCTTGTTGCTACTATTTATAATTGAATATATATAATTATTGCAACTATTACTTCATTTTTGTAAATACTAACAATGAAATACAGTGAGTTGTAATAGTAATGATTACAATCCCTATTACAACTTATAACATATATGTTACGTTACATAGTAACATTTAGTGTAATAAGATTACATTTACTAAGATTTTTAAACACCAATTAACATACGAATATAAATAAGTTTAACAATTCAGAAATGATAAATAACTGTAATCATAATCAATCTATGACATAAAATCATATATTGTTGTCCTATAAAATGTGTGTTCTTTAATAGCACTACACTTTTATGATACACTACAATAGCACATGAGTAGTAGTAAAAGGAGAGTTCTGCAACAATGAGGGGTGCGTTTTTTGAGGATTAAATGCTCATATGACCTAACCTAACTTAGATAACATCATTTCTCCAGAATAAAAGGGATTTTTTATGGGAAATTTCCAAGTTTTTTATAATTTTTTTTATAAAAAACTTATATTTGTCACCTTTCCCCGTAAAAATTCATGTTTTTTTAACCCAATGTTGACATGCTCTTCGTGATCATCACGTGACGTCTCCATTGGTAGATAACATAATTTCTTCAGAATTACCGGAATTTTTATGGAAATTTCCTAGTTTTGATCATTTTTTGTCTAAAAATCATATATTTGTCACTTTTTTCCCTAAAAATTCGTGTTTTTTAACTCAATGCTGACATGCTCAACATCGAAGCGTGTGATAGCTAAAGAACATAATAATCATCCTGTGAGGTGAATTATACTCAAACAGCATGTGAATGTTTATGGACATTTTCTAATTTTGTGCATTTTTTGCCAAAAACAACGTCAATTTGGCCTATTTTCTCTTAAAATGTATTGTTTTTAACCCAATTTTAACATTATAAATTCGCTGGATTAAATTCTCATGACGTCATCAGGATTCCCCAGAGCGGTTGCGTATTCGACCACAAACTGACCAAATATACCTTTCAAAGTCGACTAAACGCGTAAAAACATTGGTAACACTATACTTTTCACGTAAATAATTCAGTTTTTCAAACATAAATTTTGCTGATGTGATTCAATAAACACTGTCCAACTCATAAAGTCCGTCCACCCGGGGGCCTATTATCTCGCGGCACGCATCTTTTTCATTTTGGCCACGGTCAGATGTCAGTACTGCTGTGATATCCAAGTCATTGTTGCCAGCGTTACGTCATCCCATTGTTGCTGTTTATGGGAATACAAAAATAAATTCAGATTGTACCTTTAAAAAATTAGTCTTTTACGCACTATTTTCAATTTAATAAATGATGTTGACCTATATATTTCTTCCTATCTGATGCCAGTCCCAAATTAGTTCTCCGGAACTCATGTTTGACCTCCACCACCTTTTACGTCGTCACCTCATTACTCTCAACATCTTTGTCAGGCAATGTTACAGGTAATCCCATGCATAATTCCTGTTTTGCCCACAACGCTGTCCCTGTAGCCAAAGCTAAAGTTCTCTCGTAAAGACTGGCATCAGGTGCAATAACGCATTCAAATGCCTTATCCTCTAGTATTTTATCTGCTTTCCATCTATCCTCTGCTCTTTTATGTTTACTATACCATATATCGTGTTCATTTGCTGCTTCATCAAGAGGATTTACACCTTTGTCACCTCTGGCTAAGCGTTCTGGGAGTTTCGTCCGAGGTCCTAGAAAATGCATACCTGGCGCATGAAGTTCAAAGGGCAATTTGTTGATAATATCGTTTAAAATTCCAGATCCTTCTATTATTTTCTCAGGTAAAGCAGCCAAACATTGTGCCAAATACATCGGACCATCTGGAAGGTCAATCTGTTGTTTGAGAGTGTCCCAGATAAAATCAATAAAATTATTTGCGTATTCATTGGTGTAACTTTTGTCTATTATTAAATCAATCACGCATTTCGCAGAAGGTTTCGGTAGAGCAAGCACACATCGTATAATGTACTTGGGTACTTTTGGTTTTGCTATTAATTCTACCAGTCAATCGTAAATAAATTGAGCAATACCTAACTTTTCACTATGGAAGTTGTTATTGCCAGCTATCTCTTCTTCTTGAAGGAAATATAGCCTTTTTATAAGGTCCGCATATTGTCTTATATATTTATATTCAACTGTATTGTTCGATTCATCCAGCAAGCCGGATCCCATAGCTCTCACAAATTCAAGTGTTCTGCTATTTTTCAAGCCGGATCCCGTGGGTTTTCCACGTAAATTCTCCAATCGAAGCTCTTTCCACATTGGTTTACTCACTTTTTTCCACTTAAATTCTTGACTGGATTTAGAACGTTTGGACGATGGATCGTTGCTTTGAAATATCGAACAAGAGTCGATAAAAATCGTTTTATAAGCATCTCTATCACTTTTGGTATATTGTTCACTCCCGACATCTCCTGACTGTTTTAAAAGTCTCCATAGGCCTGGCCTACCGGTATATCTTTGGTTCGTCTTGTCGATAGTTATATCATCATTTGCAATAGTGACACCGGAATTTCCTACTTTTATTTTTCGCTCGCCAATATCATAGTTAGGACCAAATGTTCCATCGTTAGCTCTAGATAAATATTGCTTCGCCAATGAGCCCACCTCGGTACCGCTACTTTCAACGAAAGCTTGAATCAATTTATCAAAACGCATATCATCATCCTTGTTGGGAAACGGTGTGCTAGCGGCCTGTACTATCGTTTCTTCCTCAAGAATGCCTTATTGTTGTGGTAAATTCTGTTCCGGAATCATTTTATCTTTTTCAAAAACGTCTTGTTCTGGTAAATTTGCATTATTTACCGGTATCATTGTACTTTTTCAAAACCTTTACGACTGGGTGTACTCATCGCACGCGGTCTAAATAAAATAGGTTTGTTATGTTTACTTCGCAGTTCTTTTATCTTTTCATCCTTCTTTTTCAATTCAGTTGTAAGTTTTCCTACGCATTAATAACTGGTTCGTGTTGCCTTTCGATCTCTTGTTTCTCTTTGAATTCTTGAGCACGATATTCTTCCGCTTCGGCAATTAGCTTGTATTGTAATTTATCTAATCGGTTTGCTTCTTCCACTGGCAAAGGTTTGTTATCGTGTAAAGGTAAAAGTATCATTACGTTTTTAACTTTGACGGGTAATGGAGCAGGGTGTTTTCTGAAAAGCTCTGCCATCTCCTCTTCTTGTTGTCTTTGAATTATCTCACTGCCCTCACGCCACTGCTCATGCAATTTTTCAATTATTTTAGCCACTTTGGGTGTCATTTCGTCAGGCCTCATTTCATCACCAATCTTCTGTTTTTTAACTAAAGTATTGACTATATCGCTATCTTTAAAACTTTTTTCACCATGGCTAAATATATATTTTGAAAGTTTTTATTTGTAAATTTTTAACGAACTTGTCTTTCACTTTCAATAAATATAATTGGATATTACAAGTTTAATCAATAATATTAATGAGGGTCTAAACGTGCGTCAAACGATTCGTGATAAAGTGCGTCCGTAAACTCACGCAAGTCACGGTATATCGACCATCGGCGACACACGTCACCATCTTGAGACGCTTGGTAACCGTGGTCGTTGTACGGTACGATTCGCCTGACATCGTGCGTGACATGCGTTGTCAATTACCATTATACATTTGTAGGCGAAAGACCTTTAACACCCTAAAAACGCCAAATTCACGACCCGCTATTCATCGGGCCTGATTCTTAGACAAGTTTGATTACAAAGTTTTATTTTTTATGTTGATTATACATATTTTTAAGTGATATTGGTAATTCAAAGGAGGGCGTGAATAGCGCCCCCAATTTTTAGATGCGTTTTTGTATTGTATTGATACTACCCCCTTCAAATTACATCATATTAGGTTCTATCCCAATTTGGGTCACACCATATTTCATATCGATTTGCGTAAATTTGCCTATAAAACCCAATATTTTGATACCACCCCCTTCAACTTGCTTCCAGTTAAGTTGGGACCGAAAATGGGGCCCAACCTATTTAGCATAGATTCGCTTCAATAGCGTATTGAACGAAATCAATGGTAATTATTTTACAAGATTAAGTGATTTAGAACATGGCAAAAAGGATTTGATCAAAGACATTGGACGTATTTAAACTAAATTCGGGCCGCGTATTATTATAAAATGTGATAATACCAAGTTTAAACTGCCGGATAGTTGGAATAAAAGAATGTCATCAAATAATATAGAGGCTCTTTTACAGTCTGAAAACCCCCTGTATGTAATATATAACGGAAAACAAATTTACCAAATGATAAGACAAAACATTATATTAAATTTACAAGAGGTTGAATTGCAAACAAATATATTCGTAATATATTTTTAAACATTGATCTATAAAATTATTTTGTTGCAAAACTTAAAATCGTATAGAATAAGAGTTAATCATGGAAGACAGCAACAATGGGATGACGTAACGCTGGCAACAATGAAGCTTGGATATCACCACGACACTGACCTCTGACCGCGGCCAAAATGATAACGGCACGTGGTGCGAGATAACAGACTCCCGGGTGGACGGACTTTATGATTTGGACAGTATTTATTGAATCACATCAGCAAAATTTAATGTTTGCAAAACTGAATTATTTACGTGAAAAGTATAGTTTTACCAAGGTTTTTACGCCGTTTAGTCGACTTTGAAAGGCATATTTGGTCAGTTTGCGGTCGAATACGCAACCGCTCTGGGGAATCCTGATGACGTCATGCGAATTTAATCCAGCGAACTTATCATGTCAAAATTGGGTTAAAAACAATAAATTTTAAGGGAAAATAGGCCAAATTGACGTTGTTTTTGGCAAAAACATTCACAAAATTATAAAATTTCTATAAACATTCACATACTTTTTTAGTATAATTTTCCTCACAGGATGATTTTTATGTTGTTTAGCTATCACAGTCATTGCAGTTAAGAGCATATCAAAATTGGGTTAAAAAAACACGATTTTTTAGGGGGGGGAAGTGGCAAATATAAGTATTTTTAGACAAAAAATGATCAAAACTAGGAAATTTCCCATAAAAAATCCCGGTAATTCTAGAGAAATGATGTTATCTAAGTTAGGTTAGGACATATGAGCATTTAATCCTCAAAATTCGCACCCCTCATTGTTACAGAACTCTCCTTTTACTACTACTCACATGCTTTGTAATTTTAACAATATTGTTATTATCATTATTTAATATGTATACTGATCCTATAACATAATTTACTGTTTGTTCATTCTGTTACTTTGTTATATGGCTATCACTGCAGATAAATGATTTAGTTATTTAAGTAAAGCTTCGTACTTGGAAAACCATGTACGAGGTTTAGAGATGTAGAGGTTTAGAGATGTGTGCTAAGGCACTCATCTCTAAAAATAACAACTCGTATTTTGTATGCATATGTTAATGTAGTAATAATTCAATGAGTAGATAACAATATAAAGAAGACGTTCCTTCGACAACGTTTATGACCCTAAAGTTAGGACATGTATTATCCGGAAAGTGGAGCAAAGCAGTAAAACCTACTAAATTACAGTAATCTTGGCGTTGCAGCAATAATGGCAAATATATAGACGTTTTGTCACCTTTTATGGAATTATTGTATCGTAAATTTAATTATTACTTTAATAAAATGAATATGTCATATTTTACAAACGAATAACAGTTTTTTTCGAAGTGAGTAAAGATGGTAACGTACATCAGGATAGGATTTGTGGCACAGCTCGGTTGCATTTATCCACCACACGTGGGAATTCTCAGCACGGAGCTTCTATTAATATAGATACTAAGCTTAACTTTGTTTTAATGTATCGCAATAACGGCTGTGTTAAAAAGTATCTTCTTGCTTATTACTAAGGGCCGTGTTAGGCTAATGAGTTTAAATGACCAGCTTAAGAACATATGTTGTCTAAAAATATAACAAACAAATGTTATTTTTATAGATTTATCGGGTTTCTATATTGCCTTTATTTTGCTAATTTGTGTCTGTTTGCTATGCTGTGTTTAGTTATATTTGTATCCCATCATTTTAACAGAGACATTCAATGTTCAGAGAGGTTGTTAAGTGCTATTAAATCAACAATTTACAAAAGAAGTTGTGTTAATGAATGTAACGTTGGTGTAAATAAACAAATAGAAATAACAAAATGTGTATAAGTAAATACTGAATTTGTAAAGGCAACGGATTATTTAATTCTAATTTAGTTCATTCTCAAGATTTTTCGTCAGAGGCACATGAAATGTATTTTTTACAAACTTAAAACCTAAAAGACCTTTAAAAGTTATTTTCTGTAAAACTCTTTGACACTAAGCTCCGAAATTCAGCAAAGTTTTCCGATATTTCTCAAGACTTAAACCAGTTGATGTCAATACACCGGTTCGGTGAACAGACAATCCGAACAATCTTTCATTTTGTTGTTTCACTGGGAATTTATAGATAAATTGGTAATGCTACTTTATAAAATAATTTTCACTGATGTATTTGTATTTGTAAACAAATGCTAAAAGATTGGGTTGTTGTAACTAATGATATTAACGATTTTCCAAAGATTTTGTATCTATAACAATCAACCTTCATTTTGTAACAACACAACTAAACTGACTCCGAACGATCTCAATGCAATGCAATGTAATATAATTTTCTCATTTAAAGAGGGTTGCTCAATAAACTTGTCTGCGTCTTTGTAAGATGGATAAATCGACACTTAATTATATTATATATCAATGGCTTTTACAAATTAATATTTATAAAATAATACCCTAAAAACATTTCCGCACTAAATTTTTTTTATCGACGTTCTGATCTCTTTGTGAGTGCTTACAGTTCACAAATATACGATTTGATTTGCTTAGTATCAATAAATATAAATCAAATAAACAAATATCAGCTCTAATATTTGTTTAATTCTAACACATGACTGATACTGTAATGGACAAATGTATCAAAAACATTGCTTGGTTGATAATCAGTCGGCCAATTGCAAATCAACCATTTTTTTATAATTTAATTCATATACCACAAATACGAAATATTTTTTTCTCGAGCAGTTGTTATAACAGTTTCTAAACTGCTCTGTACAGAGTTAGCTAGCTTTACTTATAGAATAATTTTAGTCATAACGTTTCATAATCTACTAGTAACAGAATAAACGGAACGATTTTCGTTTACTTGGTATTTAGAGATATGGGGAGCTGAGACTTTATACAGTGATTATCTGCCACCAGTGCAGAACATAAACTGGCAATGGTAATCAATGGAAAGCTATTTTGTCTCCTTCTGACTTCACATTTTTTTCTGCGACTATATGCATGGCTGAAGGCCCACAGATCCTGTACGGCGTGTGAATACTGAAACTTACTTGTCCGTTATGATAAATACTAATTCAAAAGAAACCACTTATACAGTAACACATAATAAATTACATTAAAATAGAAAATGTTTAGTTTTTAAAGTGTTAAAGTAATAATAAATCCGTTTTTCACGTTCCTTGTCAGTTCGCTAGTCTTAACCACAAGCCCAATACTAGGTGACACAATTTCAAGAGTAAAGCAAAGAGTGAACTTTGAGGAATTAGATTTCCAAACTCATTATAACAATTACTATCCTAAAGGCGAGTAATGTCAACAAATAATATGAAATGTTGTTCATGACTAGCCAAAAACCTTTTTAAAACAAAAATAATTAAAATTAGTTCTTTATATTTATTTACATTTTAAAATTACAAAACTATATAAATCTTTTGCTCGAAAAATTGTGTTAGAATGTACTTACTGTAACGTTTCACAAATCTGTAAACATGACTTGTTTATATTAGAATAAATATAAAATGTATCTTATAATTGTTTTTATTTTCTTTAAAATGTATAATGTATTTTCCGTAATGTTTTAAAAGTATATTTGCTGTCCTGTCTCTATGCCTGAGTTTAAATTACTGTTAATCTTCTACAGTAAAATAGTGGAGAGGTGAAGTTATGTATTAAAGTGAAAATTATAGTTAATATACACTGTAGAGTTAAGATATGTCAGACTTGTACTAAAGACACGTTCAGTCTCATTGGGATTTGCGCCACGTGGAGTGATCTAGGCGAAGTTCTTAGAAGGATTTGTTTCAAGACACATTTCTGAACTTTATAAGACATTTTCCTCGTTGTAAATGTGTTAAATCTATTTAATTGGGAAAACGACGCATTTTTCTCTAAATTTAAATAAACTAATTAGTTTTAATTAAGAAGTGTATATAGAGTGTTCCTCAAATATATTCCGATTGCAAACGATTTTATGGGTCAAAGCAAGAAAATAGTTCCTGTAAACATGACCTAAACTGCTTCTTATTCCATCTGTTGGCCTGTTTGCGTTTACAATTAATTAATAACATTACATTTTTTGAATGACTTGAGATTTTGACTTTAAACGTGACACAAGACTTTCATTTTAAATATAATTAAAATGTAATTGCTACTCTTCTAGCTTTTACCATTTTAAAAAGGTGGTAATTTTAAATTCAAATATCAAATATCCTAATTTAATTCACATCTGTTTAAATGTACCTAAAATAAATAATGAAACCTTTTATGCTGTATAATATAAAATATTGTAATTCGTTTTTAATAAAAACGTGCAAATTACAAAACTAGCAATATTTAATTTAGAAAAATGAATAACCCAGCATGGCTTGCATGATCTTTAGTATAATTTTGTTTGTATTTGTTATACTGGTAAACTTTTTTAAAAGTTTGGCATTTGAAAGATATTTAACTTTCAAATTGTTAAATGGCCGCCACTTCAAAACAGCAAAAGCTATAAACGTCAAACTCATTGCTAATATAAGTTAGCTTTAAAAATAGGTAAGACAAGTACTAAGTTTGCAGTCAAAATACCAAGAAGTTCCTAAGTTTGTATATAGTTAAAAGCCACAAACCACAAATAGACACTATACGGACAAATAAGCATATTATGACTTATGTTTATAGGAACCTTTTTAATTACTTTGACCTTTGAAAAGATATGCAAAATATGTGTAACATATTTAAAGGACGCCCTGTACTTATCTATTTTAGACCTATTTTGAACATGCCAAATCATTTATGTTATTACACTATAAAGGTTTTAAAACCGACTATCGACATTTGTTTTAAATATTGTGAAATAAGTTTTGATAGGTAATTAGATATGCATTTGTCTAACTGTTTAAATGTAATATTCGTTTCGTGTAATCGTCGTGTCCGTTTGAATGTACTGTGTTGTGTTTTTTAACTTTCCGACGAAGCCATCTGGTCTACAACTTCATTCTGTAAGGAGCTGATGATGACGCCGTTGCGTCGAAACATGTACTAGGTTTCAACCTGCAACAATTTGAGCTGACTGACGGTCTCACAGTAAGTGATTTAGTCTTACAATTTAACCGCAGCTCAGGGGCTTTAAATATGGATTTTAATATATTTTTATGTTGTGAACATATTTCTTGTTTTATAAAATTATTAAGTGTAAGTTATTTAAAATATATCCATACAGTTAATATTCCCTTAGTATGCCTACTCTGTGTAAATATCGTCAGTCGTCGCAGGCGACGAGTAACAGTGGCGGACCGAAAAACTCTAAATAACTTTTCAAAATAGATGGCTGTAGATACTGAGATATTAACTTAACTTATAAAATAGTTTGTTTTATTACACTGTCTTAGACAATTAGTAGTATTGTGATTGTCATGTGTAAAAAGTACAAATCCTCAATTTGTCTAGAACGCTTTGAACAAGTTAGTCACAGTAATCGACCAAGCTTGAATTCATTTTGTAGCACAATTATTTGCTAGGTTATATTTTCACTAAATTAATAGGCCTAATACAAATGTTCTACATTACCTAAAATACATTACCAATAATGTTGCAGCTAACCACAATAAAGGCTATGGACTATTCTAACCAAACAGCCTTTTTCGGAAGGTTATCTTGAATGATTTGACATAGCCTAGGGTTGGATTACAGTAATAGTAAGCCGACAATAAACTGATAATATAACTGTTCTGAAATACTTAAAACACATTACCATAAATTTTGTAACGAACCAAAACAAAAGCTTTGAACTATTCTAACCAAAGCCTTTTACAGATTATCTGAAATGATTTGACATATCCTAGGTTTGGATTACAGTGAGCTATTTTCAACATAAACTTTGACCTATGACAATAAAATGTAGGCATATACACTTAGGCTACTTGCCATTTTAGAAGTTTCATATACGGTCTTGGACCAACCCATGTTTGTAGCATGTAATTTCATGATAGCCTAGGCTTTTGAAGCAATATATTAAAATCTCATTTTGTCATCTAAATAACTAGACCTGACGACTTATTATTAACTCTTAAGGATATTTTGACTAGGCCTATAGAAATTTTAACATTAGCTCATTTAGAAAACTCGCTGTTCTCTTAAAAGTTAAATTAATCACACTGCTAAATCACTGCCTAGCGCAAAATACTCTGTACTACGATAACGCACCCATGCCAATCCTATTAAAAAACCATGCCTGAAACCTACAATTTATATTATAAATAAATAACTTTACGGATTTATATACAACATTTATTTTGATAAAACCAAGTGATAAATGTATAAATATTTTTCTACGTATAAAAAGTTTGATCTGCGATGGGATCCCAACCTGCGACCTTTCACTCTGAGAGCCAATACTATACCAACTGAGCTACCAATATAAGAAGTTTACTGTGGATAAGTGAGTATGACTGTAGCTATATACATGTAAAACCTGGATTCTGACGGCAGTTAAGGCCACGCTCCCCCGTCGGTCATATTGGATTGATTCTCTATAAGCGCTATGCTAACTAAACATCTATTTAGGACCCACATTTTTATTTCATTTTCAATTTGATTTAGGTAATTTTTTGACTACTCAAAATAAAGTAAAGAGTGATTTTTGCGAGTAAAAATTCGTATAAGTGTTACAGATTAACATAAAAAAATTGTCAAACTTACAAAAATAACATTTTTTATTAAATATTGTAATTCATTTTCAAAATATCTTCCACAATAATCACCCGCGAAAAGAATATCTTTCAATTGACACCAACATCAAAATTGTGTCTCAATAGATGAGCGAAAATTTGGGATCTGAACTTAACATTATTCTAATGGGCGATAAACCAATATGGCCGACTGGGTGTGGCTCTTAAATGATGCCGGAATGTATTCTGATGATGTTACTCAAATCAGATCTTGAATTTTTTATGAGACTCGATTTAAGTTTGACCATGTGTTTCAATTATCCTTATACGTGAGGAATGATTGTACACCTAGTAATATAGATACTTGTAAATTAGAATAATATTTTAATAAACACTTTCAAATGAAACAACCCCACCAGAATTACAGCAGCCTGTGAGATCAGTGATACTTGCGTTATAACGCTCCCAGCTACTAAGAAATAGAGCAAGGTCTGAAAGGCAACAAAATTTGGAGTCGCAAAGTCAAAGTTTTTGAAATCAGTAGCATTGTATCTTCAGTATCTATGGTCAATGTTAGTATTAAAATGCGGTTTCTTTGGATGGACGGCTGATTAATTACCATTAACATAATGTTGGCGTGTTGAGTTTATGAAATGCGATGTGATTTTAGATACCTTACGAGTGCGTTAGATATTGTAAACTGTAAGTGTAAGGACCTTTTGTATTACCATTTAAAATACAAAATGAAAATGGGTATTTCTTAATGAAATGAAACATATCTGTTGTCTTTATAGAAACTGTACTAATATATTTTTCAAAGGAAAGTTGTATCCATCGAAGGCGAGCGTTGAGTCGTTAGCTTTTTTCGCCGGCTGTGAACTCATCAGGGCTGACAACTGCACGCTTTGAGTCCAAAGTTCGCAGGAATCCTGCCGCTGTTAGTTCCATCTATCAATATGCAGGGAAAGATGGTTAACATAAAAGTAAATGTATTCTTGTTACTAAATTTTGTAATTAATTATGTATCTAGCAATCAAAATTTTGTATTCTAGTTTGTAAGAGACTTTCAAGTTTGAAGAATAAACAACATCAAAACACTGTTACGCGAAAAAAGAATCAATAATTTTAAACTGTTTTGTCAGACAAACAAGAGAAACAATTATATCATGTTGACGTTTATCTAAATAAATTGTTATAAAGTATTTACTAAACGGCAAATAAATTTCACAGTCTAAAAGAGAAAGTTTCTAAGATGTCGTGTTGTTGTAAGCTGGAATAATCCTAAGTGAGCTTGGGAAGTTGCATGCTGCTCTAATTAACATCCGCCTTTCCACTTTTACTATTTAAAACCAAAAGTGCTTGGGGGCCAAGCTTTGCTCGAGGAAAGACCAGTCAGATTGTTTCGATGGCTTCGAGTAAGTTTCACCTCTTCATTTAACCTCTTCCCCCTATTGATAATCGGATTTGTATAACTCATTTGCCTTTTTCTACATTTTTAAGGTCACTCCAGTAGTTATTTATAGCTCAATGTCCCTTTGATTTATTTTACTACTCTATTTATGTAATCTTCCCTCAAATCTTTTAATCTCTGCTCTAACGAAACCACATGTTAATAACCATAAACAACAGCTGTTGCAATTCTTTTGTTTTAATTTTAAATTCCATAAGTCCAATGCTAATTTTTTTAACTTTTCATTTTCGTTTTAGCGAATTTCCCCTATAGGGAAGAAGCTATTACCGTAGTCGGCATGGTAAGACCTAGGCCCGGGACCATGATAACTTTTCGTTTTGAGGTCTCCAGACCCCAAAAACACCATTCGTTCGAAACTGTATATATATATATATATATATATATATATATGTGTGTGTGTGTGTGTGTGTGTGTGTGTGTGTGTGTGTGTGTGTGTGTGTGTGTGAGCACTATAACTCTCGTAAAAATTATCCGATTTTGATGAAATTTGGTATAAACGTGTAAAGCAACATTTACGACTCTAAGTTCGAAAACCAGCCAGATCGCTCTATCCAAAGGGGTATTTTGGGGGGGTTTTGTACCCCAAAATTGGGTTTTCAAATTTTTTACATATAATTTTTAAAATATTCAAATTTTAGTTTTTCCATTGGATTCAGCTTAAAAAAACACACAATTTGGTATTTTGATCATTTCTCTACGTCAATTGGTTACCGAGATATTGAAAGTGCTAAACACAGTACGTTGTCTAATGTTATTCTTATGGAGGAAAATAACAATTTTATATCTCGCTTATTTATGAACGTATACTGACGAAACTTGGTATACGGCTTCATCTGGTTGTGGACCATTGATATTTGCTCAAAAAACCATTTTTTTACCAAAGGCTCCCGTAGCAGCAAACCTGCGTACTCAGCCCCATGTTATTCTTACGGAGAATAAGTAACGTGTTTTCTGCCTTCATTATGAAAATAAATTAATAAAATTTGGTATGTGGCTTTACTTACATGAGTTATATTGATATTTGTATAAAACCCCATTTTTTATGTTCCTTGCTTCAGCAAACCTGCATACTCAGCCGCCATGTTATTCTTATGGAGAATAATTAAAATGTCATAAATCGTTTATTTATGAATGTATATTGATGAAACTTGGTATGTGGCTTTATGTGGTATTAAGATACATATAGATGCATTGTAAATTCGCTGAGTACGCAGGTTTGTTGCTACGGGGGTATTTTAACATTATTTGATTTTTACTGGGGATGATACTGTCTAGAACATATTTTTATAGCAGAACATAGTTATTTCCAAAATTTGAAAGAAATCTTCGGAGCCGTTTTCGAGATAATTGTGCAACCCACCAATCAAGCAAACGTTGCTCATATAAGAGTATAGGATTGATCTTCTTCCTAACCCATAAATAAAACTATTTTTGCGTTAACATTTTAGTTTTGTTTGGAAAATCCTAATGTTTTCACGTATTGTAAAAAAATATATTTATTTAGTTAAGTACAACCAAACTGAAGCAAACGTAGGGGATTCAATACATCTTTCAGCTGTTTCCAATAGAAACGGAACGGAACAGTCGTAATTAAACTTCCAGGCTCAAATCGTAGGCTGAGAATCAAACAGTTACACAATTGGCAATAATACAATTTAAAATTTAAAAAATAACACAAAAACACTAAAACTACTACGACATCATTACGAAAGTTTAAAAACATGCTCGTATACCTACCGGCCGGTACAAGCAAGTGCATATATATGGATGGTTTAAAATATAAAACCGGTTTCACATAAAATGGAATGCATCACTCTGGGCTACATTTACCAAACAATATTTATTGTTTTCAGTATATTAACTGCAATATGTTTTAGCCATTAAATACATTTATTGAAATAAAGTAAGTTTAAAAGAGGGAGCAAAGAAGCCAATGAAATATGAGGAGGCTATGTTCCTCAGATATCATAAGAGAGAATTCTATCAATGACACTTTCCATTACAGAAGGTTAAGTCCTTTGATAAACTGTGGAAATATTTATTTTCTGTCACATTAGAATATGTATGAGGCGATTGTGTTAGCCAGAATAAGAGCTACGTTATTTACTTGGTTCTTAGGATGTTTCTTAGACGGAAATACATAAAGAAATTAGATTTTTGTAGTAAATCTAAATTGGTAAATATATAATGTTTTCGGTATAACCATCATTATAGCGCGTAGATTTAAAATGCCATGCACCAATACATGAAACGTGTTTATTTTGTTATTTTGTACCGAAATGACTGAATAAATAAATGGTACCTAAATATTTTACTTTTCTTAATTTCTTTGAAAATAGATATAGCAATATTTGTTTATTTCTTTTAATCACTCGAGAGCAAATTAAAATATTTCAACTGCAGAACCCACAATTTAATTATACAGTCGTTTTCATAGCCTATTCAATTTCTTAAAATTTTCATTTAAAATAATAGTAATTTGTTATGCTTTCATTATTTCAACATTAGTAATACTTTAATACGTTTTATGGTTATAGTTTTGTGTTAATCATAAAGTGGCTACAATGGTGGTTTGAAACTGATTATTTTGTTATATTTATTTTGTAAACGCGACTTCAATCAAATAATTTGTTGTATTTCGGTTTAACGTAATTCCGACGTTTAATAATCTACCATATTTGGCACTCGGCTCGTGTAGGAAATCTAAATATTTTGAGTAAACCTATATTATTTTAAAAATCACTGCTGGAAGAACACGTTGCTGACAATGTCGTCCTGGGTAAAAAATCTAAATCGAAAGCAGTTAATATAAATGCCTACATTAGCATTTAGTTAAACAATTTAATATAATTTCTTGAGAGCATCATACCATAGGAAATTACTGCAGCTGTTGAGAGTTTGTGTTTTATTAGTTTAAATGTTTTAATGATAAAAATCCTAAAATATATATACAGTGATGGTTTACGGAAAGGAAACTAAGCTCGCTAAAAATGCTTAATTTATTCGCGTTTAGACATTCTAAAGCCATTTCCAGCCATACATAATTTTACGTGAAGAACCTAAATATAAGACCATTTATAAAACAATGAATAATCTAAGGAAATAATTAACAATGAATAATCCAGTTTAATTTTTGTATTATATGGCAATTTTCCTCTAACACAATTTATAAAGAAATCTCAGGGTGACTGAGTTTTAGCTGAGAATGGACGACTCCAAAAAATAAATAAATATCCTTTTCAACAAATGTGGTCTAGTTGGGTTTGAATCTGACTAGCTTTTGTGGCTACAAAGTTTATAACAAAAAGATAGAACAATTACAAAATAAACCTTATCTACACTGTTTTCTCTAAGACCCAAAACTTTTTAGTAGGTTTGATAACTTTTAGTCAGTTATTTTACAATTGTAATGAAAGCCTAGATTGTCAAAAGCTACTATGAGTTTGGGAAGAGAGATAAACTGCCATTGGCATGTGCGACATTATAAAATGAATGGCATATTAAAATAATAATGGTAATATTTAGAATTTGTAACGAATCTTGATGCAGCCACATATTTGATAAATGTTATGTATAGTGATTAAGTCTTATTCCTTTATCTCGGAATAAGAGGACTTGAGAAATTCTTTTGCTATATCAGATTATCAAATACAATAAAACTAAGAAAACGCTTCACGATAGCAAAATTGTGTTTATTATTATAGGATGTAAACTATACGAACATTTAACGCATTATTATTAGCGGACTAAATTTTCCAAGCAAGATTGGTTTAACAGAAATAGTGAAACAGTTGTATACTTTAAATTTTTACATATTCGTTTTTTTACAGACGATGGTGTCATTAAAAGCTCCACAATACAAAATATTAAATAATAATATTTTCTTTGTACGAAGGTGATGGCAAACGTTCTTTATAATTGATCAGTAGTAGATACATAAAAACATGTTTCATTAAATCTTTTCGTTATAGAACTCAATTTAATCAATCAAGTGAGAGATTGATCAAGGGTGTTTGGTTGCTTGATTACCCCGATCTATGATCCTCGGCAATCTTCCCTCAACATTCAATTAACTAATAACTTCAAAAATATTTTTGACATAATTTAAATTTCAACACAATTGTAAGGTTTTTGTTTGAAATACATTATTGTTTTAATATTTGCTGAAAAATTAATGCGTACATTTGTAATTGTAGTTATTTTTTTCTAAATTTATACAGGTCACATCCAAACACTCTATTTCTGTCTTGATTATCTATTCCTTGCGTCAGCAAAAAAAAAAAAACTGTAAACGTTACATATACGTTAATATGTGTTGATTTTTACATAAAATGCCTGTATTTTGTGTTACTTTTAGATTCGCAATTAAAAAATTACAATTTATAATTTACTTTACAACGCTGAAAACAGTCTTCCATAAACTAGGCCGACTAAAATCGTTGCATTCTTGGTCATTTATCAGTAATAAATTAGGTGTTATAATATAAATTTACTAGATTAACATTAAAATTGTAATCGAATATGTATGACTCCCTCAGGTAATAAGTCATTTTGGCAGGTTGGTATATCAAAGTTTGAATTTGTAAATTAATAATTGAGTAATTTGTTTTATTCAACACGCTTAGGGATAATCACTATCAACACATGGCATTAAAATACATTTAATGAATAAATTGGAAAGTTAATCAATTTCAATTGCAAATTTATATTTAAAAATAAACTGAATAAGCCTATAAATATTAATAATTCATTTCCTGTTATAACGTTGCTGTTTGTAAAATACTCACCCAACAATGTCGAGCCCCGAGGGGCTGCAGTGGCTATGAATCTGGATATTCATTATAAACGCTTTCAGTGAATGGTTTTCTGCGCTGCTGAACTTCACTTATAAGCTTAACTGTTTTATAAACTAATCATAAAATCTGTTAGGGGAAATTGCATTAAAGAGTAAAGAGTTTATGTATGTTATTTCAATAGTCGTATTAAAATAAAACCCATATTTTAGTAACACTTTGTTCTAATACCGGACCTCTTCTTAATATATTTAAAACAACTGATACAAGGTTTGTTTCGATGTAAACGATAGCCATAAAACTGGATACGACACGCATTGCAATTTTATAATTTGAGGGATATTATTTTGATATGGTAAATATTTACCTAATTTACCCTTTTAACTTTTTTCCTCAGTTACTGAGTTAAAAAGCTCTCTTTACATTTTTGGGGTATTACGTTTTCTTCGACTTATATTAGTACAGATTTATTATTAGTGTAATTAATTAGGCAATGATATATTTTTGAACATTGTCTATATAGTAGGTGTTTTATTGACACTAACTATAAACAAATATTATCACATTTAATATCTGGTACTTGATATTAGTTTAACCAGAACTATTACTTTTCTTATTTTTTAGATTTGTTTGTTTTAAATATGATTTTATATACAAACATTTAAAAATAATCCAACAAAATTGTATGCATTCGTATCTTAACAATATTCGCTTAAAAAATAATATTTTGGGTTTTCAGCAGTGCTAATTAATAATGTACCTGTTACTAAGTGGTTGATTTGCTGTTGGGTAAAATATTCAATTTGCAAGGACAGCCCAAAATTGTAACTTAACACCGGGGAAATGAAAAGCTGTTGTTTGCGTGTAACGGGCATTGTCCCTACTTGTTAACATTAGCCGGCCGACGATTTATGTCTTTTTGAATTTATTTCACACGATTAATAATCTTTCATATACTACTTCCATATATTATTTATACGAGGTTGTGATGACGTATTGACAAGGTAATGTAATTACTAAAGATAAGACAGTAAGCAGTACGTTTAACCATTCTACTTGTTGCTATAACTTTCATGTACTACTTATAACAAAAATTAGAATGGATACCTTACTAGTAGTGGTGAAACCAGAAAGAGACCCCAGAATCGGCGCTTTTTTCCCATGTTATTCTTATGGGGATCAGTTTTTGCACCGACGCCCGATCCTACCCCACACAAATTTTCTTTTTGGCCCCTGCCTTATTTTCCCCCATTTTAAAATTTGCATTAATTTTAATACATCCTTTGCAGAAATCCACGAATTCAAAAATAACTCCACACTAAATAAACAACACATGTAAACAACTTAGAAGTTATTGTATAGTAGTGGATAAACAGCGGTTTAGCATCACTTCCGGCGCTTTTTCCCCATGTTATTCTTATGGGGATCAGTTTTTGGACCGACACCCGATCCCGCCTATAGAGCTCCCGCGCCCTAGCCTATACTATTGTCCAACCCCTGCCTATATTAAATATATTGTCCCCATCCCCATCCCTCCTCTATATTTTTAAAAATTAATTTTCAAATTCAGGCTAAAAAACTATCTTTGGTGTTTACTGTCCGATTTGTCTGCAATTTGGATATGTTATTGTCCTAGGCAAGTGTTTTAATAAATTTCACTTACATTTCCCAAATTCACTATAACGGTCAAATTAAAAAATTTTGAAAAATACTATAGTGCCAATTGCCAACTTCTTTATTTACTGTTCGATTTGTCTTCAATTTGGATGTGTTATTGTCCTAGGCAAGTGTTTTAATAAATTCCACGTACATATCCCAAATTCACTATTACAGTCAAATTAAAAAATATTTTTGAAAAATACTGCCAATTGCCACCTTCTTTATTAACTGTCTGATTTGTCTGCAATTTGGATATGTTATTGTCCTAGGAAAGTGTTTTAATAAATTTCACTTACATTTCCCAAATTCACTATAACGGTCAAATTAAAAAATATTTTTGAAAAATACTGCCAATTGCCACCTTCTTTATTAACTGTCTGATTTGTCTTCAATTTGGATATGTTATTGTCCTAGGCAAGTTGTTTAATAAATTCCACTTACATATCCCAAATTCACTATAACGGTCAAATTAAAAATTATTTTTGAAAAATACTGCCAATTGCCAACTTCTTTATTAAATGTCCGATTTGTCTGCAATTTGGATGTGTTATTGTCCTAGGCAAGTGTTTTAATAAATTTCACTTACATATCCCAAATTCACTATTACGGTCAAATTAAAAAATATTTTTGAAAAATACTGCCAATTGCCAACTTCTTTATTTACTGTCTGATTTATTTAAAATTTGGATATGCTATTGACCTAGGCAAGTGTTTTAATCAATTTCACTTACATATCCCAAATTCACTATTACGATCAAATTAAAAAATATTTTTGAAAAATACTGCCAATTGCCAACTTCTTTATTTACTGTCTGATTTATTTAAAATTTGGATATGCTATTGACCTAGGCAAGTGTTTTAATAAATTCCACTTACATATCCCAAATTCACTATTACGGTCAAATTAAAAAATATTTTTGAAAAATACTGCCAATTGCCAACTTCTTTATTTACTGTCCCATTTGTTTAAAACTTGGATATGTTATTGTCGTAGGCAATTGTTTTAATAAATTACACCTACATTTCCCAAATTCACTATTACAGTCAAATTAAAAAATATTTTTGAAAAATACTGCCAATTGCCAACTTCTTTATTTACTGTCCGATTTGTTTAAAATTTGGATATGTTATTGTTGTAGGCTAGTGTATATACACCATCCACATTTTACAAATATTGCGGTTAAATTTTTAAAAATTTGGATAAATACTGCCAATTGGCAACTTCTTTATGGTCTGATTTGTTTAAAATTTATATCATTATTCTAGGCTAGTGTATATGTACCATCCACATTTGACAAATTAACTATAATGGTCAAATTTAAAAAATATACTAACAATTTCAAACTTCTTTATTTATGGATATGTTATAGCTCTTATATAGGTAACAAGACCACACTACCACACGTTCCACCACCCATTTGTCTTTTTTGTTTGTTTATTTTGCTGTAATCCCAAAACTGACTGTTTATTGTCCGATTTGCCTACACTTTGGATATTGTCCTAAGCATTTATTGTCTGATTTATTTTTGGATATGTTATAGCCCCCAACTATATCTAAAATTACAATATTATTTCCACCTATAATACTGTTGTTTGTTTTGCCGCAACCTAAAAACTAACATTGGTATTTGTGTTTTTACAAAACTATATTTTGTAAATTACTACCAATAACTCCTTTATTTACTTTTCGACTTGTTATATCCCCCTATATCTAAATTTACCGTATATTTTGTCCCTTTAGTGCTGTTTTGTCGTAACCAAACTTTGGATGCAATATATTACTGGCCATTGCATAAGTGCATTTCCAAATTCACTATTACGGTTGGATTAAAAAAAATAAATACAAGCTTATTATATACATCCAGCTGATAAGTAATATATATCCACATTTATGGTCAGAACAAATTTTGGATATGTTTTAAGCCAATGCGATAACAAAAAATAAATTTTTAAAACCCAAAACAACTAATCTTTCTTTGTGCTTGTTTGGAGTAGTCTTTATTTTATCCAACTTAATTTTGTAGTTAAAATCAAACTTCCCACATTCTAGCTCCCTTTCCAGCCAGGGAGACATAAAGGTTACGAATATTTTCAAACAATATATCTTTTTCTACCCCTATGTTGGACTTGTTTAATAGCGCACCATATTCCAAATCCTCCAGTCTACTACATTCTTTAAATTTAACATTGCCTTTAATATCTTGCATCTCTATGTCTTCTTGTCCATTGTTACGGAAACTTTCTATTTTTGGAATTGCCATAAAATGTTGCGGTTCCGTTAGTGTTAAAGCTTGCAAGTGGCTCGTTGGTAGGTAGATAAATAATGTCCAAATCACCACTGCACGGCAACACGCCTTCCCTATTCTTATTTATCTCTATAAATACAGTTTTACAGACACCTTTAACATAGTATACACCCCTCCATCCTTTTCTGCCAACACTCCCACAAACTTGTTTACTACAAACGCATACACATAATGCTCGCAGGAAGTAATCTTTTAATTTATCCTCTCTTTCCCTTATTTCTTTAGCCAACCATGCATTCCTCTGCAACAGTATTTTCCACACATTCCAATGTCTTCTAATTCTCTCTCTAAGAAAGGCTTGGAAAGTGGCTCTATTTCTTTAATAGTGTATGGGTACAGTTTATTGGTCCGGCCTCTTAAAACGTAGGGAGTAAGGTTAGGACTTTCCACTAAGAGGCATAGTGGAGAAAGGTGTATTTGATGTGCCCCCAGATTTGATGTAACACTTATGCTTTACACATACGGCATCCTCCTCTATTACCTCTACATAGTTGGTAAACAGTTAAAGCTAAATGCAGATAGAGCATACTTTATTAACTTTTCCCTTTGTGTACTATCTTTTGGCAGTTTTAGTTGTACTCCAGTTATCTTCCCCCAACATGCATCGTTAAACACTAAACAACAACTGTTTTGTAATTGGCAACTTTCACCCACATGCAGAGGTACAGCATAGAATGGAGCATTTTGAAAGTACCGTTTGTTGTCTTCTATTAGACAAACCCTTTACCAAAACCTCCACAATAGATTGTTGCCTCTAACCTTGTTATTCCATTCTCTCTAGCTAGTTTAGACGAGAACGTTTCTTTTAGTCTCGCATCTGGACAGTTTACAAAGTTTATTATATGGTTTCCTATACTTTTAATTACTCCAGGACTTGTAATCTGGCATATAAATTTATTATATATTTTTACCCTGCTATTTACATTAAACCATGTTAAACAGTCTTTACTAACATTATCTACAATAACATTATGGGGGTCCATTCGCCCCCCTGGTAGCAAAAGTTTTCTGTAAGATATTGGCACATTTCCAGCCAAATCTGGTGTTATATCGAAATCCATAAGATAGTACATTTCTTTTTCCAGATCTTGCAGTATCTTTGGAAGATCTTCCAACAAATCCTTAATTTTAACATTTGCAAGCTCAATTTTATAGGGAATTGCTATAGGATCATCATACTTTTGTTTAATTTGGTCAATATCTTTCTTTATTATTTGTAACACACCCTCGCTTTGGGGGAATGGCAGTTTGGCCACAACACCATGTCGAGCTAAAGAGAACTTTTAAATATTCCTCGTAAGTAGCTATTAAACGAGCCACATTTCCTTCTTAACTTTTAAATTTATTCCGAACATCCCCACCACAATCCGCAACATTGGTTATCTAACATTATGTTATAGATGTTATTTAATTTTGGTTCACCCTCGCAATAGTTTATATTACCTATGTCTGTAAGAAGGTTATTATTACGTAGATTTTCTAATAAAAACCACATACCAAATCTTTCGTTAGTAGGTTTAATAAATGGCTAACAGAGTACATTTCTTTTATACAAAAAGTAGCGGAAACATGTAAACAGGACAGATATATAGGCATATATGTGTTGTAAATATATATTGTATATAAACATAGGCGAGCGGCAAGTGTAACATGTAAGTGGACACCCACATGCAAATATGGAATACCCACAAATTCGACTAAATAAGTTTATAGTCTCAATATAATTAACATATTAACATTAGTACCCAAATTGTCGAAATTCTATAATTCTATTCTTAGTCCTTGTATTAGGTTTTGTACTATTAAACCCAACACCCCATGCAGTAGAGTAATATATGTATTTAATATGCACATTCTACAAGACCTGTACATCTGTTGTATAAGCAGCAGAATAGACGTCTCATTGTGTTGTTGTAAAGTAAAACATAAATGTGCTGGATACAACCAGCCAGATATTAGACAGGAAATGTGTTGGAAGTGTATTGCCAAAGACAAACACCACATAGTGCAGCATGTAATCAATCCACCACTATTTAGACAAAGGTCAGTATTGGTACAACATCCGATATATTAGCCAAACCCACAATCAAACTTGGAAAACAAACAGTAAAAGATAAATATTATAGTAACAGAAATAGTAAGAGTATAAGGACATAGTAATATTTAAAGTTTATAAAACAACACAAATGCAGAGACACAATAAATAACACACTCCAACACATTTGGACACACGCACAGATACTGGTTTACATCCATTTAACACAACTTTACACGTTCTGTCAACCGACACAAAAATTGTTTGTAAATTGTGTAAGAAATATATGTAATATAAACAAATTTAACACAATCATAACATTGTCCACAATGTTATGATTGTGTTAAATTTGTTTATATTACATATATTTCTTACACAATTTACAAACAATTTTTGTGTCGGTTGACAGAACGTGTAAAGTTGTGTTAAATGGATGTAAACCAGTATCTGTGCGTGTGTCCAAATGTGTTGGAGTGTGTTATTTATTGTGTCTCTGCATTTGTGTTGTTTTATAAACTTTAAATATTACTATGTCCTTATACTCTTACTATTTCTGTTACTATAATATTTATCTTTTACTGTTTGTTTTCCAAGTTTGATTGTGGGTTTGGCTAATATATCGGATGTTGTACCAATACTGACCTTTGTCTAAATAGTGGTGGATTGATTACATGCTGCACTATGTGGTGTTTGTCTTTGGCAATACACTTCCAACACATTTCCTGTCTAATATCTGGCTGGTTGTATCCAGCACATTTATGTTTTACTTTACAACAACACAATGAGACGTCTATTCTGCTGCTTATACAACAGATGTACAGGTCTTGTAGAATGTGCATATTAAATACATATATTACTCTACTGCATGGGGTGTTGGGTTTAATAGTACAAAACCTAATACAAGGACTAAGAATAGAATTATAGAATTTCGACAATTTGGGTACTAATGTTAATATGTTAATTATATTGAGACTATAAACTTATTTAGTCGAATTTGTGGGTATTCCATATTTGCATGTGGGTGTCCACTTACATGTTACACTTGCCGCTCGCCTATGTTTATATACAATATATATTTACAACACATATATGCCTATATATCTGTCCTGTTTACATGTTTCCGCTACTTTTTGTATAAAAGAAATGTACTCTGTTAGCCATTTATTAAACCTACTAACGAAAGATTTGGTATGTGGTTTTTATTAGAAAATCTACGTAATAATAACCTTCTTACAGACATAGGTAATATAAACTATTGCGAGGGTGAACCAAAATTAAATAACATCTATAACATAATGTTAGATAACCAATGTTGCGGATTGTGGTGGGGATGTTCGGAATAAATTTAAAAGTTAAGAAGGAAATGTGGCTCGTTTAATAGCTACTTACGAGGAATATTTAAAAGTTCTCTTTAGCTCGACATGGTGTTGTGGCCAAACTGCCATTCCCCCAAAGCGAGGGTGTGTTACAAATAATAAAGAAAGATATTGACCAAATTAAACAAAAGTATGATGATCCTATAGCAATTCCCTATAAAATTGAGCTTGCAAATGTTAAAATTAAGGATTTGTTGGAAGATCTTCCAAAGATACTGCAAGATCTGGAAAAAGAAATGTACTATCTTATGGATTTCGATATAACACCAGATTTGGCTGGAAATGTGCCAATATCTTACAGAAAACTTTTGCTACCAGGGGGGCGAATGGACCCCCATAATGTTATTGTAGATAATGTTAGTAAAGACTGTTTAACATGGTTTAATGTAAATAGCAGGGTAAAAATATATAATAAATTTATATGCCAGATTACAAGTCCTGGAGTAATTAAAAGTATAGGAAACCATATAATAAACTTTGTAAACTGTCCAGATGCGAGACTAAAAGAAACGTTCTCGTCTAAACTAGCTAGAGAGAATGGAATAACAAGGTTAGAGGCAACAATCTATTGTGGTGGTTTTGGTAAAGGGTTTGTCTAATAGAAGACAACAAACGGTACTTTCAAAATGCTCCATTCTATGCTGTACCTCTGCATGTGGGTGAAAGTTGCCAATTACAAAACAGTTGTTGTTTAGTGTTTAACGATGCATGTTGGGGGAAGATAACTGGAGTACAACTAAAACTGCCAAAAGATAGTACACAAAGGGAAAAGTTAATAAAGTATGCTCTATCTGCATTTAGCTTTAACTGTTTACCAACTATGTAGAGGTAATAGAGGAGGATGCCGTATGTGTAAAGCATAAGTGTTACATCAAATCTGGGGGCACATCAAATACACCTTTCTCCACTATGCCTCTTAGTGGAAAGTCCTAACCTTACTCCCTACGTTTTAAGAGGCCGGACCAATAAACTGTACCCATACACTATTAAAGAAATAGAGCCACTTTCCAAGCCTTTCTTAGAGAGAGAATTAGAAGACATTGGAATGTGTGGAAAATACTGTTGCAGAGGAATGCATGGTTGGCTAAAGAAATAAGGGAAAGAGAGGATAAATTAAAAGATTACTTCCTGCGAGCATTATGTGTATGCGTTTGTAGTAAACAAGTTTGTGGGAGTGTTGGCAGAAAAGGATGGAGGGGTGTATACTATGTTAAAGGTGTCTGTAAAACTGTATTTATAGAGATAAATAAGAATAGGGAAGGCGTGTTGCCGTGCAGTGGTGATTTGGACATTATTTATCTACCTACCAACGAGCCACTTGCAAGCTTTAACACTAACGGAACCGCAACATTTTATGGCAATTCCAAAAATAGAAAGTTTCCGTAACAATGGACAAGAAGACATAGAGATGCAAGATATTAAAGGCAATGTTAAATTTAAAGAATGTAGTAGACTGGAGGATTTGGAATATGGTGCGCTATTAAACAAGTCCAACATAGGGGTAGAAAAAGATATATTGTTTGAAAATATTCGTAACCTTTATGTCTCCCTGGCTGGAAAGGGAGCTAGAATGTGGGAAGTTTGATTTTAACTACAAAATTAAGTTGGATAAAATAAAGACTACTCCAAACAAGCACAAAGAAAGATTAGTTGTTTTGGGTTTTAAAAATTTATTTTTTGTTATCGCATTGGCTTAAAACATATCCAAAATTTGTTCTGACCATAAATGTGGATATATATTACTTATCAGCTGGATGTATATAATAAGCTTGTATTTATTTTTTTTAATCCAACCGTAATAGTGAATTTGGAAATGCACTTATGCAATGGCCAGTAATATATTGCATCCAAAGTTTGGTTACGACAAAACAGCACTAAAGGGACAAAATATACGGTAAATTTAGATATAGGGGGATATAACAAGTCGAAAAGTAAATAAAGGAGTTATTGGTAGTAATTTACAAAATATAGTTTTGTAAAAACACAAATACCAATGTTAGTTTTTAGGTTGCGGCAAAACAAACAACAGTATTATAGGTGGAAATAATATTGTAATTTTAGATATAGTTGGGGGCTATAACATATCCAAAAATAAATCAGACAATAAATGCTTAGGACAATATCCAAAGTGTAGGCAAATCGGACAATAAACAGTCAGTTTTGGGATTACAGCAAAATAAACAAACAAAAAAGACAAATGGGTGGTGGAACGTGTGGTAGTGTGGTCTTGTTACCTATATAAGAGCTATAACATATCCATAAATAAAGAAGTTTGAAATTGTTAGTATATTTTTTAAATTTGACCATTATAGTTAATTTGTCAAATGTGGATGGTACATATACACTAGCCTAGAATAATGATATAAATTTTAAACAAATCAGACCATAAAGAAGTTGCCAATTGGCAGTATTTATCCAAATTTTTAAAAATTTAACCGCAATATTTGTAAAATGTGGATGGTGTATATACACTAGCCTACAACAATAACATATCCAAATTTTAAACAAATCGGACAGTAAATAAAGAAGTTGGCAATTGGCAGTATTTTTCAAAAATATTTTTTAATTTGACTGTAATAGTGAATTTGGGAAATGTAGGTGTAATTTATTAAAACAATTGCCTACGACAATAACATATCCAAGTTTTAAACAAATGGGACAGTAAATAAAGAAGTTGGCAATTGGCAGTATTTTTCAAAAATATTTTTTAATTTGACCGTAATAGTGAATTTGGGATATGTAAGTGGAATTTATTAAAACACTTGCCTAGGTCAATAGCATATCCAAATTTTAAATAAATCAGACAGTAAATAAAGAAGTTGGCAATTGGCAGTATTTTTCAAAAATATTTTTTAATTTGATCGTAATAGTGAATTTGGGATATGTAAGTGAAATTGATTAAAACACTTGCCTAGGTCAATAGCATATCCAAATTTTAAATAAATCAGACAGTAAATAAAGAAGTTGGCAATTGGCAGTATTTTTCAAAAATATTTTTTAATTTGACCGTAATAGTGAATTTGGGATATGTAAGTGAAATTTATTAAAACACTTGCCTAGGACAATAACACATCCAAATTGCAGACAAATCGGACATTTAATAAAGAAGTTGGCAATTGGCAGTATTTTTCAAAAATAATTTTTAATTTGACCGTTATAGTGAATTTGGGATATGTAAGTGGAATTTATTAAACAACTTGCCTAGGACAATAACATATCCAAATTGAAGACAAATCAGACAGTTAATAAAGAAGGTGGCAATTGGCAGTATTTTTCAAAAATATTTTTTAATTTGACCGTTATAGTGAATTTGGGAAATGTAAGTGAAATTTATTAAAACACTTTCCTAGGACAATAACATATCCAAATTGCAGACAAATCAGACAGTTAATAAAGAAGGTGGCAATTGGCAGTATTTTTCAAAAATATTTTTTAATTTGACTGTAATAGTGAATTTGGGATATGTACGTGGAATTTATTAAAACACTTGCCTAGGACAATAACACATCCAAATTGAAGACAAATCGAACAGTAAATAAAGAAGTTGGCAATTGGCACTATAGTATTTTTCAAAATTTTTTAATTTGACCGTTATAGTGAATTTGGGAAATGTAAGTGAAATTTATTAAAACACTTGCCTAGGACAATAACATATCCAAATTGCAGACAAATCGGACAGTAAACACCAAAGATAGTTTTTTAGCCTGAATTTGAAAATTAATTTTTAAAAATATAGAGGAGGGATGGGGATGGGGACAATATATTTAATATAGGCAGGGGTTGGACAATAGTATAGGCTAGGGCGCGGGAGCTCTATAGGCGGGATCGGGTGTCGGTCCAAAAACTGATCCCCATAAGAATAACATGGGGAAAAAGCGCCGGAAGTGATGCTAAACCGCTGTTTATCCACTACTATACAATAACTTCTAAGTTGTTTACATGTGTTGTTTATTTAGTGTGGAGTTATTTTTGAATTCGTGGATTTCTGCAAAGGATGTATTAAAATTAATGCAAATTTTAAAATGGGGGAAAATAAGGCAGGGGCCAAAAAGAAAATTTGTGTGGGGTAGGATCGGGCGTCGGTGCAAAAACTGATCCCCATAAGAATAACATGGGAAAAAAGCGCCGATTCTGGGGTCTCTTTCTGGTTTCACCACTACTGTCTTATCTTTAGTAATTAATTACATTTACTGCCCAATACGTCATCATCACAACCCCCTATAAATAATATATGGAGTTAATAGTATATATTATTTTTAAACATTTTTTAATACGAGTTATCGATGAAAGTTATTCGTCCTGGTGCTCCCTGAACCAAACTCGTGTTTTTTGTCTATTTCCTTTTTTCCTTTATTCTTTTTAAGGGTAATCATTTATCAAAAATCGCTAAAACACATCCACAATTTTTCAATAACAGCTCCTAAAACTGTAATTATAATTTGGTGGTTGATAGTGCGCCACGTCTCTAATAAAGTTACCCAACTTGTATTTCAAAAATAATTGTATTAACAAATTGCAGGGCTTAGAGGTTAAAAAATTGTCTTCCTTTTCATTGTTCACCTTTTATTTTTCACCAAATCTTTACGTTTTACATGAGATTTACTTACCGCCATAAATATACGAAGAAAACTAAGTGACTTTTAAAATTATTACCCTACAATTATTTGTATGGATTCAATTTGCATTTGGGGTTAACGTAGTACGTTGTACAATGTTATTCTTATGGGAATACAAAAATAATCATGCCTCTATTAGTTTATTAATCAATTTCATTAAAACATGGTCCGTAGGTTAAGATAACATCAGCCAACAGAGAATATTTGGAATAAGTTGCCCCTAACTTTGGGTTGATGAAGGATGAATTTCCATTCTTAAAATCACTATGTTTAGAAAATTGCTCTTTAGGTGCCTCCAGTTAAGGTATTTAGGTAGACTTTCTAAAAATACGTTTATTAGAAGATTTTCTATTCATGCTACCGTACTTTTTATCCAAATGCAGTAAATATATACAAGAATAATTAATGATAAAATATATATAAAATTATTTATTGATTAACGTAAGGTTCAAAGAGGAAAAGTATGTGTCGGTTTGATGACACCGTTTATCGTGTACACATGTTTACATGTTGTCTTTGTTTACTTTTAGATAAATAATGTTTGTACATACTCAATGTGAAGATTATGAATGTCACAAAAACAGACTTCGCCTAAATGTTTACTGTCACATTCTACCATTATTACTCAATGTGAAGATTATGAATGTCACAAAAACAGACTTCACCTAAATGTTTACTGTCACATTCTACCATTATTACTCAATGTGAAGATTATGAATGTCACAAAAACAGACTTCACCTAAATGTTTACTGTCACATTCTACCATTATTACTCAATGTGAAGATTATGAATGTCACAAAAACAGACTTCACCTAAATGTTTACTGTCACATTCTACCATTATTACTCAATGTGAAGATTATGAATGTCACAAAAACAGACTTCACCTAAATGTTTACTGTCACATTCTACCATTATTACTCAATGTGAAGATTATGAATGTCACAAAAACAAACTTCACCTAAATGTTTACTGTCACATTCTACCATTATTACTCAATGTGAAGATTATGAATGTCACAAAAACAGACTTCACCTAAATGTTTACTGTCACATTCTACCATTATTACTCAATGTGAAGATTATGAATGTCACAAAAACAGACTTCACCTAAATGTTTACTGTCACATTCTACCATTATTACTCAATGTGAAGATTATGAATGTCACAAAAACAAACTTCGCCTAAATGTTTACTGTCACATTCCACCATTATTTAAAACATTGATATATTCAAAAACTCATAACACATGTTTTATATTTCTAAAGATAAAAATTATAAATTTCAACTCATAATTGGTTTACTGTCATATTATGTTCCTAGAGAAGAAACCCTATACAATTAAGCTGTGATTAATAAACTTATTTACTGCAAACAAATTATATCGTGTTTGCACGATTATATACTTTTCTTGAAAAAAACAGTAAAAAAATAATTTTACTATGCTATTTATTTTAGAAAGTTTTGGGTAAAACAGAAAACAAAATAACTGCAAAGGTCTTGTTTCATATAGCCGTTTGATAAGTATTTTACTGCAGTACATTTATCATTCCAACGTCACAAAGCATTGTAGTATCTGGAAATTGGCCTGTCTCTTTGGAATGCTTTACGTCTTGCCTGTAATTTTGATTATAACTGTTTTATATTCAACTTTATTTCTTTTGATGATTTCAGAATAAAATAAAAACTCATAATTTACTTATATTATTACAGTTTCACAATCTTATTTTTAGTTATAGTTTTTCCTGGTTATAATGTAGATGAGTAAAATTGTATTTAATTCTAATTTTGGAATAAAATTACGACAAAAAACCAAATATACCACTCAATTTTAAATATGCACATTATGAATTTAATAGTATGTAATACAATTAATTTTTTTTTATTATTCTTTAGATAATTAAAAACGAATCAAATCAAAAATATCCTTTATTCATAATTGTACATGTAAAAGAATACAGTCACAGCCAGGGTGCATTGATCCATAGCATATTGTTCGTCCTAAACAAGTTATATAAGTTGTTCTGGTACCGAATAGTAAATAAATTTGTTTTCATATTACCTATTCATTCGAAGACCTGAATCTGGTGTGTTGAGTTGTTCTTTCACTGGGTTTCAGTTTTAAAAAATCCTGAAAATCACAGTTACACGGAAGACATGAGTTTAAAAACGGTTTAAATGATAATCTGATCAAATGAGATCGTTGTAATCAATAAAACCTAAAAGGTTGTGTCTGTGAGGCGTATCCATAAGTGATTTTCGAAAGTTGTACTCATGTTGCGGAGTCGTTACAAAAATAATAATAGCTATACTATGGGGTATTCCCAGATTTCATTTTCTAATTTGGTAGAGTGGTTTTCCCTCATTTTTACAAGGAATAACTTATTTGAATCATACCTTGGGAAATATTTAGTTTAACCATTTATGTATCAGAATTTTTCAGGAAAACCTTTTATTATTAAAATCTTGAGATTGTACAGGTGACTGCCAGTTTTATTATAGGTTCTTAGTACGGGTACCGTTATATATTGATGAAGTTTAAGCTTAACACCACCAAGAACTATATTTTCAAGGTTTTTACACCTTTAACTGACCCGATAGCTTAAAATCCACGACTACATTTTATTAAGCATTTTGATGATTAGTTAACTTCAAAGACTCAAAATCTCAGCTTAAATAATCCATTTGCAGCAGTCATAATCACATTATTTTATCGTCATTGGAAATGCTAGAAATAATAAATATTCATACTTCTCAGTAAAACTCTTTAAAAAGTAAAATGTAAATCAATTCTTATAACTTGCAATGTATATATGGGGTCCATATGGCTTATAGCTTGTTTTTTTGTTGTCATTAGCCTGATATAACCTGATTTCCTGATTAGCCATAAGCTAGGCTGTTAAATTTTCTCTAGAGTTGTAGACGACCCACATAAGGTAAGAATAAAGTCTTAAATAAAACCATAGGTTAAACCTATATCAAACGATCCATTGAGTTAACAGTGGTAGTCGGTCAAAGTTATCTTCAATTACTGATTCGCAAAACTAAAAATTTGATTATTCCCGTTACAATCGTTCTTTTTGGTACAGATTGTTTTGTGTTTTGTTAAGCTATATGTGATTTTTATTTATTTATTTATTTACAGAATGTCCATTACACCACACTTGGAGAGGACATTTGTCAATGTGAACAATATATGAAACTAGTTAATAGTTAATTAAATAAAATAAATATTGCAGTCAACAAGTCAACGGTAAAATTTTTACTTCTGATTAATATTTTTATACTTAAAATATATCCAAATATCTATCCTTTGATTACAATTTCAATCAATCAATTTTTAAGTAATACTATATCTTGTCTTCGTGTATTTTGGATTTTGCTTGTCTAAGGTATTAACTGTGATTTCTGTAAAATTATATTTTTTGTTAATAGTATCTTTTTGGATTACTTTTTTAATCGAAACTTTTATTAATGTTGTGTTTACCACTCACATATATAAAATTAAACTAAAACATATCTCCCCGATCAACTGAGAGCCGATGTATCTGAAGTTAATATTTTTTATCTTTTAATTACTGAATAACATCACCAAATTCGAATCTCGCAAAATTATAAATTCACATACGTCAATCGAGGGTTTTGATAGAGACAGAACAACTCATTTGAATAGCGTTTTAATTTAAAACACGCTTCATAACGAGTTTGACATGACATTTAAAGTTTAGGACGCCGCGCCGCGGGCTTTACATTTTCATAAAGTTGTGTGCAATCAGCGAAGTTGTGAAGTGTAGAAATGTTTAAACCCGATTATCTACATTACTACAGGTGTTCTATATTTATAGGATTACACATTCATAGAGTTTATATTAAATGAAATAGTTTCTTCGGCGTCTTTTCGACGTTGTAGTCTTGCGAGGATAGCCTAGGGTGGGATGAGTGTATTGATATCACGGGTCAAATCTGTGTACAAAGCCATTTAAATATCATAAGGTATTTTCTTTATAAAAATAATAAATTTAATATGTATTTACAATTTTATTGAGTTTTATTTATTTTAGTAATTCGTACATTTTTTTCATATTTTAAAGAATGTTCCACCAGCAAATCATTATAATTAATAATAACCTTTACAATTCAATAACATTTTTCAACTAGATATCTAAAACAAATTTATTTAAATGACTGTCAAATTAGTGTACTGTTGTAGTTTAAGTATTAACATGTGGTTTCCTGACAGCAGTAACTAAAACCGTTAAATGACCACAGCAAGTAAGCGATTTTCTTTAGGTAAACTATTTCTAGACAACACGTTCCTGGAAGAAGGCGAGGCTTCAACTGCTTTATCTAGGTTAAGTGTTCTTAGAGGAATCGTGTTTCTGAAAGAATTAATAAATATTTTAGACTGTCTTGAGCAAAGATGAAAACTCGATTATAAGATATGTCGATGTTTAATAAATATTTTCTGAATCTAATCAGATCAACTTCTTAGTTGGCTGTTTTAGTTATTTTTATTCACTTTAAGTTTCTAATAGCTTTAAATCAACTCAAAATTTAATAGTCTTTCTAAAAGTAACATTTTTTGATCTGGTAAAAAACATTATATGTTGTATTACGTTATGTAACATTATGTTCAAATATATGAGGATAAGAGTATTTTTAAGTTGTACGTAGTGATTCTTGTACATAACGGCAAACTGTTTACATCACAGTAATAATAAGAATACTTAAGAAAATATCTTTATCAGGTTGATATGACAACTGTTCGATTAAACCCCTGTAATTAGCAATGGTTTGTAGACAATGTAACTTTGACTTTTGTGGAAGCATTTTAAGGGCTTATGATTGATGAACGGTCGAATAAGCCCTTTCCAAATGATCGGGATCGGAAACCGACACATACGTTCTCTCGTTTAAAACTTAAACTAATGACTTGTTTCTAATGAGTAGGTTTGTTCAGATATTTTGTTTAGAGGCCAGCTTTATTTATTGGCATCTCTATTCCGTCATGAATGAGAGGTTTTTGTTTAGAAAGGAAATTTTTTTGTATCATCCTCCTCTATTTAATCTGAGAGTAAATCATAATAATCGTGGTTCCTTCACGTTAAATTTCTGAAGCTTACATAAGCTATATAAAGCCAGTTTTCAAACATATACACAACACACGGGCAATCCTCGTTAGTATAAAAATATGTGTGTGGAGTTAACTGGTCCTTTTGGAACGTACATTAGGACAAAGAGGTCCCAGGACTACCTTAAAACTGGTCTATTCCAGTTTTGAGGCTGACATTGGGTCGACAGATGAAGTTGTCATTACATATGGTAAGACTTTTGGCTGTCCATTATGACCAACTTCTCTTTCACCTTTGGTCCCTGCATTTGCAACGGCTAGGGATAGAATCTCTGGGTTTGGTCCCCAACCTGTCAACCTGAGAATGGATGGTCCCTGGCTGTTGTACATGGATACCCTGTCAGTTGAGTTAACAAATTGGAGGGCAGAATGCGCGTATCCTGTTTGAGAGCCTCGCCCCAGCTGTCACAGAGGCACGGGAGTTGGCCCTCTGAAGGGTCGATTTAGCTGCCGTCCCATCCCACCCTTTCCTTTCCTGCTATATCCTATCTTTCCGGTAACCCACGCAATATTCCGGCTTGTGGAAGATGTGACTAGCAGCTATATGCTGGGGTTTCCTAATCTGCAATACTGATGATGATGATGATGATGATAATGACATAGAGGAAAGTGTATACACTAACTAAACACATATTTTAAAACATGCAATTATACTTTATCTATTGGCTTGAAGGGGGCAAAGCCCCTAACCTTCCTCCAATGTTCTGCGTCATCTGATTTTTTTACTCTTTATATGCTGAAGAAATTAAAACAATATAAGTAAGAACACATTTCAGATTGTAACCAAAAGTTACAATTAATCACATGTTTTAATGTAAACAAAACAGACGTTTTTAAATCCCCATGCTTTTCTTAAGGGGCATGTTTTATGATATTTCTCGTTTGCTAGTAACTTTTTAGAAATACTACTATTTTCCCGAGTCCCTGGTATAAATACCTTTAATTTGAGCCGACTCCCATCATCCTTCGATTTGTCAAACTCTAACAAGTTTGACTTAAAAATATTGCTTACAGAATTACACATAAGGATAATACGGTAAAAATCTAATCAAACTAATTCAGAATTATAGTAAAAGGAAATTTTAGCCATTTTTGAGCAGAAAGGTTTCAATTAATAATTGTTCACTCAATATATTGTTTTAACACTACAACTAAAATGCGAGCTCACACTTTATTTAAGGAGCTCATGTTTTCAAATCCAAAGTAAAAATAATTCTTTTACTTAGCAAAATGTATGTAATCTAAATTGAATTGTTATTAAAACAAAATATATGTTTACATGATAATCAGCAATCAATGTTTGTTTAATGTTTTAATGCTCTGTTCTTGATATGTGCATTTACATTTATCAGCTCAGATGTCTCCTTAAACATTCGTCATTCTAAATGGTTCAAGAGCTTCGCCACAAAATTCAGGACCACAACTGCTAATGAAGAGTAATCCGCGGGTAATGCAGCTAGCAGATACATGATACAGTAGCTCCAATTCTGGCTGATTGCACGTTATGATCTCATTCAGTGGTGACCATTATAGAGATGAGACTGGGGAATTACTAGTTGCTGAATACAGGATCAATCTGCTATAGTTTTGACATCATACGCATTCGCTTTGCTAACTTAACTTTAGTTCTTTATTTATTGTGCCATTGGTTGTTTTACTTTCGCCTCATTTGCCAAGTAAATGTTAATAGTATCGTTTTAGTCGATAATTTATAATTTGAGTTATTGGTGGCAATATTTGTTTTGGTGCTCTCTGAACCCAAACAAGTTGTTTTTGAGGTGATGCCTGTCTATATAGATGTTTACAGACGTAGAGACCTCACTAATGGCCCAATTTTTATAAAGTTTGGTATAAAGGTACTAGTTCACGATATCTCCAGGTTTTTTCATAGTTAAAATTTTGTATTATGATTGTAGTTGTCCTCCAAAGGCCGCAAAAAAAATATAAAAAAGAATGCAATAATAAAAATGTACTGGTCTACACAATTAAGGCATTTCTAGGAAAATTTGGGTTCTGAAAATATAGGGCTTTAAATGATCCCAAATTCAGTATATTTTGTTTTAGTTATATTTGCACTTAGTTATTATTGAACAGGATTAACCAAAAATGGTTTGCTTCTTAGGCTCAAGGAATTTGTTCCCTCTCGTTGTAAACTGTTATATAAAAGAATGTGTAGATGAGATAAATATCTGTAGTGAGAAACGATAAAATTGAAAGATAATTGTAAAATTAAAATAGTCGTGTAAAGAATTAGCATTCTAGACTACAAGATAATAAAAGAATTAAAACAAGAGTCACAATTTATTATTCGTATTCACAGAAATACTTTTTTGTTTTATTTTTGAAGATTGTATACAAGGATAAATATGTCAACTGTGTTCACATTTTTATTTGTCGAGTCGTTGGGTTATTTGTAAAATACTGGTTGGACCAAACCGAACGTGTTTGCGAACTAGATTTACCAAATATTTTCAAAGGAAGCATGTGGAAAATCACATGATTAATTACATTGCTCTTGTAAAACCAATTTGTTTGACCATATTTGTTTTTAATCACGTACGTTCTATCCAATTAAGCTTTCTATAGTTCAAACTGAGAGATAAAAACCATATTAACATTTATCGCTTACGTTACCTGTAATATAAATACATAGACAATTTTGCATTTATTTAGAATATAAATTATAATATTCCATTTATATACAGATGAAATTTCCAATTTGCCTTTAGATAGAGGTACAAGACAAATACATTCAGAAACGTATTGCAAACATCTCATGAGACCGGCAACCTATTACGGATCCCACTGAGTCAATGAACCGTGGATATTGCATCTCTAAGAGTTAAAAGTGTTTCTATCTCTACTACTCGTTCTAAGACTTGTCTTTAAAACGACAAAAACGAACTAACATAACTATTACATTATAACCACAATCAGTTTGATCTGTGACATTTACTCTGCGGGTGTACAGAATTGCGCTTCAACGGTTTATTCTGTAGAAAGGCTACTGCCTATTGATAATGTTAAGAAACAAACTTCTTGTGCAATGGTCACTTCACATGAGCCCACAAAGACTCGCATGTAATATGTATTGTCTTAAAGGTATTAATCTGTCAGAAATTCAAAAAAAAAAACTTCAATAATGTCTGAATTTTATAATTCATTACTGAAAATTATAACAGATGTTCAAGATATGTAAATAAAACCATTTAGTTAAACAAAGGAGCATAACATGATCAATATTAGTTATTATACTTTCAAGTACGGTACGTTTAAGGTATATTTAATGTAAAATTGAAGTTAATTTTGCTTTTAATTTAATTTGTTATGGTTGTAATAACATTCAAGCTATTTATATATGGTACGTTTTAATGAATGCTTGTTTATAGGCGCATTGTAACCCTTTTATTGCTTGGTGAAAAATAAAGTTATCATCCAAACGTGGCAGGTATTTTATTTCAGGTATGTCTTTAAACTGTGGATATTCGACGAATGTATGGTTGTATATTTGATTTATTACATTTGTAATGTAAACAAATATGTTGTAAATAAATAACAATAAGGACATGTGAAGTCCAATGTTATACTTTAATCGGCTCCAATCATAAAAAGTTGACATTTCAATAAAAATATATTAATTTTTAATTAATCAAAATCAACAAGTGGCTGATGATGACTCGTAATTGTGTTGAAACCGGTTCCACACTGGAGGAATAATTGTGACACTGTAGGCTGGAGAAGTAGGTGAGTTTAAAAAATAAATATTTTTACCGTGGATAGCAAGCTTTTTTATTTTGTCAATGCAAATTTTAAAATCTAATCCAATCCATTACCTCATAGTAAAATAATTTCATAATAAAGGGCGCAATATAGTTATATCACTTGCAATAAACAGAATGAATCGAAAAAGTTTAATATTTAACATAGCAACTCGGTTTAATTGCGCCAGAGACATTATAAAGTATCAACTTAGGGAATATCCTTTCAGTTATATTTCAATATTGACATCAATTAAGAAATAATACATATACATATATTCCGTTCCAAAGTATCACTGTTAGAAATATATTCCTGATAGTGAATTTTACATGTGACATTCTTCCGCTGGCAAAATTGTTATTTCAACATCAGCTTGCGCCTCTGGTCATCTGGTATTGAATGTCAATATAAATTACGAAAGCAAAATTTGACCTTTAAATATTATATTACATTTATTAAATAAATCCAATTTACTATGATTAAACAACTACTGTTAGAGAATACATGAAAATCCTATTTTTAAATTTTTAAAATTAATAATCATCATTTAGCTTACAACTTTACTACGATGCGTTTTAATATTTAATTTACTAAGAAATTTCTTGGCAAAGTTATGGCACCATTTTCTTATAATATTGTATTTTTCTTAGTCTTTAGCAATCATTCGAGCTGGGTGTACGTTATCACTGAGCACTCCTGATTACAAGTGTTGGAGAGGTTAGTTTATAATCTGGTCGTTCCAAGCCTTTCAGTTTAAAGATATTGTGTTTCCTTCAAACTAACTATTACGGCAAAACTCAGCGTGTGCAGTCTAGAGAGAGAATGTGACAATTCTACTACGAATGTCATCAAGTACTATGGCATTGTTGTTCACATTAGGTATACTTCGATCAAAACCCACCGCTCAAAGTGTGAGAGGATCTGTAAAGCGTGCAAGCGTGGCAATTAACAGACTACTTAGCAACACCGTCTGAAACTTGGGGGTTGGAGTGCAAAACAAGGGGTAATTCTCACGTCTAAAAAATATATAAAATTTAGTGGCGTTACGCAATCTAAAAATAAGCACATGGAAATCTTTCTCACAGTCATTGCTAAAGCCGTTGATCTGTAGTACAAAATGAAACCTTATCGCTAACACACCGAGTGCCAAGTTAATCACAAGGTTATCCCCCCCATTGAATTACATTTATTTCAGCAAGAGAGAAACCTCTGGATAGAATGATAAGGCTGCACGACTTTGGACAAGATTACCCGGTGCAAAGTGCACACTTATTCGTTTTAGAAAAATAGAGAGACATTGTATAGTTTGTGGAATAACTCACGTACATAAGAAGAAATTACTTTTATATACGAGTTAGACACAAGGCTAGAGGGTTAACCAGCTCGTGTGCAATATTGCAAAAGCTGTTGTGGATTACCTCGACCTCCTACACATAAGTACAAGTACAATACGCTCATAGGTATAAGCTAGATACAAGGCTAGAAGGTGCTAGAGGGTTAACCAGCGCTTGTTCAACATAAATAACAGCGCCATGTGTGGAGTGTCATAACCTCATGCACATAGTACAAGACTAACAATGTAGTCATAGACATAAGTTGGACGAGTGTTAAGGTAGGCTAAACACACCGCCTAAGTGTCTTGTGAGACATCGTTTGCAGCGCCATGTGTGGAGTGCTATAACCTCATGCACATAGTACAAGAATAACAATGTAGTCATGGACATAAGTTGGACGAGTGTTAAGGTAGGCTAAATACACCGCCGATGTGTCTTGTGGGACATCGTTTGCAGCACCGGATGTGGAGTGCCATAACCTCATGCACATAGTACAAGAATAACAATGTAGTCATAGACATAAGTTGGACGAGCGTTAAGGTAGGCTAAACACACCGCCGATGTGTCTTGTGGGACATCGTTTGCAGCACCGGATGTGGAGTGCCATAACCTCATGCACATAGTACAAGAATAACAATGTAGTCATAGACATAAGTTGGACGAGCGTTAAGGTAGGCTAAACACACCGCCGATGTGTCTTGTGAGACATCCATCGTTTGCAGCACCAGATGTGGAGTGCCATAACCTCATGCACATAGTACAAGAATAACAATGTTGTCATAGACATAAGTTGGACGAGTGTTAAGGTAGGCTAAACACACCGCCTATGTGTCTTGTGGGACATTGTTTGCAGCGCCATGTGTGGAGTGCCATAACCTCATGCACATAGTACAAGAATAACAATGTAGTCATGGACATAAGTTGGACGAGTGTTAAGGTAGGCTAAATACACCGCCGATGTGTCTTGTGGGACATCGTTTGCAGCACCGGATGTGGAGTGCCATAACCTCATGCACATAGTACAAGAATAACAATGTAGTCATAGACATAAGTTGGACGAGCGTTAAGGTAGGCTAAACACACCGCCGATGTGTCTTGTGGGACATCGTTTGCAGCACCAGATGTGGAGTGCCATAACCTCATGCACATAGTACAAGAAAAACAATTTAGTCATAGACATAAGTTGGACGAGTGTTAAGGTAGGCTAAACACACCGCCTATGTGTCTTGTGGGAAATTGTTTGCAGCGCCATGTGTGGAGTGCCATAACCTCATGCACATAGTACAAGAATAACAATGTAGTCATGGACATAAGTTGGACGAGTGTTAAGGTAAGCTAAATACACCGCCGATGTGTCTTGTGGGCCATCGTTTGCAGCACCGGATGTGGAGTGCCATAACCTCATGCACATAGTACAAGAATAACAATGTAGTCATAGACATAAGTTGGACGAGCGTTAAGGTAGGCTAAACACACCGCCGATGTGTCTTGTGGGACATCGTTTGCAACACCGGATGTGGAGTGCCATAACCTCATGCACATAGTACAAGAATAACAATTTAGTCATAGACATAAGTTGGACGAGTGTTAAGGTAGGCTAAACACACCGCCGATGTGTCTTGTGAGACATCCATCGTTTGCAGCACCAGATGTGGAGTGCCATAACCTCATGCACATAGTAGAAGAATAACAATGTAGTCATAGACATAAGTTGGACGAGTGTTAAGGTAGGCTAAACAAACCACCGACGTGTCTTGTGAGACATCCATCGTTTGCAGCACCAGATGTGGAGTGCCATAACCTCATGCACATAGTAGAAGAATAACAATGTAGTCATAGACATAAGTTGGACGAGTGTTAAGGTAGGCTAAACACACCGCCTATGTGTCTTGTGGGACATTGTTTGCAGCACCATGTGTGGAGTGCCATAACCTCATGCACATAGTACAAGAATAACAATGTAGTCATGGACATAAGTTGGACGAGTGTTAAGGTAGGCTAAATACACCGCCGATGTGTCTTGTGGGACATCGTTTGCAGCACCGGATGTGGAGTGCCATAACCTCATGCACATAGTACAAGAATAACAATGTAGTCATAGACATAAGTTGGACGAGCGTTAAGGTAGGCTAAACACACCGCCGATGTGTCTTGTGGGACATCGTTTGCAGCACCGGATGTGGAGTGCCATAACCTCATGCACATAGTACAAGAATAACAATTTAGTCATAGACATAAGTTGGACGAGTGTTAAGGTAGGCTAAACACACCGCCGATGTGTCTTGTGAGACATTTATCGTTTGCAGCACCAGATGTGGAGTGCCATAACCTCATGCACATAGTACAAGAATAACAATGTAGTCATAAACATAAGTTGGACGAGTGTTAAGGTAGGCTAAACACACCGCCGATGTGTCTTATGAGACATCCATCGTTTGCAGCACCAGATGTGGAGTGCCATAACCTCATGCACATAGTACAAGAATAACAATGTAGTCATAGACATAAGTTGGACGAGTGTTAAGGTAGGCTAAACACACCGCCGATGTGTCTTGTAAGACATCCATCGTTTGCAGCACCAGATGTGGAGGGCCATAACCTCATGCACATAGTACAAGAATAACAATGTAGTCATAGACATAAGTTGGACGAGTGTTAAGGTAGGCTAAACACACCGCCGATGTGTCTTATGAGACATCCATCGTTTGCAGCACCAGATGTGGAGTGCCATAACCTCATGCACATAGTACAAGAATAACAATGTAGTCATAGACATAAGTTGGACGAGTGTTAAGGTAGGCTAAACACACCACCGATGTGTCTTGTGAGACATCGTTTGCAGCACCAGATGTGGAGTTCCATAACCTCATGCACATAGTACAAGAATAACAATGTAGTCATAGACATAAGTTGGACGAGTGTTAAGGTAGGGTAAACACACCGCCGATGTGTCTTGTGAGACATCCATCGTTTGCAGCACCAGATGTGGAGTACCATAACCTCATGCACATAGTACAAGAATAACAATGTAGTCATAGACATAAGTTGGACGAGTGTTAAGGTAGGCGAAACACACCGCCGATGTGTCTTGTGAGAAATCCATCGTTTGCAGCACCAGAGGTGGAGTGCCATAACCTCATGCACATAGTACAAGAATAACAATGTAGTCATAGACATAAGTTGGACGAGTGTTAAGGTAGGCTAAACACACTGCCGATGTGTCTTGTGAGAAATCCATCGTTTTCAGCACCAGAGGTGGAGTGCCATGACCTCATGCACATAGTACAAGAATAACAATGTAGTCATAGACATAAGTTGGACAAGTGTTAAGGTAGGCTAAACACACCGCCGATGTGTCTTGTGAGACATCGTTTGCAGCACCAGATGTGGAGTGCCTTAACCTCATGCACATAGTACAAGAATAACAATGTAGTCATAGTCATAAGTTGGACGAGTGTTAAGGTAGGCTAAACACACCACCGATGTGTCTTGTGAGACATCGTTTGCAGCACCAGATGTGGAGTGTCATAGCCTCATGCACATAGTACAAGAATAACAATGTAGTCATAGACATAAGTTGGACGAGTGTTAAGGTAGGCTAAACACACCGCCGATGTGTCTTGTGAGACATCCATCGTTTGCAGCACCAGATGTGGAGTGCCATAACCTCATGCACATAGTACAAGAATAACAATGTAGTCATAGACATAAGTTGGACGAGTGTTAAGGTAGGCTAAACACACCGCCGATGTGTCTTGTGAGACATCGTTTGCAGCACAAGATGTGGAGTGCCATAACCTCATGCACATAGTACAAGAATAACAATGTAGTCATAGACATAAGTTGGACGAGTGTTAAGGTAGGCTAAACACACCGCCGATGTGTCTTGTGAGACATCGTTTGCAGCACCAGATGTGGAGTGCCATAACCTCATGCACATAGTACAAGAATAACAATGTAGTCATAGACATAAGTTGGACGAGTGTTAAGGTAGGCTAAACACACCGCCGATGTGTCTTGTGAGACATCCATCGTTTGCAGCACCAGATGTGGAGTACCATAACCTCATGCACATAGTACAAGAATAACAATGTAGTCATAGACATAAGTTGGACGAGTGTTAAGGTAGGCTAAACACACCGCCGATGTGTCTTGTGAGACATCAATCGTTTGCAGCACCAGAGGTGGAGTGCCATAACCTCATGCACATAGTACAAGAATAACAATGTAGTCATAGACATAAGTTGGACGAGTGTTAAGGTAGGCTAAACACACCGCCGATGTGTCTTGTGAGACATCGTTTGCAGCACCAGATGTGGAGTGCCATAACCTCATGCACATAGTACAAGAATAACAATGTAGTCATAGACATAAGTTGGATGAGTGTTAAGGTAGGTTAAACACACCGCCGATGTGTCTTGTGAGAAATCCATCGTTTGCAGCGCCATGTGTGGAGTTCCATAACCTCATGCACATAGTACAAGAATAACAATGTAGTCATAGACATAAGTTGGACGAGCGTTAAGGTAGGCTAAACACTCCGCCGATGTGTCTTGTGGGACATCGTTTGCAGCACCGGATGTGGAGTGCCATAACCTCATGCACATAGTACAAGAATAACAATTTAGTCATAGACATAAGTTGGACGAGTGTTAAGGTAGGCTAAACACACCGCCGATGTGTCTTGTGAGACATCCATTGTTTGCAGCACCAGATGTGGAGTGCCATAACCTCATGCACATAGTACAAGAATAACAATTTAGTCATAGACATAAGTTGGACGAGTGTTAAGGTAGGCTAAACACACCGCCGATGTGTCTTGTGAGACATCCATTGTTTGCAGCACCAGATGTGGAGTGCCATAACCTCATGCACATAGTACAAGAATAACAATGTAGTCATAGACATAAGATGGACGAGTGTTAAGGTAGGCTAAACACACCGCCGATGTGTCTTGTGAGACATCCATCGTTTGCAGCACCAGATGTGGAGTGCCATAACCTCATGCACATAGTAGAAGAATAACAATGTAGTCATAGACATAAGTTGGACGAGTGTTAAGGTAGGCTAAACACACCGCCTATGTGTCTTGTGGGACATTGTTTGCATCGCCATGTGTGGAGTGCCATAACCTCATGCACATAGTACAAGAATAACAATGTAGTCATGGACATAAGTTGGACGAGTGTTAAGGTAGGCTAAATACACCGCCGATGTGTCTTGTGGGACATCGTTTGCAGCACCGGATGTGGAGTGCCATAACCTCATGCACATAGTACAAGAATAACAATGTAGTCATAGACATAAGTTGGACGAGCGTTAAGGTAGGCTAAACACACCGCCGATGTGTCTTGTGGGACATTGTTTGCAGCACCGGATGTGGAGTGCCATAACCTCATGCACATAGTACAAGAATAACAATGTAGTCATGGACATAAGTTTGACGAGTGTTAAGGTTAGCTAAATACACCGCCTATGTGTCTTGTGGGCCATCGTTTGCAGCACCGGATGTGGAGTGCCATAACCTCATGCACATAGTACAAGAATAACAATGTAGTCATAGACATAAGTTGGACGAGCGTTAAGGTAGGCTAAACACACCGCCGATGTGTCTTGTGGGACATCGTTTGCAGCACCGGATGTGGAGTGCCATAACCTCATGGACATAGTACAAGAATAACAATTTAGTCATAGACATAAGTTGGACGAGTGTTAAGGTAGGCTAAACACACCGCCGATGTGTCTTGTGAGACATCCATCGTTTGCAGCACCAGATGTGGAGTGCCATAACCTCATGCACATAGTACAAGAATAACAATGTAGTCATAGACATAAGTTGGACGAGTGTTAAGGTAGGCTAAACACACCACCGACGTGTCTTGTGAGACATCCATTGTTTGCAGCACCAGATGTGGAGTGCCATAACCTCATGCACATAGTAGAAGAATAACAATGTAGTCATAGACATAAGTTGGACGAGTGTTAAGGTAGGCTAAACACACCGCCTATGTGTCTTGTGGGACATTGTTTGCAGCGCCATGTGTGGAGTGCCATAACCTCATGCACATAGTACAAGAATAACAATGTAGTCATGGACATAAGTTGGACGAGTGTTAAGGTAGGCTAAATACACCGCCGATGTGTCTTGTGGGACATCGTTTGCAGCACCGGATGTGGAGTGCCATAACCTCATGCACATAGTACAAGAATAACAATGTAGTCATAGACATAAGTTGGACGAGCGTTAAGGTAGGCTAAACACACCGCCGATGTGTCTTGTGGGACATCGTTTGCAGCACCGGATGTGGAGTGCCATAACCTCATGCACATAGTACAATAATAACAATTTAGTCATAGACATAAGTTGGACGAGTGTTAAGGTAGGCTAAACACACCGCCGATGTGTCTTGTGAGACATTTATCGTTTGCAGCACCAGATGTGGAGTGCCATAACCTCATGCACATAGTACAAGAATAACAATGTAGTCATAGACATAAGTTGGACGAGTGTTAAGGTAGGCTAAACACACCGCCGATGTGTCTTGTGAGACATCCATGGTTTGCAGCACCAGATGTGGAGTGCCATAACCTCATGCACATAGTACAAGATTAACAATGTAGTCATAGACATAAGTTGGACGAGTGTTAAGGTAGGCTAAACACACCGCCGATGTGTCTTGTGAGACATCCATCGTTTGCAGCACCAGATGTGGAGTGCCATAACCTCATGCACATAGTACAAGAATAACAATGTAGTCATAGACATAAGTTGGACGAGTGTTAAGGTAGGCTAAACACACCGCCGATGTGTCTTGTGAGACATCCATCGTTTGCAGCACCAGATGTGGAGTGCCATAACCTCATGCACATTGTACAAGAATAACAATGTAGTCATAGACATAAGTTGGACGAGTGTTAAGGTAGGCTAAACACAAGGCCGATGTGTTTTGTGAGACATCCATCGTTTGCAGCACCAGATGTGGAGTGCCATAACCTCATGCACATAGTACAAGAATAACAATGTAGTCATAGACATAAGTTGGACGAGTGTTAAGGTAGGCTAAACACACCACCGATGTGTCTTGTGAGACATCGTTTGCAGCACCAGATGTGGAGTTCCATAACCTCATGCACATAGTACAAGAATAACAATGTAGTCATAGACATAAGTTGGACGAGTGTTAAGGTAGGCTAAACACACCGCCGATGTGTCTTGTGAGACATCGTTTGCAGCACCAGATGTGGAGTGCCATAACCTCATGCACATAGTACAAGAATAACAATGTAGTCTTAGACATAAGTTGGACGAGTGTTAAGGTAGGCTAAACACACCGCCGATGTGTCTTGTTAGACATCCATCGTTTGCAGCACCAGATGTGGAGTGCCATAACCTCATGCACATAGTACAAGAATAACAATGTAGTCATAGACATAAGTTGGACGAGTGTTAAGGTAGGCTAAACACACCGCCGATGTGTCTTGTGAGACATCCATCGTTTGCAGCACCAGATGTGGAGTACCATAACCTCATGCACATAGTACAAGAATAACAATGTAGTCATAGACATAAGTTGGACGAGTGTTAAGGTAGGCTAAACACACCGCCGATGTGTCTTGTGAGACATCGTTTGCAGCACCAGATGTGGAGTGCCATAACCTCATGCACATAGTAGAAGAATAACAATGTAGTCATAGACATAAGTTGGACGAGTGTTAAGGTAGGCTAAACACACCGCCGATGTGTCTTGTGAGAAATCCATCGTTTGCAGCACCAGAGGTGGAGTGCCATAACCTCATGCACATACTACAAGAATAACAATGTAGTCATAGACATAAGTTGGATGAGTGTTAAGGTAAGTTAAACACACCGCCGATGTGTCTTGTGAGAAATTTATCGTTTGCAGCACCAGATGTGGATTGCCATAACCTCATGCACATAGTACAAGAATAACAATGTAGTCATAGACATAAGTTGGACGAGTGTTAAGGTAGGCTAAACACACCGCCGATGTGTCTTGTGAGACATCGTTTGCAGCACCAGATGTGGAGTTCCATAACCTCATGCACATAGTACAAGAATAACAATGTAGTCATAGACATAAGTTGGACGAGTGTTAAGGTAGGCTAAATACACCGCCGATGTGTCTTGTGAGACATCCATCGTTTGCAGCACCAGATGTGGAGTGCCATAACCTCATGCACATAGTACAAGAATAACAATGTAGTCATAGACATAAGTTGGACGAGTGTTAAGGTAGGCTAAACACTCCGCTGATGTGTCTTGTGAGACATCATTTGCAGCACAAGATGTGGAGTGCCATAACCTCATGCACATAGTACAAGAATAACAATGTAGTCATAGACATAAGTTGGACGAGTGTTAAGGTAGGCTAAACACAAGGCCGATGTGTTTTGTGAGACATCCATCGTTTGCAGCACCAGATGTGGAGTGCCATAACCTCATGCACATAGTACAAGAATAACAATGTAGTCATAGACATAAGTTGGACGAGTGTTAAGGTAGGCTAAACACACCGCCGATGTGTCTTGTGAGACATCCATCGTTTGCAGCACCAGATGTGGAGTACCATAACCTCATGCACATAGTACAAGAATAACAATGTAGTCATAGACATAAGTTGGACGAGTGTTAAGGTAGGCGAAACACACCGCCGATGTGTCTTGTGAGACATCCATCTTTTGCAGCACCAGAGGTGGAGTGCCATAACCTCATGCACATAGTACAAGAATAACAATGTAGTCATAGACATAAGTTGGACGAGTGTTAAGGTAGGCTAAACACACCGCCGATGTGTCTTGTGAGACATCGTTTGCAGCACCAGATGTGGAGTGCCATAACCTCATGCACATAGTACAAGAATAACAATGTAGTCATAGGCATAAGTTGGACGAGTGTTAAGGTAGGCTAAACACACCACCGATGTGTCTTGTGAGACATCGTTTGCAGCACCAGAGGTGGAGTGCCATAACCTCATGCACATAGTACAAGAATAACAATGTAGTCATAGACATAAGTTGGACGAGTGTTAAGGTAGGCTAAACACACCGCCGATGTGTCTTGTGAGACATCGTTTGCAGCACCAGATGTGGAGTGCCATAACCTCATGCACATAGTACAAGAATAACAATGTAGTCATAGACATAAGTTGGACGAGTGTTAAGGTAGGCTAAACACACCGCTGATGTGTCTTATGGGACATCGTTTGCAGCACCAGATGTGGAGTGCCACACTACCACAACTGTTTGCATATTGTTTATATGCAGAAACTAAGTTACATCGGTCTTCTTGTTTGATTGTTTACTGAATAGGACTCGGTTTCTCATAAATTGACTTTTATTACTAAAATAATAATTTTATTACCCCGCCTAAATCCCACGGTTTCATCAACAAAACATGAAAAGTGAAAAACATATGTTCGTGCTACCATAAATCTATCGTATAAGTGTTTGTAGGGATAAAACCTTCAAACTTGGCACGGCAGATGACATCTTTACATGTAAAGAATGTACGTTTTCAGCATGTAATAGTCATCACAGAAGTTCTTTACACTGATACAAATAAATTCAATTGTATTAATAGGGTTTTTATGTGAAGGTGGTATACACATAAAAACACTATTACTATTATTGAATTTTGGTTTGTCAGTGTAAACAAGTATGATGAGGACTATTATTTATTGAAAACGCGATTATTTATTCTCATCTGCGGTGCCAAGTTTGAAGGTTTTATCCGTAGAAACACTTATACGTACACGTTAGTTATATTTAAGGTAGCACATATATATATTTTCATTTTTCATGTTTTGTTGGAGTAACCGGGATGTTTGACGAATGTATAAGAGTAGCAGTTGGTAATGGCGAGACGCCACCGTCGCTTCTGAGAAACCCCTATAGAGACAAGGGCAGCCCGAATTACCACATATCACTTAAATCTAAATTAATTTAGTAGATAATGTAATGCTATTAGATTGGTTTTTCTTTTGAATTTATTCTTTTCTTTTTTTGTTTAAGACTTGGTATATATTAAAAAGTTGTTCGTAAGAAAATAAGCCTGTATTTTTTATTGTTGTGCTAGTTTTAAATTAATAAGATCTTTAAACAAATATTTGTATATGAATTATTTTAAACGGGAGAACTGATTTGCCGATACCGTTTTGTGAGTTTTTAAAGATTATATTGTATTCCACATCTTAAGAGGAAGATGAAAGATAAAGGTAGTTTCCTTGGACGAGAAAGCTAGCCCAAACATCAGGGGAGTCATTATTGAGATGAGGCTCTTAGACATTCGTACTGCTGAGATAGCCCCTAAGTCTTCTTTTATTTAATACCGACATAACAAAATTACATTCTTACAACTTTGTTCGATAAAATTCAAACAGTTTAGTTATTGACGTATCTCACCTTAACCCTACAAATAAAAAGAACGAGAAACAATGAGCGAAACATTTGTCATTACCATATTGACAACTATTAACATGTTGATTTAGTTATTTAACTATACAGAAGTAACTAGATTTACTGAAACTAGTAATATAAGTTTAAAATAATTGTTACTTACTGTATTAATTACTAGCTGCTATGTCCGTGCTTCGCAACGGGGTGAAAATTCAGAGTAGAAAAATTGTAAATAAACAACGACAGAGTTATATACTCCTTAAACAGCTGTTTATTTAAATTAATTTAATTAAAATAACACATATGTGACGTAAACCAAATAAAACTCACCTCCATAAGAATAACATAGGATCTTGGAAGTCCCGTGGGGCAGATCCCTGAGGACATTTCTAAACGGCGACAGGCTTATGACACTCCTCGGTACATAGACTACATTTGTGCAAAATTTCAGCAGAATTGGTCAAATGGTTTTGGCGTGATTGAATAATAGACAGAGAGACACCAACTTATTTTTATAATAGTAGTGATTTGGTTTAAAGTTCAACAATCTGTTTGATGAGCTAATTTCAATAAAAACTATGTATTTTCGTTGTATGTTTCTATTATTATGAGTTTGGTCTTGTTTGCTATAACTATGAACGTTAGAGACTACTAAACGATATCAGGTCTCAAAAACAATGGTGGTAGTGAACTTCAAGAACATGTAATATTCGTGCTATTTTCGGGACGTTGTTCAAGTGGTTGGTCTTGTTTGCTATAACTGTGAACGTTAGAGATTACTAAACGATATCAGGACTCAAACACAATAGTTGTAGTGAACTTCAAGAACATGTAATAGTCGTGCTAGTTTCGGGACGTTGTTCAAGTGGTTGGTCTTGTTTGCTGTAACTGTGAACGTTAGAGACTACTAAACGATATCAGGTCTCAAACACAATAGTTGTAGTGAACTTCAAGAACATGTAATAGTCGTGCTAGTTTCGGGACGTTGTTCAAGTGGTTGGTCTTGTTTGCTATAACTATGAACGTTAGAGATTACTAAACGATATCAGGTCTCAAACAAAATAGTTGTAGTGAACTTCAAGAACATGTAATAGTCGTGCTAGTTTCGGGACGTTGTTCAAGTGGTTGGTCTTGTTTGCTATAACTATGAACGTTAGAGATTACTAAACGATATCAGGTCTCAAATAAAATAGTTGTAGTGAACTTCAAGAACATGTAATAGTCGTGCTAGTTTCGGGACGTTGTTCAAGTGGTTGGTCTTGTTTGCTATAACTATGAACGTTAGAGATTACTAAACGATATCAGGTCTCAAACAAAATAGTTGTAGTGAACTTCAAGAACATGTAATAGTCGTGCTAGTTTCGGGACGTTGTTCAAGTGGTTGGTCTTGTTTGCTATAACTATGAACGTTAGAGATTACTAAACGATATCAGGTCTCAAACAAAATAGTTGTAGTGAACTTCAAGAACATGTAATAGTCGTGCTAGTTTCGGGACGTTGTTCAAGTGGTTGGTCTTGTTTGCTATAACTATGAACGTTAGAGATTACTAAACGATATCAGGTCTCAAACAAAATAGTTGTAGTGAACTTCAAGAACATGTAATAGTCGTGCTAGTTTCGGGACGTTGTTCAAGTGGTTGGTCTTGTTTGCTGTATGACGCAATTTCTGGGGTCGCGAAAATTACGTGCACAGAAATATAAAACGCGGTTACCAAGATAGTCAGTCGAGCTGGGTTTTCGTTCCAGGGGTCGTAAGTGAAGGTATTGCTTTGATCGAACGGAATTTTGAACCCCAAAAAGAGAACCGATGGCTCAGAATGGGCGAATAAGGAAACGTTCCTTAACAATCAGGCCGCAATCATCATCGCCATATTTGTTCTCTGCATAATTGGTCGAATTCGCGATCTTTGACGCGGTACGTAGATTCGAACGTCGCGCGGTAGTACACAAGGAACGCTGCGGGTGAACCACAGGTAGGAGGGAGTGCTGTGGGCGAACCACAGAAAGGATGGTAGACCTAATAGTTGGGAATGGGTAATTATTAATATTAAGCTAAACTAGCACAATTATTCCCTATTACGTAATTTACTACCATGCAGGTAATCTAACAATCTTACCAAACTACCCTACCAGACCTGATTCGTGCTGCGGGCGTACCACAGTAGGAGGCTGTGGGCGTACCACAGTAAGGATTGATCGTTGCTGTGGGCGTACCACAGTAAGAGGCTGCGGGCGTACCACAGAAGGAGGCTGTGGACGTACCACAGAAGGAGGCTGCGGGCGTACCACAGAAGGAGGCTGTGGGCGGACCACAGTAAGAGGCTGCGGGCGTACCACAGAAGGAGGCTGCGGGCGTACCACAGTAAGGATGGATCACTGCTGTCGTAAATGAAGAAGCTATTAATAAAATTTACTCGGCCTGAATTAATGTATGCAGTACTAAAAGTAATATAATAATAATCAAAGTTACAGAATACTAGCTAGGTCTAAGTGTAGCTGAAAATGTGTTAAGACAAAACAAGAACAATCAGAGTAGCATACACCAATAGGACAAAATATGGTTAAAACGTGATAAATGTGGCTTATTATTTAGTTAGCATATCCATACAACATTCGTTTGTAGTTTAAAATATAGTAAAAGGTGCTGAAAACAATATTGGAGTGGCCTACAGCATCGTTAAAACAAATAAACAAACTGTAATAAATCCAAGTAATTCGTGAGATTATTTTAAATCAAGCTATCATTAAACTGGTACAAACTATTTTAAATCCTTACTAATGTGGCACAATCTAGGCTGAGTACATTATACAACGTCAACTGCTCATTCACTAAAATATTCGAAGAAATAAACTTGAGGTGAGCAAGTTTTTAAATAAAAGATAATTTATTATGTTATTTCCTTTAGTAAAGGACCGAAAGAAATTCAACAAGGATTCGTAAATTATTCGAAAAATAATCAATCAGAGAACATTAATAAAACTCAAATAAGATACAATTTAATAAGCATTCATAAACGTAAACAGTTATCGAGAGCACTGCATTTCGTTAAAGTTCGAAAATAGTCGAGATTAAATCGTATACAAGTCAACGAAGGGACGATCCCTACCTTAAGACTTGAAGCGCGCTCCTCACTGCACGGTGTCGGGCGGAGAACTGACCGTAGATGCCGGCCGCCGCGGGTCATAGGCGGGGGAGTCGCTAGTGCGCAGGTCCAGTCGGGCATGTGCACAAGAATCGAGTCTCGAGCCAATAGCGGCCGCGGTACTAGCCGCCGCGGGAAATTCAAACAGTAGTTTGAGGTTATGTTCGCCCAGAAATTAAATAAAATACTATTTGTACCGCTATTTAACGAAAAATATTTAGTTTGGAAAATTAACACGTTACAGCTGTAACTGTGCACGTTAGAGATTACTAAACGATATCAGGTCTCAAACACATTAGCTGTAGTGAACTTCAAGAACATGTAATAGTCGTGCTAGTTTCGGGACGTTGTTCAAGTGGTTGGTCTTGTTTGCTATAACTGTGAACGTTATAGACTACTAAACGATATAAGGTCTCAAACACAATTGTTTTAGTGAACTTCAAGAACATGTAATAGTCGTGGTAGTTTCGGGACGTTGTTCAAGTGGTTGGTCTTGTTTGCTATAACTATGAACGTTAGAGATTACTAAACGATATCAGGTCTCAAACACAACAGTTGTAGTGAACTTCAAGAACATGTAATAGTCGTGGTAGTTTCGGGACGTTGTTCAAGTGGTTGGTCTTGTTTGCTATAACTATGAACGTTAGAGATTACTAAACGATATCAGGTCTCAAACAAGATAGTTGTAGTGAACTTCAAGAACATGTAATAGTCGTGCTAGTTTCGGGACGTTGTTTAAGTAGTTGGTCTTGTTTGCTATAACTTTGAACGTTAGAGATTACTAAACGATATCAGGTCTCAAACACATTAGCTGTAGTGAACTTCAAGAACATGTAATAGTCGTGCTAGTTTCGGGACGTTGTTCAAGTGGTTGGTCTTGTTTGCTGTAACTGTGAACTTAGAGATTACTAAACGATATCAGGTCTCAAATACATTAGCTGTAGTGAACTTCAAGAACATGTAATAGTCGTGCTAGTTTCGGGACGTTGTTTAAGTGGTTGGTCTTGTTTGCTGTAACTGTGAACGTTAGAGATTACTAAACGATATCAGGTCTCAAACACAATAGTTGTAGTGAACTTCAAGAACATGTAATAGTCGTGCTAGTTTCGGGACGTTGTTCAAGTAGTTGGTCTTGTTTGCTATAACTATGAACGTTAGAGATTACTAAACGATATCAGGTCTCAAACACATTAGCTGTAGTGAACTTCAAGAACATGTAATAGTCGTGCTAGTTTCGGGACGTTGTTCAAGTGGTTGGTCTTGTTTGCTGTAACTATGAACGTTAGAGATTACTAAACGATATCAGGTCTCAAACACAATAGTTGTAGTGAACTTCAAGAACATGTAATAGTCGTGCTAGTTTCGGGACGTTGTTCAAGTGGTTGGTCTTGTTTGCTATAACTATGAACGTTAGAGATTACTAAACGATATCAGGTCTCAAACACATTAGCTGTAGTGAACTTCAAGAACATGTAATAGTCGTGCTAGAGTAGGGGGCAATGGCCGATTCAACCCCAGCACAGAAGTGAGGATGCGAGGAATCACCCCCCCCCCCGGATGACCTTGACCTTGACCCCCAAGGTCACCCCCGAGGGCACGCCCGAGGGACTCCCCCCCCCGGATGACCTTGACCTTGACCCCCGAGGTCACCCCCGAGGGCACGCCCGAGGCCCCCCCCCGTCACGTGACCCATTAACCTAACTTAAACCTGGCACCTGGCGTGAGGATGCGAGGAATCACCCCCCCCCCCGTCACGTGACCCATTAACCTAACTTAAACCTGGCACCTGGCGTGAGGATGCGAGGAATCACCCCCCCCCGTCACATGACCCATTAACCTAACTTAAACCTGGCACCTGACGTGAGGATGCGAGGAAGCCCCCCCCCCCGTCACGTGACCCATTAACCCAACTTAAACCTGGCACCTGGCGTGAGGATGCGAGGAAGCCCCCCCCCCGTCGTCTGCAGCACTTTTCGTGATGAGGAAAAAACTTTCGAAAATTAATAACTAGCCTATTTACTCACCGATTCCCACGTAACTTTTTCCAGAGTGTAGGCCTATCCCAGAGGAAGCGAATGACGAAAGAACCCCATAGATCCGCCATCAAACAAGGCCGCTATTAATTTATAACCGCGTTTTCCTTATGGGATCTCAGCTGTTTACCGACCGATTTTGACAAAACCTCACCACATGTCGGGTGACGGCCTAAGTAAACCATCCCTTAAAGAAAATTGAAAATCAACCGTTAAACGGGCCCGCTATTAATTTTTAAACGTGTTTTCCTTATGGGATCTCAGCTGTTTACCGACCGATTTTGATGAAATTTCACCACATGTCAGGCGGCAGCCTAAGTAAACCATCCCTTAAAGAAAATTGAGAATCCACTGTTAAACAGGCCCGCTATTAATTTTCAAACGCGTTTTCCTCATGGGATCTTGGCTGTTTTTCCAGACCCCTCACGATGGTTCAAAACTAGCAAAGGCGTGGTGAGGATGCAAGTCCCCCCCCCCGGTGAGCGGCTCCGCGGAGTCACGTGTCGAGGCGCGTGCTAGGGCCTACGTGACCGCCCGGGGCTCTTTACTCATCAGCGGTTCCGGGAACTGTTTACCGCTTACTCCTCCCGACTGGAGTGCTATTTATGAGCGCGTCCTCAAGGGTTTCGTCAGTTTGTCTTTGGAGCTCTTACTGTGCGGACGAAGTATTGCTGTCTCTGCGATACACCTACACAACCTGCTGTTCATTGCCTTTGGATTCCCGTAAAAGTCAACGTAAGTAACAACATATTTATTAATTAGCGTTTCTATTTTAATTATTCGTTATTTTAATTTTCGTTACTATCGCGGTGATTACTTATGCGACTGTTACGACTTTCTCTTTGAATATCTTAAAATGTAAGTAACATATAATTTACTTTTTCATCAGCAAGTTTACCAATGCTCTAAAATCTTATTAGCTAACATTAATAATTAATCTTTTACATATCCCAGTACACTGAGCCTTGTCGTTGTTTCTTTTTCCGATGGAGATGAGTGGAATTGTAATGACCTTGAAACAGTTGTGTTTTATAACGATTAAAATTAATGAATCAAACTTAAAAAGCAAAATAGATTCACTACCACTCTTTTTAAAAAAAAAAAAAGTTTAAGCGAAATGAAATTAGGTTTTGCTTTTCAATCAGATGGCTGTTCCTCGTATGTGTGAGGTCTGCGGTCGCGTCTTCGCGAACGCTGGAAACCTGACTCGTCACACGGCAGCCGCTCACAGGGACCGCCATTTCGACTGCAACGTCTGCGGGAGACGCTTCGGGCGAAGCGACAACCTGCGACGTCACCTCATAGCAGTTCATCCTCCCACTCCTCACGATCAAGCGCCAGGTACGGTTTTAAGTTAAATAGGAAACCGCCAGTAGATTTGTTAAGCACGCCTTCTTCTCCGATATCCTCATCCAAAGTTCCTCACCCTTGTATTACTGGACTCAAACTGGCGATCGAGATGAGGAATAGGTCACCAGTCCTCTATACAGTTCCTCACGATCAAGCGTCAGGTACGGTTTTTATGTTAAACAAGAAAGGAGGCTGCCAGCCTCTGTGTGTTCCTCACCCTTGTATTTACTGGGCCCAAACTGGCGATTGAGATGAGGAAGAGGTCGCCAGTCCTCTGTGCAGTTCCTCACAATTAAGCGCCAGGCACGGTTTTTACGTTAAACAAGAAACCGTCAGTACTAATGACTTGTTTTCGAGAGAGTAAACGGCTTTAGCCGAGTAAACAGATTCAAGTAGTAAACAAGGGGCTGCCAGCCTCTGTTCAGTTCCTCACCCTTGTATTACTGGGCTCAAACTGACGATCGAGATGAGGAAGAGGTCGTCAGACCTCTGTGCAATTCCTCACCCTTGTATTTACTGGGCTCAAACTGGCGAACGAGATGAGGAAGAGGCCGCCAGTTCCTCACCCTCGTGTTTATCGAGGTAACTAATAGGACTTGTTTTCCTGTTCGCAGGCCGTCCGTGCCCGTTGTGCTCCATCGCCCTGGCGAGCCCTGAGGATCTGCGCCATCACATGGAAGCGGTCCACGGTGCGATCCCGTCGGCTTCGACCTCCTCCTCCGCCGCAACGCCACCCGTCAGAGACCCACGGCCCGAGTGCGACGCGTGCGGGCGGCGATTCGCCCGCGAGGATCTGCTCCAGCGCCACGTGCAGCTGGTGCACGCTAACGGGGTCCGCTGTCCCGAGTGCGGCGCCCTTTTCCGCAGGGTCGCTTATCTCCAGCAGCACGTGGCGAGCGCCCACCGTGGCATGAGGTTCGCGTGTGCCTACTGCGACCGAGGCTTCACCCGGCGCTACAACCGGGACCAGCACGAGGCCGAAAACTGCCCCGTCGTGAGGAACCTCGTTGTGGACGAGATGCCGCACCTGCCCGTCCTGTCACCCGAGCACCGACCCGGCCGTGAGCCCCAGCCCGGACCCAGCCACGAGCCCCAGCCCGGACCCAGCCACGAGCCCCAGCCCGGACCCAGCCACGAGCCCCAGCCCGGACCCAGCCACGAGCCCCAGCCCGGACCCAGCCGCGAGCCTCGACCCAGCCGCGAGCCTCAGCCCGGACCGAGCGAGGCACCCGACGGGATGGTGGGTGGTGGCGGTGGACTGCCCGCGTTCCGCACCATCCAACGGGGGTTCCGCGGACGCCTCCTGACCTTCGGCCTGTCTCGACCCATGGAGGACTTCTTGTCCGTGGAGGACGCGCTGGTGCTGCTGTTTGACAGCGTCCTGAACCTGTTGACTGACGTCAGGTCCCGGCACCCAAACACCAAGGTCAACATGTTCCTGGAGTGCGAATTCGCCAACGTCCACGGAGCCACCTGTCTGCGGGCCTTCAAGACGAAGAACGTACCTCTCACCGCCGCGTCCAACTTGGAGGACTTCCTGTCAGCGTCCTTCCACAAGCTGGAGGAAGAGAAGGAGCAGTGCCTGCTAGTGGGCAGCGGGTGGAGCTATCTCCGGATACGTGACCTGGAGATCCGCGTCAATCTCTACACCCCGTTGGGAGAACGCGGAGCCCGGTTCGTCCAGCTTCCCAAGACCATCTGCGAGACGCGCGCTGTCATCAACGTGCACAACCTCGATGACATGTGCTTCGCGTATGCCGTCCTGACCAAGTTCGTCGCGCGACACCCGGAGAGGCCCGCATCGTACACACCGGACGTCATGGCTCGCTACGATTGGACCGGCCTACGCTTCCCCGTGGCTGTGAAGGACATCAAGGTCTTTGAGAGGAAGAACGCCATCAGCGTCAACGTGTACGGGATCGAGCGCGCCATAGTGGGGAGACGCCCCGACGGATCGCCAAAGTTCCAGGACCGCGTGTTCCCGCTGAAGATCTGCAAGCGGGAGTTGGAGGATCATCGGGACCTGCTGTACGTGACCACCGGCGGGAACAGTCACTACGTCTACATCGCAAACATGAGTAGGCTAGTGCGTCCTCAGCTGACGTCTCACGGCCACACCATCCACGTGTGTAAGCGATGCTTCGCTTACTTTGACAACCGGCCTGACAAGCTGCAACTGTCCGGTGCCGAGCGTCTGGAGGAGCACATGCGATACTGTACCGCCAAGGCTCCCCTCCGCTTGGACATGTCGAAGAAGCAGCAGATCCGCTTTACCCACCCCGAGTACACTAGGCGGGAGAGGTTCTGCATCTACGCGGACTTTGAGTGTGCTCTGCAGCCCGTCGCTGTTGACCCGGTGGAAGCGCCGCCCGGCACGAGGCCCCTGCAACTGCACGTCCCGTACGCCTTCGCCTACCAGATCGTGGACTCGCTCGGCCTGGAGGAGTTTGAGCCCCGCGTCTACTTCGGGGCTGACGCGTCCAAGGTCTTCATGGAGAGGCTCAAGATGGACGTGCTGGCGCTGTGGGAGTTCCTGTTCAGCATGAGAGCTCTGTACCCTTCTCTGACCCGGCAGGAGATGGACGAGTACCTGGTGGCGACTCACTGCTACCTCTGCGGGAAGGAGTTCACGGACCAGGACGTCAAGGTGCGGGACCACAACCACGCCCCAACTTACGAGTTCCGAGGAGCCGCCCACCGCTCGTGCAACCTCAGGTACCGGGAGCAGCGACACATCAACTGCTACTTCCACAACCTGTCCAACTACGACGCCCACTTCGTAGTGCGGGAGCTGGCCATCGACCCCGGCGATGTGGACGTGCTGGCGCACACCGAAGAGCGCTACATCGCCTTCACCAAGCGGTTTCACTTTGGTCAGCCCGGGGACAACCAACGTCAGAGCAGTTTCGCGGTGCGGTTCCTCGACACCTACAGGTTCTTGTCCATGAGCCTGGCCAGCCTGGCAGCGGGACTGCCCACTGACAAGATGCGCGAGACGAGGAAGCGCTTCCCCGACGACCGGCTGTTCGACCTGGTGCGCAGGAAGGGCGTGTTCCCCTACGACTTTGTCACGTCGTACGACACGTTGTACTCCACCAGGGAGCTGCCTCTCAAGGAGGCGTTAAGGAACTCCATGACCCTGGAGGATATCAAGGAGGAGGAGTACGAGCACGCCCTCAACGTGTGGCGAGCCTTTGAGTGTCACAACCTCAAGGACTACGCGGACAAGTACCTGCGATGCGACATCGCCCTGCTCACCGATGTCTATGAGCAGTTCCGTGATACGTCGCTAGCAGAGTACGGGCTGGATCCTGCCCACTACTACACCCTGCCGTCCTACGCCTGGGACGTCATGCTCAAGACCTGCGACGTGGAGCTGGACACGCTGCAGGACTTTGACATGTACCTGTTCGTGGAGCAGGGGATCCGGGGAGGCATCTCTCAGGCCATCACCCGCTACGCCAAGGCCAACCACGACAGGTGCCCGGACTACCGCCCGGACGAGCCCACGCGCTTCCTCCTGTACCTGGACGCCAACAACCTCTACGGCTGAGCCATGTCCCAGTGCCTGCCGACCGGAGACTTCGAGTGGCTCAGCCGTGAGGAAATCCAGGCGTTGGACGTCGCGGCGCTGGACGCGGAGGCCGATCGAGGCTACATCTTGGAGGTGGACCTCCACTACCCCGCGCGCCTACACGACCTGCACAAGGACCTTCCCTACTGCTGCGAGACGAAGCGTCCGCCAACAGGGAAGTTCCCCAAACTGTTGACGACCCTGGACGACAAGACACACTACATCTGTCACTACAGGGTCTTGCAGCAGGCGCTGCAAAATGGATTGGAGCTGGTCGCGGTGCATCGGGCGATCTCGTTTCACCAGTCGCGGTGGTTGGAACCGTACATCCTGATGAACACGGAGCTGCGGAAGAAGGCCAAAACGAAGTTTGAACAGGACTTCTTCAAGCTCATGAACAACGCGGTCTTTGGCAAGACCATCGAGAATGTACGGAAGCACCTCAACGTGAAGCTGGTGTGCACCCCGGAGAAGTTTTCCAAGTACGTCGCCAGATCCAACTTCCTGGACCGGACGTACTACACGGAGGACGTGGCCCTGGTGCATCTGTCCAAGGTCAACATTGTGTTGGATAAGCCAATCTACGTAGGCATGTCAGTCCTGGAGCTGAGCAAGTGGCTCATGTACGAGTTCCTGCGCAAGATGAAGGAGCGCTACGGTGACCGCCTCACCGTGGACTACATGGACACGGACAGCTTCGTCTTTGACATCGTGTCTCAGGACGTCTACGCCGAGATGAAGGAACACCTGGACGACTTCGACACCAGCGGCTATCCGAGGTCTCACCCCTGCTACAACCCCGTCAACGCCAAGGTCATCGGAAAGTTTAAGGACGAGTGCAACGGCCTGTCCTTATACGAGTACCTCGGCCTGCGGTCCAAGCTGTACTTCATGGACATCGAGGACGCAGCGACAGGCGGCAGTAAGGCTCTCAAGCAAGCCAAGGGGGTTGCGAAGGGCGTTGTCAAGAACGTCCTCACCCCCGACGACTACAAAGAGTGTCTGTTTGACGGGGTCCAGAAGCACACCACCAACGTCCGGTTCCAGTCCCACTTGCACCGGGTCTACACCGTGGAAGTGAACAAGCTGAGCCTCAGTCCAGCTGACGACAAGCGGTGCGTCCTCCCCGACGGCATCCACACTCTGCCGTGGGGACACAAGGACGTCCCGCCGCTACCGCCAGCCAGGAGGAGAGGAGAACATCCGCAGCGGATGGAAGTGGACGGTGAGGAGGAGGAGGGACAGCGCCAGGACGAAGACGAGGAAGAAGAGGAATTCCCCGTCTAGTTGTATATATTAGTTATAAGAGAAAAAAAAATTGTAAATAGTATTTGTAAGAAAATATAATAGCTTTATGTACAGCATGAACCCGAGTTGTTTATTTCCTCCCTTTGCTCACTCAAAAGTCACAAGCCGTTAGGCTCGGAAAGGCGTTATGGGTCGTTTGGCCCGAGCCGTGCAGCTTAAAAAGCCCCCGCCAACCGGGAGCGGTTGGCGGCGCGTGTCGGGGACAACCCTGAAGGAGTTGCCCAGGAAGGAGTTGCTAAGTGGTTTGCTGATGTCCGAGGGGTCACCCTCGAATTACTCAGCGGTTTGCTGATGTCCGAGGGGTCTCGTGGCGCGCCCTCTTTGGCGGCCTTCACTGCCGCTTGGTGGGGGCTCAGCCAGTGACACGCGCCGCTGGTATATAAACCTGAGGTCCAGCCCCGCTGCCTCAGTTTTGCTATTTTTTTTTTAAATTTAGTAAGGAGAAAGGAGAAATGAAAACACAAGCTTTATCATTATGAGGCATGTATTGTACAGTAATAAGGTTACATACACATACTACAAAAACCAAACAAACTAGTTTTAAGCGAATATGGAGTGAAAGAGCCTGCGGACCAGAGCGTCGTTGGCGGTGGGAGCGGCAGGGTCGAAGAGCTGGACGTAGTCGCTGAGTGACGTGCGGAGAACAGCCCGGCAGTACAGGTAAGTGAGGCAGTAGTAACCGCAAACAGAGGTATCGTAGCCCTGGAGTCGATACCTGTTGTAGACGTAGTGGCGGTGATGAGGATTGCGCCTCAGGAACATTTGAAAGTCGGCCTGGTATGGCGGCCTTCAGTAGCTGTCCAGGTACTCGAGTCTGTCCTCTTCCGAGCAGTAAAACGCCACCCAGTGTTCGCCTCCCTCGGTGTGTGCTACCGTGTTGGACACGATGGCGGTGAGAGGCTTGACCGGCACGTCCGGTAGTTGGTCAGAGGCGTAGACCGCAACGTTCCTCAGTCCGGGGATCCTCACCAGGCATTCTCTGATCTGGACGGTATTCATCGTGGGCGGAAGCAGCACAGGCAGCTTGAGACGGACGGGTCCGACCTGTCGTTATCCACGAGCCAGTCCCGCAATACTATGCAGTTATGAAGGGCGCAACGGTTGTGGGAGCTCTTATGGTGGCGACAGCGCAGGGTCCGGTAGGTGGGCGGACCGTTGAGCGACCCGCAGCCCAGATCCTCCATGTCCTGAGCGGTGGTGGCGGCGGGCTCGGTTATGAGGTGGCGTTGTACAAAGTCCCTCTTCTGCGATCCTTTGACGTAGACCAGGGGGCGGTGGATGAGGCAGGAGCGCAGCTTGTCCAGCAGGGCGACGTACGCGATGTCTCCCTGGTCCCACTCCAAGCCGTGGCAGTGGCGAGTGACCCAGACGCTCTCGCGCTGTTTCTCGGAAGTCAGGAGGTCCTTACTGAAGGGTGGGCGGGCGATGTGATGTAGGAGCAGCGTGCCGGTAGTCACGTCCACCACGCAAACCTCTTTCAGTAGAAAGTCATTATCACTGTCTTTAAAACACTGCATATCCATCACCACGCTTCCGTGATGACAGCGCGCTGGTGGCGGCTCGTTATAGATCGGTGGCGGCACGTCCATCCCGTACGGCTGACTGAACTCGACTGAGCGCTGGCGGGAGCGCGCCTAGCGGGATAATCTTGGGTGCGCGCGCCGCCATCACGGTCCGCGGTGACCTTGAGCGCGCGGCAACTCGTTTACCCGCCAAAGTCGACTGTGACGTTGCGATGACAGTCCACCTCCACGACGTTGTCCAACTCGGCGTACACTATGCAGTTGAACGCCTCCGCCAAGGCTTCGGAGAACCCAATCTCTATGCGCAGGTTACCGTTACGCACCAGGTTCCAGTGGCTGGATTGAGAGGCTGCCATATCAGGCGTCAGATCAAACGCCATCAGGCAGTATCCGTAGGGGTATTCGTTGCGACTGACTTCGTTACCGCAGTCTGAGAAATTGATGCCGGTGCCGGTGTACAGCGTGTGGTAGGCGAGCACGCACAACTCCTGACCGAACGTGTAATCCGGTTGAAGCGGCTTACATGGCACTTGCTCACCGTCTATGTACAGCGCGAAGAAGTTCACGTGGCTGTGGGTGAAGTTGAACGGGTTCTTCTTGTAGTCCCCGTTGAACGCCTGATTGCTGACCAGGCCAACTATAATGCGTTTCGGCAGTTGACCCAGAAACACACTGTCCAGAGTCTTGCTGCTGATACCGGAGGGTAGTGTGAAGGATTTCACTTCCACGCGCGTAATGGGATATTTGGCTGTGCCCGACTCCAGCGTCCTGCTGTGAGCCAACAGCACGCTCGGGTTGATCTTACAGCGGCGCATAAACAGGTTGACTTCGGCGATGTCCACTTTATAGTCTGTCACGGTTTTGGACATGATGGAGAATGAGTTCTTTGACCTGATCAGGCGAAAGCGCATCTCCACGCCGTTTAACATGAACTTCTCCTGGTTGCACAGGTCAACGTGCAGATGTCCGACCATGTCCGCGTAGCGGCTGGCCTTGACAAACTCCCTCCGGTTCTTGAGCCCGGCATTATCCTCCTAAGTATTGTCCATGTACCCGGCATAGTCCTCGTAGAACAACTCCGCGGTGAGGTGCGATGTCTTGGCATCACCGCCATAGGACAACAGGTTCTCCAGGTAGGCGCGATAGGCGTATGTGTTGTTCTGAGGAGACACCAGTTTGTTGTTCAGGTACAGGTCCACTTGACTGAACAGCGAGTGCAGCCAGTTGTTAATCGGACCCACCTCTTTTATCGCTTGATCACCCGTTACAGCGCCTCCATTAGCCGTTCTAATGGTAGCCTTCACATGCAGTAGCGTCTGTGACAGATCCGTGTACTCGTCCCCATGACCCGGAACTATGAACTCAACGGGTGAGTCGTCTGTCAGGGAGGAGATGGGCTTGTACTGCACCCATTTACCACTCTCTATACTGGTCTGCGTGGGCGGTAGCGAGAACAGGTCCAACTCGGTCTTGACACACTCGCACGACTTCTGATGTAGAAACGCCATTATCAAAAAATGTCCTTCACGGTACTCTTGCTCTTCTTTCTTCTCCTCTTCTTAGCGACACGTTTTGCGGGCTTCCTCTTGGGTGCAGCGCTCTTCTTCCTCGCTCCGAGGAGTTTCGCTAGAGACTGAGGAGTAACCTGCTGTACACGCCTCCTCTTATAGGCACCACCACCGCTCAGCACGCGATCCAGTTTTTCATCAGCCCTGCGTTTCAGCGACCCGGTAAACTGTCTGAGTCGGGCGTTGGCTGCGACTCGGGGGTTGGCTGTGCCCGCCGCCACGTCGCCCAAGAAGCCCACACCGGACCTCAGCGCCTCCTTGCCCAGCGCCGATGCGCCGGATCTGATCAACGGGACCACTGTACGCATCAGCCCGCCTAGGAAACTGCCAATGCCGTGTCCGCGTTGGAAAGCGGCTCCTCTGAATACGGAGGATACGCCATGGCCCGCCTGCTGGTGGCGGTAATACGCCAGATAGGGATCGCTCGGATTCATTGCCGCTGCCTCTCTTTCCTGAAATGAAGCTTCATGCACGTGGTCCCGAAGTGGAATGGCAAGTGTCGCCCTTGGTTGTCCCTTAAATCGATTTCCACGCTCTCGAATGAGGTTTTAATCACCGGCACGTAGTGCGGGTCTATTATATACACTGTCGTGTTGGCACCGTACGTGTAATTCCTGATGTCGATGTTGAGGATCTTCAGTAGTGGCGCCACAGCGTCGCCCACCAGTTGGGGTTCCACCAGGTCGCAATACACGTACATGTGTGATGGTAGACCGGCGAAGAGGTTAGTCGGCCTCACGGACCTGTGACGCTTGACGATATCCGTATCCACCTCGTAACCAAACTGTAGCGCCAAACTGGGGCTCAGTTTGAGGCTCTGAACGGCTGAAGACGTCGACATCAATTCCACCCTGGAGGACCTCTCGTCATACGAGAAGGTGCACAGGTTACTCTTCATTTGAGGGTGGTTGTTGATTGCGTGCACGAGTTCCTCGGTACTACTGTAATTGCCCGGCTCCACTTTGATTAACAACTTGTCCACCACGGCCAACCCGCCTTTCGAGTCCCTCATTCCCAGCACTAGTTTGATGTAGGTTCCCTCACCGACGGTCAGAAAAGAGAAGGGGTAGTGCGCCTCCGCCAGAGCGACCTCCCACTCGCCGTCTGACAGATCAACGGTCGAGGGTAGATGGGTCGTGTAGTTTGTCACCATGTTGTTGGGATAGTACTTCATTGAACTGTTACTGGGCAACGTCAGGTAAAACTGGTCGTGCCTCGTCATCGCAGCTGTTGCACTTCAGATGCAGGTACCCACGAGTTGAAGTCCTCTCCGTAACCGGCCCACTTGACTAGGTAGCGCTTACTGGAGCCTCGCCCTTTAGTGTCCAGTATTTTATCTATTTGGTACAGGCGGTCCGGGGCCATCGTTACCTTTTGCATCTCATGCTCGTAGAAGCGCCCTTCCAGCGGCGTCCCGTTCAGGTCTCGCAGCACGTACAATGGTAGAGGATGCGACCCGTATACGTGGTCCACCACAAACAGCTCCTTACTCCAGTTGGTCTCATAACCTTTGGCGAACGTGCCCTTCTCCTTGGCTATGCGCACCGTGTCACCAGGCTCGAACCTGGGCTTGTGTCGCCGGATCGCCTTTCCATACATGTGACGCCACACCTTGTACACCGTTTGACCATCGCCGCTGTCCGCGTCCACGGGTCGTAGACCACCCAGGCTCTTGTGCGGGCTGCGGTTGTAGGCGTCCACAAGCCTGTCCAACACGTCCACGTAGCGATACGTGTTTTTGTAGGTCAGGTAGCGCCACATGCGGTTCTTGAGCGTGCGGTTGACTCGCTCCACCACCGCCGCTTTCACGTCGGGGTTCTGCGTGGTGAAGTAGTTTACACCGTGACTCTTGAACACTCGCTTGGTCGCGGCCCCGGTGAACTCCGTCCCCTTGTCGGTCTGTAGGCAGCGGGGAGTCGCCTCAGCGAATATTCCCTCGAACGCAGCAGCCACCTCAGGCCCGCTTTTCCTCTTCAGTGATACCGTGAACAGCCGCTTACTGAATACGTCTATCACAGTCAGCAGGTAGTTGACTCCGTCGTTGTACCGGCTCAGGCCGCGCATGTCGTTCAGGTCCGCCTGCCACAGCTCCCGAGGCCCGAACACGACGTAGCGGTTGCGAGGAAACCGCTTGCGCGCAGGCTTGTGCAGCGTGTAGGTGTCCTGGGCACGCAGCCAGTGGGCTACCCGACGTTTCGGTAGGCGCGCGGCTCTGGCCAGGGCGGCCACCCCGCCGAGGGAACCGGGCTGGCTCGGGTCGTAGTAAAACTTCTCCATTACGGTGTGAACGGCTCCCAGTTGTCCAATGACGATTCCCGGTCGGGTTCCTCGTTTATTATCCTTCTCCTAGCCGCTGGGGGTCGCGGTCTCAGGCGATCCAGTATCGGTGTCAACCTCGGTGAGAGGGGTGTTGAGGAGGCCGTTGTGTCTCCCGAGGGGCTCGATGCCGAGTCCAGCCCCACGCCTAGGTAACGCAACGCCGTGGGATTGCTCACGTATTCTTTGGGCACGTTCATGTCCTTCAAGGCGGCCATCACTTGATGCCAGCCGGTAGGCAATCGGTCCGCCCTTCGCGCTCTCACTATGCTGTGCGCGATGTCCACTATATTGGAATCGGGGATCTTCACCTTGTCCACGTACACCGCCCCACTGGCGTCCCAGGCGATGGGGCTGCCTTGCCGGGTCATGAATCGCAACAAGTTTCGCGCCACCGACCTGTAGATTTTTGAGAACGATTCCACAATGTCCTCCTCCGCCGAGGCGCTAGACTCGCGCTTCATCTGACTCGGACCCCCCGCCGCTTCCTCCTCATCCCTCTGCTCACCCTCGATGATTGACAGACCTATGGGTTGACGTTTAGCCGCGGAAAAGTGCAGGAACCGCTGTAACACCTGCTTATATTGTTTCCATTTCTCCGTATCGTCCAGCCGCTTGTCGCTCAATATGCGATGCATCTCAGCGTCCAGGCTGGCTGGCTTATTGGCGCTACCTGCTCCTCCTCTTGGCTCCGGCCCTGGTCCCGTTCCTTCTCGCAATCTCTCGATGAGCTCCTGCGGTACAACCACCATTTTCCTAGCGTACTCCATGTCCGATTAGCTTCTGCGCTAGAACGGGCAGAACAGCGTTCAACAGCAGAGGTAGGAGGATCCCTCCGCCCCGTTGGACGAGGTAGTGTCGCTTCTTGGTCCAACCCTCGCCGCGTTTCACTAGCCGTCTGAGCGCCTGTTTGTGTTTGCTCAATTTGCGTTTGAGACAGGGGGAAAGCGGTACGTTTCCGCGTAGCACGTTATACGCGCACTCGCACAATGACTTGATGCGACTCTTGTCGCACGCTTTTAACATGGCCTTGCGTTCTTTGGGCGTAGCGTGTATTAGGGCCCTCAGCAGTGCCGCATCCTTCTTCACACGGTGTGACATGATGACTGACGCTGGCACGCGCTCGGCCTATTTATCACTTCTTCTTAGGCAGGTACACGTAGTTCACCGGGTCGTCTGGGAAAATGGCTGAACGTACGCGCATCTCTTCAGGCGTGGACTGTTTCAAGTCTATGAGCAGGTAGGCGTGCGGATCACGCGTGGCGTCCGCATAAGCCTCCTCCACGAATTTGGGGTTCTCCGGGTATACTTGACGGGCCAGGTGTTTGATCTGAGCGCGATCCCTGGGATTCTTGAAGCACACTATGTAGTGGGCGTTCAGCGATATGTCGCGCTGGCCCCTGCCCTGGTGAAACAGGTTTTGCGTGATGAAGAACACGCTCATGTTGCGGTGGTGCGAGCCCTTGGTGAACAGGTCCGCCACGCCGGGGCCGGCCTCGCGCATCATGTCATCGACGATGACCAGGGCGGGCTCGCTACCGTCGTAGTCGTCCAGGTCTGGCAGGCCGGCTACGTAGCGCACGGCAGAGTCCGCACGGCTCTTGCCACCGCCGCCACCACTGCCATAGTGCCAAGTGATACGGGCGAACCGCGTATCGCACATGCGGTCGGCGTGCTCTATGAAGCGAGCCACGAAGTGCGACTTGCCGCTGCCCGAAGGCCCGGCCACGATGGCGGTGAACGGGTGTTTCCACCTCAAGTCCATGGCGTCTACTGACTGCCATGCACCGCCACCTCGGCTCTTAAAACTAAATTCTTTTCTCGCTTTTTTTTAATATTGAAGGGACTCGGTTATCAACTGCTTAGTGGAAGTTTCCACGCTCTCTCTCGTTTACTGGGTAGCGCGCTTGGAGTGTACGCTCCTCTTGGTTTTCCCTGAGATGACGCAATCGGTCTTTCGCCAGGTAGGTAGAGGAGTAGCGGTTCTAGTGATGCCGTCGTATCTTGACTCTCCCGTCTCGCTATTTGCCAGCCATAGGTTTTGCAATCTGGATAGCAGGTCCTCTAGGCATATGCAGATTTCATCGTTTCGCTCCTCGTCCAAGTACAAGCCACAACTGAACGTGGGGCGACCTCCTTTGAACACGTTCATCTTTAACAGTACATTACCGCTGTTGGTAGGGTTCTTCACAGTGTACTGATATCCACCAGCGGACCAGCACAGTGTCGGGGAATCGATAGGCACTTCCTTCCTCTTTACAGTCCACCCATCGAGCTTTTTCTTCTTTGACACACATCCCTGCTGTACTGGCGGTGCGTTGGCGTTCTCATCATTCATTGCGTTCAGCTCCTCTAGGAAGGAGCGGATCGTTTGGTCCACTTCAGCTGCACTGACTCCGTTTCCGTTCATGGTGACGTCTCAAACAACACTGAGGTCGTGTGCGCGGCTCTGCCTCGGTTTTATACCCAGGTTGCACGCTTCAGCGAACCTTCTAGAAGCTTCCAGAAACGTGAGAGGTAGTCTATCGCTGACGGAGGGGGGGGGGAATCAGGTATATCCTCGCCAGGCTATGTTGCGAGGCAGGTATATCCTCACACCAGTTGATGTCGGGGGGGGATCAGGTATATCCTCGCCAGGCTATGTTGCGAGGCAGGTATATCCTCACACCAGTTGATGTCGGGGGGGGGGTCAGGTAAATCCTCACGCCAGGCTATGTTGTGAGGCAGGTATATCCTCACACCAGTTGATGTCGGGGGGGGGGCTTCCTCGCATCCTCACGCCAGGTGCCAGGTTTAAGTTAGGTTCGCAGTGGAATGTAAGCGGTAAACAGTTCCCGGAACCGCTGATGAGTAAACAGCCCCGGGTGGTCACGTAGGCCCTAGCACGCGCCTCGACACGTGACTCTGCGAAGCCGCTCACGGGGGGGGGACTTGCATCCTCACCGCGCCTTTGATAGTTTTGAACCATCGTGAGGGGTCTGGAAAAACAGCCAAGATCCCATGAGGAAAACGCGTTTGAAAATTAATAGCGGGCCTGTTTAACAGTGGATTCTCAATTTTCTTTAAGGGATGGTTTACTTAGGCTGCCGCCTGACATGTGGTGAAATTTCATCAAAATCGGTCGGTAAACAGCTGAGATCCCATAAGGAAAACACGTTTAAAAATTAATAGCGGGCCCGTTTAACGGTTGATTTTCAATTTTCTTTAAGGGATGGTTTACTTAGGCCGTCACCCGACATGTGGTGAGGTTTTGTCAAAATCGGTCGGTAAACAGCTGAGATCCCATAAGGAAAACGCGGTTATAAATTAATAGCGGCCTTGTTTGATGGCGGATCTATGGGGTTCTTTCGACATTCGCTTCCTCTGGGATAGGCCTACACTCTGGAAAAAGTCCCGTGGGAATCGGTGAGTAAATAGGCTAGTTATTAATTTTCGAAAGTTTTTTCCTCATCACGAAAAGTGCTGCAGACGACGGGGGGGGGGGCTTCCTCGCATCCTCACGCCAGGTGCCAGGTTTAAGTTAGGTTAATGGGTCACGTGACGGGGGGGGGCTTCCTCGCATCCTCACGTCAGGTGCCAGGTTTAAGTTAGGTTAATGGGTCATGTGACGGGGGGGGGGGTGATTCCTCGCATCCTCACGCCAGGTGCCAGGTTTAAGTTAGGTTAATGGGTCACGTGACGGGGGGGGGGTGATTCCTCGCATCCTCACGCCAGGTGCCAGGTTTAAGTTAGGTTAATGGGTCACGTGACGGGGGGGGGCCTCGGGCGTGCCCTCGGGGGTGACCTCGGGGGTCAAGGTCAAGGTCATCCGGGGGGGGGGAGGTCCCTCGGGCGTGCCCTCGGGGGTGACCTTGGGGGTCAAGGTCAAGGTCATCCGGGGGGGGGGTGATTCCTCGCATCCTCACTTCTGTGCTGGGGTTGAATCGGCCATTGCCCCCTACTTGCTAGTTTCGGGACGTTGTTCAAGTGATCGGTCTTGTTTGCTGTAACTGTGAACGTTAGAGACTTCTAAATGATATCAGGTCTCAAACACATTAGCTGTAGTGAACTTCAAGAACATGTAATAGTCGTGCTAGTTTCGGGACGTTGTTCAAGTAGTTGGTCTTGTTTGCTATAACTGTGAACGTTAGAGACTTCTAAACTATATCAGGTCTCAAACACATTAGTTGTAGTGAACTTCAAGAACATGTAATAGTCGTGCTAGTTTCGGGACGTTGTTCAAGTGGTTGGTCTTGGTTGAATCATGAGTGGCATAGTCTTTAAACTATTGTTACATTATGAATATTCTTGGTATCAAGTTCAAGTTATGTTTGTTAAATCTAACTTGTGTTTATTAATGGTCAAAGTAATCATTATATACAAAATTCATTAAAGTATTTGATTTGTATTGTTTATTTTTTTAAACTAAAAGCCATTGAACAATTTACAATTAAAATATGGCAAAACCTCTCTTATATAATCTAAGAAAAAAATACATAATCTTTCTCACATTATATAGTTAACCGAGTTTATGTGTTATCACAAAGGAAATGTGGATCAACCAGGCTAAACCAAATCCGAACACATAATTGACTGTGAATAAAAAATGACTTACGCATAATTTTTGATAACACGTATGGAATATTTTTTCTGCCACAAATATACTGCAAAGTGTTAGTATCTTGACTACGCCAATATCACGAAATTCAAACTAAAACACTACAGAGAAAAAATGTATGCATTTCTCAAATTTCAAATGGAATTTTTAATGAGATCGCCTCTCAAAAATTGAGAGAAATTTCAATTTATTGATTCTCCAACATAATAACATTGGCCAATGTACTGAGTTTACCGCTAGATGGAAACTCCTATTTTCTCTGCAATCAATACTCGTAGATTAAAAATCTTTGACCACTTGTTAAATTGATACTAAAACATTTAGCATGAAGGGATGTAGTTTGAAGCTACTCACACAGATTTCAATTCCACTTCTCCTAACTAAGCCTCGGTTGGGTAATCGCGTTGATTGTCACTCTGTGGCTCAGTACCAGCAGTTTAATCCTGTTTTGGTGCCCGTGTCACAGATTAAAACTGGGAAATAACACAACGGTACATTATACGCACACAATGGATGACAGAGAGTGTGCTGTAAACGTTTGGTGCCGGGAATTGTTATACCCCCGTAGCAGCAAACCTGCGTACTCAGTCCATCGAAATCAGACGTTTTTTACTCAAGTTATCGTGTTTACTGACACACACACACACACACACACATATATATATATATATATATATATAAATTTGAACGAATGGTGTTTTTGGAATCTGGGGACCTCAAAACAAAAATCTGTCATGGTCTCGGGCTTAACTCTTACCATGCCACCTACGGTAATAGCTTCTTCCCTAAAGGGCAAATTCGCTAAAAACCGTGTAATGTTGTTTCTTTGTGGTGATTCCAGTTTGGATTCGTCCTATTATTTTTAATATCTTAAATTTTTCACTTGAAACATTGCTAATTTTAGCGAATTTCCCCTATAGGGAAGAAGCTATTACCGTAGGTCTCATGGTAAGACTTAAGCCCGAGACCATGATAACTTTTCGTTTTGAGGTCCCCAGATGCCAAAAACACCATTCGTTCAAATTTAAATATATATGTCCGTAAGCACGATAACTCTCGTAAAAAAGGTCCAATCTTAATGAAATTTGGTACAAATGTGTGAAGTACCATTTATTTGAACGAGTTCGAAAACCAGATTAATCGCACCATCCGAATGGGGTTTTTGGGGGGGTTTTGTACCCCAAAAATGTATTTTTTGTGGGTTTCACATGTAATTTTTATTTAAATAAAATTTTAATTTTTACCATTAAATTCAACTTAAAAAAACAAACAATTTGGTATTTTGATCATTGTTCTACGTCAATTGGTTACCGAGATATTGAAAGTGCTAAACACAGTACGTTGTCTAATGTTATTCTTATGGAGAAAAATAAAAATTGTATATCTCGCTTATTTATGAACATTAACTGACGAAATTTGGTATATGGCTTCATATGGTTGTGGTTTATTGTTGTTTGCACAAAAAAACAATTTTTCGTCTATGGTTCCTGTAGCAGCAAACCTAGGTACTCGGTTCCCATGTTATTCTTATGGAAAATACTTAAAATGTTATATATCGCTTATTTATGAATGTATATGGATGAAACTTGGTATGTGACTTTACTAAGATGAGTTCTATTGATATTTGCATAAAAACCCATTATTTCTTGTGCCTTGTTGCAGCAAACCTGCGTACTCATCCCCAATGTTATTCTTATGGAGATTAATTAATATTTTAAATATGTCTTATTTGTGAATATATTTCTTATGAATCCTGTTAAGTGTTTTAATGTGTTATGTTATATATTCATTGGATTTCGCTGAGTATGCAGGTTTGCTGCGACGGGGGTATTTATAAATTTATAATATATTCAATAAATACAAAGCCCATTGGGAAAACCCTGCTTTCACTGTGCTTACTCCTTTTTGAGCTTAAGCGTAGAATATTCACGCTTCCTTTACTGTTAAGATTCCTGATAATTGATTTCATTTTGTTAATATATTACTGTTAGAGTTAGGGTTCAGTTTTTTAAGAATTTATTTTTGTTGCTGAATTCTATCAAATGTGGAGAAAGTATAAAATATTAAAATTGTATAGACTATGTTTCACATATCATGTTAGAGAAATTATTATAAAACGTTTTTTAGTAGTTTAACTCGTTTCTCAGGTGTGTTTAGTGTAAAATAGTTTAATACATTTCATTATTAGTTGCATTTGTGAAGTTTATTTCATGGATTGTTATAAATACTAGTAATATTATTACATCTAGGGGGATACTACGGATACTACCCGTTAAAGCTCTAGCTAATGAGAGACTTTAACTAACCAACAAGAAATACAGTACTTTACAAAGGCAATATGAGGTACAATATGTTGAGAATGTAAATTCAAGTACAACATACGAAGATTATTCGTTGCTGTAATGTACTATGTTACAAATATATTGTAAAGCATTGGTTTAATGTGTAAAAAGTAATTTTGATTTAAACAATTCACTGATTAAATTACAAAGAAAGCGTGCAATACAATTTTTAGTAATTTAGTTTGCTGAAGGGCACAAATAACTGCTGTATGATAAGGCTATCTAACATTCAAGAAGTTTTTATCTCAGTCCCTTCAAAACCCTTGAGGGCCACTAATACTTATCGTTCACATACGTACTAGCAAGACTTCATAGATCTCTTAAAAATCATTATATATAATTATGTAAGCGAAATTTTTAAGTCAAAATTGTGGGAGTTTGGCAAATCGCAAGATGACGGGAGACGGCTCAAATTAAAGGTCTTGATCCCAGAGACTCGGGGAAAATAGCAGTATTTCCAAAAAGTTACCAGCAATTGATAAATAACGTAAAACACACTCCATAATAACAGCATGGTGATTTAGAAACGTCTGCTTTATTTACATTAAATAATATGATTAAGTGTTTACTTTGTTTACAAAATGACGTGTTTCTACTTAGAGCAAGGTTAGGGGCTATTGCCTCTTCAAGCCAGTAGTTGTAATTATTAGTGAATTTCCTTTGGAAAGTGAACTATTAGCATGACCCGCACGGTGAAACTTAAGCCCGGGACCACCATAGAAGTTCCTAACGTGACCCCCTGATTACGTTTTGGGGGGTCTTTCAAAATTTTATATATATATAAACATATATATATGTGTGTGTGTGTGTGTGTGTTTGCACTCTAGCGGTCGCAGTTTTTGTCCGATTTACTTCAAATTTGGTAGAGACATTCCTTTATGTAATCAGTTGGACACGTTCGTTGGGCAAAACAATCAGAAAACTATAAACCCATTTTTTGGGGATTAATCTTTCAAATTTTGAGTTTTGGGACCCACAAAGGGTCATAAATGCCCCGTATGTAGAATTAATGCATGTAAAAATATGGGAATGAGTAAGTCAAAAGTTTTAAGCCCTCTCTCGTCATTCTAGCATACATATCTACCGAGTTATTAAGGAAAATGTGTTTTGACTAAACATAGTACGTTGTCTTATGGGGTTTTACACTATAAAAACCTGTTATTCCTTTGTTAGAGTACTTTTATCATCCCCAGCAACCTCACGCCTACTTTCGAGCCTGCCTGCACCTTCTCCTAACATTATAATGCGCAAAATTGTATTCCCAGCTTTGCAGGTAAATGAAACCAGGAGCATCAGAAGAGCCAATAAAATCACTGTTTTCAGATTTTAATAAAAATTGGAATATGTTTTATAGACCAATTTTGAGTTTTAAAAGTTTTTATGTGGAAATTCACTTCCCTCACGTCAGAGTTCTACGTGCGAACTCGTTTTTATTTGAAATATGATTGTATAGTTTATTGTGTAGGCCTATTGGATAATAAGTGGAGGAGAACTATCATATTACTTCCTAATGTCTATAAATAAAATCAGGTGTTTCATACTGTTATGATTATTTTTCTTCAAAGTTTTTTTTTATCGTAAAATAAATAAATGTAGTGAGTTTTCAAATTGTACTTCTTATTAATTATTCCGTAATTGAATATATGCGTGCATCTTCCATGATGCATAGAGAATTTAAAACTCGCATATTACTAGCCCAAACTATTGTCGGTTTGTCTTTTAATGGTAATTTATTTATTTTTTATGATTTTGCATAAATTCTATGTTATACAGGGTGCCCAGTAACTCTCTGGACAAAGGCATAGAGTATATTCCTTGGGTCAATACAAACGCATTTTACCATATGAATATGGGTCTCCCGTACCTAGTTTTCCGTTTGTCTGTCTGTGCGTGTTTTCAACTTTAAATTTCGTATTATTTTAAAAACGACGGAACCGAATTCAACCAAACTGACGTAAACTATTATTGGTGAAAGGGTATATCAACAAAAAAGTTGTGACGTAATTATCAAAACAACTTCAAAACGGTGGCAATGTTAAATGTTCTATCATAAATGGCTCGAAAACCATCCAATTTACTAAATATTTACAAGAATAACGTCTCTTAGGGAATTATATGGCAAACCTAACGACACTTAAATTATTATTGAAATCAAGTAATAAATAACCAAGCTGACACAATTTAGGCCTACGTGTGACCTGACATAGCCCATCTTTAGTTTCTCCACAGAACAACAATGGTATAAATAACAAGAATCCTTGGTATTAAAAACTTGGATAGTAAAGGTTATACTTTTAAAACACCTCTCTTTCTACATATATTTTTTCTTCATCGAGTTGGAAAAATCACTTTTAACTACATATCAAGCCAATAGAAAACCAATTGGTTTTTCATGATTTAGTACTGGTTTTGAGCTAATCCCACCTCGGCTCCATGACTTAATCATATTGTGCTTTTTCAATACAGTAACAAATTGTTATGGTTTTTAGAGCAAGGCAAATTGTTATGGTTTTTTATGGAGTTTGCGAGCGATTTATCAAAGTTCATGTTCCACCTGAATATCGAACCAGTGATTTACAACTTTAACAACTATCTGTATTTATCGTTATTTCCTTTGAGTTACTAGTTATACACCTTCATTTCATTTTATGATTTATTTATCTGCTAAATCGATAAGTTTAACTAGTTTACACCAAATTCAAATCACGTATCACCTCACAAAACCTGGTTTCTACTTATACTGATAACTTACTATAAACTATTTTACGACTTAAAAAAACATGTTTTTTATCTATAGTTTAAATGTTTGTAAATCAAACTTTACGGATGCAAAGTTAACTTGTGTGGACGTAATGGAAACGAAACCCGTAATCCCCGAACCGAAATCGCTGCCCTCATTGCTAGTATGGTGGGGTAAATGGACATTATTGAAGTTAAGAGATTTTCATAATTTAAAATGATAATTTAAAACGGCATTACATAAAAGTGTAATTTTACCGGTCCTATTTATATTTTTGAACATTACGTTAACATTACGTTTGAACACTAGTCCACAATGCAACCCGATTCTGACTCCAATTCTGATTCCGAAAATCGGTGCGAGAAACTACCAATTTTAATGATTGAAGGTGGCCACAGTGCCGGCCGGTTATCGGAGGTATCTGCGTCATAGAGAAAATCGGAATAAGATGTCTCATTTTGGGTTCCGATTTCGAAAGTCGTTTTACAGCTGATCTAATAAAACGTATGTTTTACTAAACTGTCATATATTTTTTATGTTTTGAACAAAACGACAACAAAATGTTCATGTATTTACAAAGTACCTGGGGGACCGAGCTTAGCTCGGGGAAGGCCAGTCAGTGCGTTTAGATAACTTGGAGTAATATTTCACCACTTCCCCCTATTGGTTAGCACATATTCATAGCTCCTTTGCCTTTTATCTGCATGTTTAAGGTCACTCCAGTTGTTTTATAGCTCAATGTCCCTTTGATTTATTTTGACTCACAGTTTTCTCATTAGCCTGATGATGACCGGTGTGACTGGTCGAAATTGATAGCCTTGTACCATCTTGTATATATGTTTACCGTCTGCCTATGAATCAGTATAAGTGTAAATATATTCTTAAGTGTTGCAAGACGTCTTTTATTATATCCCCTAAGTAAAAACAACACGTAATATGCTAATCGAATCGTTGCTTTTTTTCTTCAGAAAATTACCTTTCAAACGGTATATATGACTTATAATTTATCACAACACCTTACTGAAAATTTACCAAAACAAAGGAGCGTTGCACATCGACTTTTTATGGCAACGATGTAGTTTATACGGGTTTCGAAAAGTAATAGCGCGGATTAATAACTTTTTAAGTATCAAATGTAATTATTGTAATGTTTCATGCATTTTTAAATACATTCTAGCTTTCTAAGGGCTGTGAAACTTTCGTTTTCGTTTAAAAATAAGTTACATTAAGATTAAGTACAAAAATGAGAAACAAAAAATGTATTATTATTTTAATATCCAAATTCACTAATATCATATACATTAATCCTATACACTATATGCAATAATATTAAAATTAGTTGTGTAAACTCATTTGTGATTACCGGTCACTGATGGAGCACTGACCTTCAGATACACAAAGCTTCGTACATCGTATCCCCATTTTAACACATTTACAAGATGTGCATCGCTTGCGGCAAGTACATGAGGTAAGTTGAACACAGTATTTTGACACTTCTGGAATTGTTGTCCATAGCGGACGAAATGATCCTCCTGGAGTTACTGTCCATCCCCACTCGGTTGGCAAAGGAATTGTGTACTGTGAACAAGGCTGTTGGTCCAAATTCTTGCCTGGAGAGTAGCTCGTTTTGTATGTTGTGTCAAAGCATCTGCAGTAGGAGGTATGTTTTAAATTACTCGATTCTTTCTTGTAAATAAAACTCGTCTGCAGTCATTGATGCTCTGAAGATCTGATGTTTTATCATAAAGTAGAATTACAAATCGCTGCAATATGTCATGACATTCATCATCGATATTAGAGGTGCTGTACAGAGCTGATGCCATACACAATCAATTTCACGAAATGACATCCAGACCTTCCAAGCTGTCTTCATTCCAATGCCACCAAAAAATGTGGAAACTGTGTCGCAACCAGTTACAGAATGAAAAGCCAACAAATTTCCGCAAATGTCTGGCGAACGTTTGGCACAAACCTCATGAATGGGAATGAATTTCTTGTATTTCCCAAAACCATACTCAATCCATAGCTCGTCAATACCTTGTATTTGTTTGAAGAGTGATACTGAAATAACCACTACATCTGAGTCCACAGTTCGTATTAAGATCCGACTATGTCCACTTTCTACTGCATGCTTAACATGGAGTAGTAGGAGGCTATCCGCTTCTTCGTGCGAGGTAGGAGAAATGCTCGATACATCCATAGTTGTTGACGTGAGGACTCGGTCATCGTAAGTAGACACAACATGTTTTCCTGGATACTTGTCTTCGACCATTTTCTAGCTATCAACTGAAACAATTTTGTCTTGTTTTCGTTGACACATAGTAATTGCTTGAATTTCTTTGAAATCGAAGTTGAGTCTGAGACTTAAATACTTATGCCACTTCCTCTTGTTTCTCGGGTTTCTCTCTTCAAACTGTTGCTAGTATATTTGTTGAATCCAATATCTTGTCGTGAACTATTTCTAAGTTGATTAGTCAAATATGGTTTAAAACATGTCCGTAGTATCCAGCAAATGTTGTAGCAATACCAGGACTAAGCATATGTATTACGCCTGCTCCATCAAGTACTTTAACTGTTACATTCGTTTGGCTGTGATTAAATCTAATGTTACATTTTGTTTGAATGCAGTTGATAAGATCCAACTTGTTGGTTGGTTTTCGGAGCTTCCCATCATCTGAAAGAGATGGTGGGTACATTTGGTTTTCATCTCTTGCTTCAGAAGCGACATACAATCTGCAGAACAAGTTTGAGTCTTTAAGCAAGTTAGCAATCTTGGACTTTGCCTTATCCGTTTTTCTTGTTTTAGTCTTGAAGACGTGAATATTGGCTCGATGAACAAATTCATTAATTGAATTTTGAACTTGATCGAGACGGGACACAACATATTCTTCATACTGTTTTAGTGATACAGTAAATGCTTCCGTAACACACTTGACAGCTTCGACATTTGGAATTAGTTTGGAGCTCCCTATTGATACCCAATCGGTTTCTTCAAATGGATTTCCTTGTTCGGTTAAGACATTAACCATTTCTTTGGCATGTAACAAGAACCTTTGCTCAAATGCATTGTTATCTTCATGATGCTTTGCACCGACGTTTTATCTATTTCTAAATTTGTTTTATCTTCATATTCCTCAATTAAACAACTGATCTTAGGACCTGCTACCATCCACTTAAGCAAAGCATTTTCACTATCAAAGATTCCAATAGCTCCACCTTCACCCTTTATAAATTTGTTATTTATTCATGAAGTTGATCGTCAGATATTGCAGAAAATAGCGTAGCGGATTTGCTGCTCTTAAAGTTCCCACAAAGAAATTCAGCATGTATATCTGGATGATTTACTGGCAGGTCCTGCAGAGTGCGTACGAATACTGGCAAACAACGAGAATAGTTGACTGCATCCAACGCAAATTTCCGCGAACATAACTGAGCCAAATTATCGACGTACATTTTAAAGTATGATGTACGAATACTCAATACAAGTTTCACTAGAATGGACTCCAGTTTGATGACTGTGTTCCAATATTGGAACTGAGGACATTCAGATGTTTTCGACAAAAAACACAGTTCAATGACTTCACCACTGATGCTGGAATTTGTTTAACATGTTTTGTTGAATGCTTTTACCTGTAAACAATGCAAGGCAGTTAAAGTAACTTCATGTGCTTACCGAGATATTTTTACATGCGACGATGTAAGGCAGGATTCTGCAACATCACAACTTGCAATACCAGCGGTTTTTACTAACTCAGCCCATCTACTGCCCCTTAACCACTTGCCAAGTAAGTGAATTACCATCATTTCAATGCGAAGGCCAACCATCATCAGTATGATGCGATCCTCGCCATACTTGTCCGGGAATTTACATTGCAGTTGCTTCCCAATAGCATATACTGGTTGGCCACATGTAATCACGGGTTGTTGATTTCCATTTAATTTTGCTGTAGCTATTACTATGATATCCATCATACGGCGTACCATTGCTGGGGACGTAATTTCATCATTTAAAAGTGGAAGCAATGGCGCATTACACCTTAATTTTCTAACGGTAGGATCATTTTGTGCATGAAAAGCAGCAAATGATACTCTAAGTAAATGCTCATTTCTTGTAAGTCTTCAATATGCAATCAGTAGTGGGCATTTGAGGCTGCTAGACCGGAAGTGACGTCATCCGGTCACGTGACCGGATGCGCTGAGTCATTAAACACGTCATCTGAGCCTCAGTCAGTGACGTAGGCGGTTTTGTGACGTAATGAGGGAAAGGTTAAAGTTCAAGGTGACTGGGAGGTAATTTTAAAAAAGTACTACCTCGCACGCGTAAAATCCGATTGTGATTCGATAGTTTTCATTCGATAAAAATATCGAATGAAAACAATCTAATGAAGCAATCGAATGATACGAGTGCGAGGTAGTACTATTTCATTTATTACTTTAATGTTTACATTTCTTTTTATTTACAATAAGTTATGTTTACAATAATTTATGTTTACAATAGTTCCCCGTTGTTTGTCGTCATCGATGTTGTTGATCCGGAGTTGCGGCCGTCAGACGCAGTTTTCAAGTGCTGCGCTTGTTTGTACAGTCGGCCCATCCCGACTGTGTGTTCCTTGCCTATTTATGTGACCGCAGGGAACACACAGTCGGGACGAGCAGCTCGATGTTCACCGGTCGAGAGCCGGAGGTGTACTGGCTATTCACAAGCTAGCGTTGTAATCGTACTAAATGGTGGGGGTAAAAGTGTGGTGGGGCGGAGCAGATGGCGGACGGCAGATGGCAGGCGGCAGATGGTAGGCGGCAGGTGGCAAGTGCGCGGCAGATGGTTGCTACTCCATTCGCCGCCAAAGTAATGCAAGCCGTCGCCGTAATTCTTGTATTTTATCTTGACGGTTCATTTGATATGTTTTACATCTACATATGCAATAGCTGAAACACCTGCACTTACGACAAGCTTTCCCGTCAACTTGATCACCTGGTATTTTAAAACATTGCAACTCGCAACAATATGTCTTCAAATTGTTATCGAAAAATAAATTGTTCATCGGTGGCACCGACATGTTAGCTGCAGCGTGTGTTAGACAAGACTGAGACTAACTTCACTGCTCCCTCTCTTTTATACCCCTTCATAAGTTAACCCTGAATGAAAGTTCAAGGTCATCCATTTGAACTTTAAAAAAAAAGCAACACAGCAGTATATAAAATAATATACTGCTATGTTGCTGTTTTTTTTTTTCTTTTAATGTTATTCTTTCTTTATTAAACAAACATTTTACAATACAATAAGCTTAAGTCTAACATTGATGACTAGAAATACAAACAGAGAAAAACAAATAGAGACATTATGTACAATGATGCATGATGTGCAGAGTGAGTTCCGTCGAGTTGTTGCCGCTTACACCGTGTGATACCAAATACAATGTCCCCGGTTGAATATCTCGCAAGTCTTCATTTTGTAGCAGTTGAACAAATCGTTTTGGAAGAAATACTTGAAACTTCGGCTCATCTCCTGGAGTCATAGGTCCTTCGCACAATGATACTAGAATTGCTTCTCCATGTGTGGTTTCCACTTTCTTGATGCTATGAATAATGTAATGTCTTTGTTCTTTTAGTTCTGAACATTTTTTAGTTAGCAGAAGGTTCGATTTTGAGTGAGTGTTGAATTGATCAACCAATGTTTGTAGATATTGTTGTGATGCCATCTTCGTCGGTGGTGGTGTCTTCTGTGATGTTGCCTCTTCGGAGTCTCGAATAATACTCGTGCTGAAGCGGTGTTGTCTCCTCGTATTTATAGGCCCCGCTACCCCCACCACATTTCTGTTCTCCGCTACCCCCACCACATTCCTGCGTTTGTTTCAAGTAAGCAGCCACAATGCGTTGTACAATGCACAGTTTGTTTGACCGTGTTTAAGATATTTTGCAGCGACACAAATATTACCGAGATTAATGTTAAAGTCCTTACTGATAGTTATATCGAAAACATTACCGTGCGTATACTTTTGTATCCAGTTCTTTTTTTCTAATCCTCTTGTGTATATATGTGAATATTGTTTGCAAAAGTTAAACATAATACTGTGCAGATTACTGTAGCTTATAAATCCTTCACCAATGTATGTGATGAAAGTAGTTTGTTATCCATTTGTTTGTACTTTTTGCTTTGGTGTTAAGTTTGTTAAAAGAAAAAGGAGCTTCAAACGTGAATGGGTAGGCTACAAATGTAAGCAAGTCTAAAATTACTAATTCCTTGATAATAAACCTATCGTCATTATTTCAAAATGCTTGAAATTCTATTACACAAGGCTTTACACTCACTTCTTCATCCCCTCCGCTCATCATGGCACCTAGCGATCAACTAAACTGTTTTCCACACCACGGTAGGTTAAATACCAGGCCGTACAGTTGCAGGCGCGTTGGTGTATATTTAACGTGGGCACCGTCCCCAATAGGCCTACCCCACGTGTGTTCTTCTTTACTAAGTCAAACTTTAGTCTTTTTTAACTTCTTCTTCTTGTGTTTCGTTTTCTTCTTCTTCTTGTTTCTCCGTTTCTTCTTCCTGTGTTGTTTCTTCTGTAGCTTCTGTAGCGATTTCTACAAGTGGTTCAAAATCCTTTAACTTTCTCCACATGCAAACTTCATGAGGTATTCTATTAAAAATAGATGTATCCACAGGTCCGTACACGATGGTGCTATCAGGTTGTTTTTCCAAAGTATCGACCAAATATTCTTTAATAATAGCGCTTGCAAATACCAACTGTCTCATGTACCTTGTAATAGGTTCTGTTGCGTAGTTTAAAACGTAGAATTCTTCACGTGACAGTAGAATCTTATTTTCATGTTGAGTCAAGTCTCTAATTCGCACTTGTAGTTGTCCGCGATGTTTAACAATATCGATTTCATTGTCACAATCCAAAAGTCGAATATGTGTTTTCCTTCCACACAAACTGTTAGTTAAATAACATTCTATTAAATGTACATGTTTCAAAAATGACTCCCAAGCATTTTGCGAAAATAAAACCTTTTTTGTTCCATGGTGTAGTATTACTGTAGGGGAATAATCCAATGATTTCATCAATCCAACTGATACACTTTTACTGATGCATGCTGAGATGGGGTAAAAGATTCGCAGAAAAACGTCAGTTAAAATGTGAGGAGGAATATTTTCTTCAACTTTCTTCTTCCTCTTTGGTACTACCTTTGATGGGTCCGCATTAATTTCCTCCTCTCTATCTCTTTTACCAAACTTTAAAAATGCAGTTATTTCCTTGATGATTTCTGCTTCACTAGTATTATCACGTTCCAATAACGGTGCTACCTCTGCATCACCTTGTACAACAGATGGAGAACTCATTTTGTAGAAGATGTTACCCATGCGCCGATAGACGATCAACTGAAGACCTGCATTGCTGCTCCGCTATTTATAGGTTAGCGACAGTGGCGGTGCCGGTGGTGGTACAACGTTTTACAATACTGTCTTTACAATACCGGTCAATGGTGTGTATGTAACAATTTTATCGTGCAAAATTAAACAATACGCAGATGTATTTGCAGGTACGTTTTCTTGAAATTCCATTTCTATTTTTATATCAACACTAGACGATTTTACAGATTCATTTTGTTTGGAACAATCAATTACAACAATCGGAGCTTTCGATTCAAACTGAACGGGAGATAGTAGAGGTGTATTTGTTTTGCCGTAATATGAATTTTGGAACCTAGCGTACATGTCGTATAAAACACTGTATCTTTTCTTATCAAAAGAAATATTAAAGTTGTCGTAGGGAAAGAATTGTGAATTCAGGAACACTTTACAGTTTGTTAATTTACAATGGTCAAATTCACCAGCATTTTCAGTTATTATACTTTTCTTCTTCGTTTGTAATCCAAATATTACATATCTCGCTTTTTCCAAATGAGTAGAAGTTTTTACAGTCCATGTATGCCGTTGTGTTGTAGGTAAAACAGGGTATTCATGAAACTCCCAGCTTCTGAATGGCATTACAATGTCCCGATCTGATTTTAACTTTCTTAATAATGTAATCCTGTGTTCATCATTTAGTCGCACATGTGGTACTCTCCAAACAATCTTGTCTAATGTTAATTTCCAGTCTAAATTGGCATCAGTTGTTCCAGTAGCTGCTTTAATAATATCTTTATCGTTTGATGATCTTAATAAAACTAGTTCTTGTTTTACATTTATTATTATTCTTCTGTAGTCTTCAGCAAATCCTAGGAGTAATCTTAAAGGTACGTAGAAATCAAAGTTTCCCGAAGAGTCAGGAGCGATTGTACTTTTGTCTGGTGCAACCCATCCTGCAACAGCTAACAGATTCTTCTCATTTGGTGTTAAAGACGCTAATCCTTTCAATGTACTGGAAATTCCAACCTTTTTTGTTGAATCGACTGTAACTCCTGAAATTTCATATCTAATCTCGTCAAACAAAAATGCCATAGGATTATTTATGAACGGAACAGTGGTTCCAGCAGTACCATCATTTTTTGTTACTTTTCCTTCAATATATAAATAACTTTCGCATGGAAGAGTATAAATGTCTTGTTGTTGTATAGGAATCCTAATTTCATCGTTATTGTTTAATTTGGACGAAGCGTAAGGGTTGTGCGTGTGATATTCCTTTTCCCATAAGGTCTCGTCGAATATCGGACCCTGCGCTATATCGAGTATATCCATTGTTAATGACCTTTAATCCAATTTCTTCTAGAAAACGAATGTTGTCACTTGTTAATCCTTCTACAGCTGATGAGCTACTGACCTCTTTGCTTGTTGGCTCTCTCTTTTTAAATGATAACCCCATTGTCTAAGCGGATGATTTTATATGTATTCTTACAGTAATAGCTTCTCCTCTAAAGTCAATAAGGTTTCCGTCTTGATCCACTATGTTCAGCACGATGTCTGAAATGAAACTGGTGTTTAACGGTAGGTACACAAGGTTTTGAGGCTTTTCTACTATCTTGAAACCCGGTGCAACTGATGGGTAGAATGTGTGTAATATATGACGATTCTCTCCATCTCTGTAGGATCCTTGTATAATGTTACATGTAATGTCTATGCTATTAACTTTGATGATCGTCACAGTTTTATTCCCAGAATGAGTTTTATTAGGTTCTAATACTTTTGTTTCCTTAGAAAACCCCAATAAACTACCAATTGAATGTTCTTGACTAAAATCAATATAATACTTAGACGTAATTTCGGCTTTCATTGTATTGTTATTGCCTTTTATCGTTATATTTTCTTTTCCCATATGTTTTTGTATAACTTCATTTATATTATCAATTTCATAAGCTCCTGTTGGTAAACTGAATTCTTCCAAAGCTGAATACTTTCCTTTATCATCTTTTGTCTTGTAATAATGTATTTTGTTATTAATTCCTTCACTAACGTTTGGAATAGAGTTATATGTTGTTAAATCCAATAATGCGGCTTCCCATAGTCTTCCTTTTTGCAAACGTAGCGCTGGAAACAGAATACTGCGCAAAGTACATGAGTTACCGGTTAATGACACTGTATACGAGGACATCTTAAAGTTGACTAACACTTTTAGCTAAAAAGTCTAAACATAAATGACCGCAAATGGATATATCATAAAGGTTGTTTTCTTGTATGATTGTAAAAAACATTTTCTGCCGCACGAAAGTATTGTTGAAGTTCTTTCGGTGGTGGAAGGTCTACAAAACTGTCGAAATAATAAATGGTTTTACCAAGTTTCTTGTAACACACCCAATGAGTGCCTAATCCTTCACTATTATCCAAATTTACAATACCAGTCTCATTTTTCCACATTTTAACCGGTAACTCATCTTTCATAAATACTCCTCTAAAAAATGGGATTTTCAAACAAGAAGCATATGTAATCAGTTCTTCATTGGTCAATTCTTTGTTTTTAATTATTAATTGCTCTTTCTTATTTAATACACACGATACGGTCTTAGGTATAATCCTCCTCCCTTTTTTATCATTGACCATATTGTTGGTTTCTTTTTAGCTTTACCACTGGTAGATCGACGTTTTCTTCTGATATTACCTCCTTGTTTCTTAGCGGGTTTTTTCCCACGCCTTCTTCTCTTTCCTCCTCCAAACGTAGTTTTTGCTTTCATTGCTGCTGTTACTGCTAAAGACGATGCTTTTTCACCAATACTCGCGTCACTTGATTTTACTCTTTGCCAAGCTTTCTCAGCAAGTGCTCTATCTGCTATTGATCTATTTTTAGTATCACCAAATTTGGAATACACTATATCGTGCTGTTTACAAGCCTGATCGAGCTTATTTATTCCAGGATCTCCTCTAGCAAGACGTTTCTCTAATTTGGTTCCAGGACCACAATATTGATATCCTCCAGGTAAATGTAATTCCACAGGTAATAAATCAATCGCCTTGTTAACTATAGCTCCAACCGGTTTACACAGTAGAGAAAATGCTGTTGATGCTATTCCCCTTCCTCTCTGTAATCTCTCTCGATTATGACTGATGCGTTTAACCCTCGACATGACTATTTATAGCAAAACTTACAATCAGTAGGTGCACTCTATAAATGTTTTACAATGAATGTAATATCAGTTTTGGTTTCTTGTATTATATACTGTTTAAAATCCATTTATTATATAGAAATGGATTTATTAATTAAATGTAGACATATTAAATAAAAGTAGTAAAAATAGAAATAAGGTGTAATTGAAGATGTTCCAGATGTTTCTCCGCTGGTGATGGTATCGTTGTCTTCGGTAAAATAAATAAACTTTAAATAGTTGTCATGTTCCCTTAGAAACTTGCCACTTAATCGTTGGTAATTGAATAACACATCCCAGTCTAGTTTATCTTTAAAATTGACAATGTAATTCTCAGAGAGATTTTGATATTTACTTATTACTTCCCAACAATTATTAAAATTTGATGTCATTTCTACGAGGAAGTCTTCTGAAAACTGTAGTCTTTGTAAAATAAGGATCCAGTTAACTCTGTGAAAATAAATTCTTAACATAGTCATTGTGAAGAGGTATTGTATGGAAAGTTGTTCCCAATCCATATATCTATCAAACCGTTGAACAAAACCATCTGTCAACACTCCTTGGGGAAATCTCGGCTCTTGAGATATTTAACTCCACGCAGTAATATTGGATTCCATCATCCTCTCTGTATCGTCTCTCGAATATGACTGATGCTTTATCCCTTATCATGGGGTATTTTAAATTCCTTTTTCTCTTATGTAATCTTCATCGTTTTCTGTTGGTTCATTAATCACATTCACTTTATCCCCCTTTCCTAATGTCTTGACTTTAGAAGGCTCAGACGGTTTATCTCATTGATTAAGTTTCTCTGGATTGTGTATATTTTTCCAGTCTAAATAATTGTGACTGTCAACATCTGAAGCTGCATCTCTTCCTGAAGCCCGATGGATATAATGGAATAGAGCTGCACCAAACCTTTCCAAATGTTTTTCATATTCCGTAGTCCATTTCTTGTGTACAATATCAAACATTTTCTTATTTACAGCGTCTCCATCCTGCTCACAATCACCTACATTTGATAATTTTAATTTTTTTACATCATAGCTTGTGTCAGTTTCATTCCTTTTGTAAATCGTTAACAATTTTAGAGTAGCGAAATTTACTGCTTCACCATCATAAACGGGATGTTGTATATTGCTTAACCTTTTACCGGAAAACCCCCAATGATCTTCGTGTACAGTTGGGGTTCTTTTATCCATGTATTTTACCGTAACCGCATCAGAAGGCAAAAGCGGATCACCAACATTTTGAATTACTTTCCTTCAAAATTATAGTTGCCATCAGGTGTTAACGGAAACCCAGCTCTTTTTTCACTATATCCAGATTTTACTCCAAACTCGGAATACCGTCCAAACTTGTCCACACTCATGATGTAACTGAATCGCTATCGTTTAGGTTTTATATATATATATATATATATATATATATATATATACGTCTACTGAAAAATTATTCCTTGTTTTCGCAGTTCATCAACCAAAGCTACCCATTCGTTTTCTAAACCAGTGTGCCCGGCTTCCATAGCTTCATGTAATAACCTCATTCGATCAACTAACTTATTTATATCGTTGTAATATATTATATTAGTTTTATACAAGTTTTTCAATAATCCCCTTCCAGATGTGGTAGGATCAGTTGTTTTTCTCTTTTTATGCAAAACATTTAATTCAACAGAAGATAAAGCTCTTCTTTTAATTTGAGCTTTTTTTGATTTTGAGGGGAAAAGACTAGATATAATACTTGTATATTTTACTGACCGATTTCTATGAATAGGTAGGTCTTTGGAATACTTTTTTCTATGTGCATTTGTATACTCTAATATATGTTTAAACAATTGTAAATCCCTTTTAGTATATTTACCAGGATTATTTTTAAAGATAAGTTCAAACAAACCTTTTGTACCTTTATATTTCTTATCTCTAATAACTATATCATCATTTTCATTTATATCTAACTTGCTATCTCCAATCATTAATCCTTTATCCTCTATTCTAGCTCCATAGGTATGATAATTTCGATTAGCATGTGCGGCGTGTAACATTTTTAACGTATATGTTCTTCCAAGTGTTCCTTTAAACATAATATCCGTGCCTAATTTGCTTAAGTTGGATGGGTTAATACCCTCTTCTTCTGCTCTTGTATCTTCTACACTTGTATCTTCTGTACTTGTATCTTCTGCAATGTCCTTTTCCTTTAAATCCTCTATATCTCCGCTTTCTTCATACTCGTCACTTTCTTCAGATGTTTGAAACTGGCCAAAACTTTCATCATTTTGAAATTCATCTTCATATTTGGAAATTGGTAGCATTTTGTCTCCTTCGAAGTGAATTGAAGGTTTTTCCATATTTTGTGCTAATCGCTTTAAAGTTTCAGTAACAGGTTTGAATGTTGTTTCTAAAAATTGCTCTCTTTCATTTATACCTGATTTTAAAGCTCGGTTTTTTTGTCTAATAGAATCACTAAGTGATTTTATTTCCTTTAATAGCTTTTCCTGGTTAACCATCTTCACACCTTGACGACTTGTACAGTAATACCGCTAATCAGTGTATTAAAACGAATTTATCAAAACCTATTCTATAACGACCATCTTTTATAGCATGATCTTTCATAATAACCAAAAATCCATACTTTTCCGCCCATGCTTTTCCGCAAAGGTCTTTAAACTTTTCAAATGGCATATCCGCATTCACATGATCGTTATATATATGTTTTAGGTTAGTATCATCTTGTTTGAATACAATTAGAATATTTGGATTATCTCTGATAAGTTGTTTTGGGATTTTGCTATAAGTTTGTCCTATATATATGCTGTCGATGTTATTATGTCTTCCCATGGCAAAGTAGTTTCTAATAGTATCCTGATTTTCACAAGATATATCGTCAAATATAAATACAGAATACGGTTTCGCTTCGTTTGGTTGCATAATGCTATCACTAGCGTTAAATTTGTAAAAATTAACATCGGACACATCAGATAGGATTTTATCCAGCAATTTATACTTTGGTTGATGTAGAGACTTTGAAAAAATATATAGGTTATTAAACCTTAATCCCTGCGGATTAGTGATCAAATTAAAGACGACATTGGTCTTTCCACAGTTTGAGGGGCCACTTACTATACATCGAACAGTGTTTGGAAGTAAACTACCGTGTTTACCATTGTTGATTTTAACGTTATCCACAGTTAAATCATCTATGTTATTAATATTAAATCGATCTTTATGGTGAATAATCTCCATCCTGCTCAAAGGTTAACGATGAAATGAGTTGCTTGCATTACACCAAGTCCTTTATAGGTATCCATGAATCCTCAGTTTTGTTAAACCCTAACCACCGCACTTTAACTGCGTCCTTTTTTCTTTGTAACACTTTTTCAACAAGATATACATCACCTACTGTTGACTTTAACATTTCATGTCCATAAAATGCACCTTGCAACAAATCTCCTTTGTTATCTTTTAAGATATACGTTTCAGGTACAGTCGGTTGCACTTTATACACTGTAAAAACTTCATTCGTCCAATTGGGAAGGTATTTCTTGGTAAACACTCCCTTATATTTACTAATCCGTACTTTATCACTTACATTAAATTTTCTTGGCTGCATTTTTTCTACTTTAGGCTTTGTATTTTTCTTTATGCGTTTTAATACATCTTTTGCATTTCTTCTATTTACTTTGTTAGGTTTCATACCAATAGTTCTATGAAACCTGTTGTTATAATCATTTATTAATTGTGGTAAAACATCATACCATACGTAAGAACCTCTTTTTGAAAATTGTTTATACAGTGCTCCTTTTAAGGTTCTATTGGATCTTTCTACAATAGCTGCTTTTTTCTCTGAATTTGTAGAATAATGATTTATTTTATATTTATTCATTAACTGTGCAAAGTTTGTATTAAAGTATTCTGTTCCATCATCAGTTTGTAAATGTTTAATTTTGTTTTTATCTCTTTTTATGGCTATTTCCATGGCTTCTGTTACGCTTTTACCAGTCTTGTCCTTTAGAGGCAAAGCGTCTGCAACTTTTGTAAAACAATTAATAATTGTGAGTATATATTTAAATCCTTTGTTTATTCTGCTATGCGGTCGCATTTCAATTAAATCCGCTTGATATAGATCATTTATCCCTTTTATAACAGTATTTCTTCTTGGAAACTTTATTCTTGCAGGTTTGTGTAGTTCATTAATAATCTTCTCCTTCAGGTCTGACATTATGGTTTCACGAAGACAGCTGATATGGTATTAAATATTCTTTTGTATAAATCTGCTTATATAGGTCAAGGTCATTCCAAACTAATGTATAAAAGGGGGAACACAGCAAAATACTGCTGTGTTCCCCCTTTTATACGGAAAGGAAAAGGGATGTAGGACGATGAAAGGGTTACTCATCAATAGGGTTGAGGGAATAGTGGCCGAATGGTAGAGTGTGGATGTTGTCTGCAAGGATGTGTCGTTTATCATCATTTGAAGAGAGAGCTTTTTTTACTTCCGTCACGCTGTACAGCTGATGGTTGAAACTTCTGATTGTGTTGAATTTTGCTGTTATATCTTGATCTTCAAATAAACATTTCTTATAGTGATTAAAATGCACATTCTTCTTTAAATACAAACTTTTTACTCCTTTAGCTTTCTTAATGACTTGGTTTTCATTTAGTTGTAAAGAATATAATTTTGACATTAGTGCAACAATTTCTTGAAGTATAACACCATTGGCTTCATCTTTAAATTTGCCAAGCACTTTTTTGTTTCTGTCATTGTCGTAGTTTGGATGATCTTTTGGATAGTCGGAAAAGTCAAAGTCGTTTTTGTAATCAAATGTCCGAAGATCTTCATACATATCGTTAGTAATTATCCAATATATAAAAGCGTCTGTATCCATGTAGGAGATGCCGATGTTTTCCCGTCCATAAAAGGTGACCATCTTTTTGTAATGAAAATCGTACATATGAGTCTTGGAGATATCCAGGATTGACATTCCTATATACAAAGGACGATCCATCTTCACACTTGTTTTCTTCATAGATACAGCTACAAGATTTTCATTAATAATTATAGATGTATTAAAGTTCGGCTGTTGTACGAGTTTCTGTAGTTTGTTCGGATCTGTAACAAGTTTAACGTTTTTATGTCTTCTTTTGTTTTCTAATGTTTTACCGAATATCGCATTGTTCATTAATTTAAAAAAGTCTTTTTGAAAGGCTGATGTAGCGGCTGCTCTTCTGGTAGTATTCGAGTCTATGTACGGTTTCAACCAGCACGATTGGGAAAATTCCACAGCTCTATTAATTTTAGTAAGACGTAAACCTAATTCGATAGCTTGTTGAACAACCCAATAGTGAGCTACGTATCGTTGTTTATTGTTAAGGGTCATCATTAATTTGGGGTGTTTTCCAGTTGGTGAAATTTCTGTTCTTGCAAGGAGTGGAAGGTCATAATGAAGATCGTGTAAATATTCTGGATATTCAAAGTCGCAATCCAAAATATATCCGGTATCTCCATGTTTTGGAATTTGTGATATATCCCCAATACAATCGGGATCAACCCATTTAAAGTTGTCAAATGGAAGTGGGTTCGACATGGCCCATCCATACAGATTATTTGCGTCGAAATATCCCAAGTACGTTGAAGGTTTCTCTTGATCATGGTCAGGTAGATATTTGTTGTTGGCTTTAACATGTCTTGTCACGCTTTGAGTTAATCCACCTCTAACACCCGACTCAACCATTAAAACCATATCTATATCTGTTAACAGCTGGATTTTGCATTTTGTTTCTTTCAGCATTGCTTGCCAAGCTAGTCCTGGAGATGTATACGAATGTAGAGGGTCCAAACCGTATGATGCAAAACAGGTTCTTCGGAATTCTTCCATAACATCGCAGAGAAGAGTCACGTCAAGTTTTACATAAAAGTCTGAGTATTCTCCTAAGGTCTTCATATCCAACTCGTTCCATACTCGACATGCATGTTGATAATCTTCAAGTGAAATTTCCGAATCATTAAGTTTGTTGTTAAATGTTTCTGGTGGAGGAAGTGATGTTTCATTAAATCTATGCAGTCCATCGATGTAATCGTAGGGGAAGACCCCTTTTCGAAGAACCAGATCCATTTTACTACTGGCTACAATTTTGCTTGTTTCTATCAGATCTTCTCTTTTTAAATTCTCAGTTAATTTCATTAGGCTAGAAGGTATAAATCTAAACGAATCAATAAACCTAAGTTTTATTTTGCCAACCTTTTTAGAGAAGCTTATACATTTTTCCATTGTTGTTGCCAAAACATCTATCGCCCCATCATCTCTTCCCAATTCGGGAATTATAAAGTGAGAGTCATATCCACTAAGGTTATGTAGAACAACGGGTATAAAAGATGGAAGTTTGTAATTCAAGTTGCAAGCGTTACAGGCTGCACCTCTGTAGACTCCTGTTAGATGGTCGTGATCACGAACTTTAACGTTATCTGGTGTAAATATGTTATTACACAGATAACATGTTGTTGCCAGATTGTGATGTTGAAGTTGATGTTCTTCCATAGGCAGCATCGGTATTTTAATTTTGTAGAGTTCTTCCACCTTAGAGGCAATGTAATACATATCGTCTACAAAGTGTTTCGCTGCTTGTTCACCGCGATAAATCTTCGGAGCAGATGATAGTCCAAATTCTTGAAGATGTTCTTCAGACAGCGTGGATTTTGTTAGTATAGAATAACTGTTTGGTGCGTGTTTTTGATATTTGCTTCTTTTTGCGATATCCTCTTCTTGTTGTTCAATTGGAAGTAAAGATGCTTCGAAATCCGCGTACACAACAAATGGAATAGGGTATTGTTAATTTACTTTGTCAAATTGTACGTATGATCTGCTAGGATGTGGCAATTTAATTCTAACCTCATAATTTCCACTACATAACCTTTGGTGTTCTAATAACCATTCTGAACCTCCTCTTCTTAATGGTTTGTTCACATGGCAAAAGCATCTCTTACATGTTGTGATTTGTTAACTGTTTACATACGAGCCCTTCAAAATCTTTTATATACACGTAATGAGATATCTCTCCTTTATTGATTAATAACAAGTCAGTATTATTGTTGCGCTCATTCGATGTTATGCGCAAGGGATACACATTATTTGACAAATCCAAACCAAATATGTTGACTGAAGCCGACGGATTTTGCTTTTCAAATTTTGATATATCAGTAATTGCAACAGGATAAGTCATTCCTTGGAAATTATACTTATGTTGAACTCCTTCATATTCTCTATTAGGTCTACACACATGATTTTTTACATATTTGGCCAACATAGCATATTTAAAACATTCGTTATCTTCATTTTGCACATTAATACAGGATTTGGTATCACTTACTTTTTTCGGAAGAGGAATGTAACTACTTCCTCTCATTCCATAACCGTGTTTATGAACTCTAACATCCAGACTTGTTATACTTAATAAAGTCCATCCAGATCCTCTTCCCTCATGTTCTTGTAATTTTGTTAAAATTTCCTCAAAACATTCTGTTACGATCTTTTCAATATCAGATGCAGCCATGATGGTCCGGTTTTTTGCCATGAAACCTCTTGGTGATGTTTCGTTTTGAATGTTAGTGAATATAGCATCTAGCAACAGTCCAAATTTGATAAAATTTAATCTTTTTTGTTCATTCTTTAGTGTTTTAATTACTAATCCTTTGGCGTTATTTAGAAAGTTTTTAAGTTGTAATTTTGCGTTGTCAATTTTAAAATGTGTTACTACTTTACCAGGTAGTGCTTGAGCGTGTAGCTCCACATTTACTGTTGATGTTGAAGGAGGATGAAGTGTGGACAGAGCAGGCGTAGAAGACGATGCAGCTGTTGATGATGATGAAGGACGGTGAAGTGTAGACAGAGCATGCGTAGAAGTCGATGCAGTTGATGATGTTGAAGGACGATGAAGTGTAGACAGAGCAGGCGTAGAAGTCGATGCAGATGACGATGTTGAAGGACGGTGAAGTGTAGACAGAGCAGAGGTAGAAGTCGATGTTGATGGTGCATATTGAATAACACTTGGTCTGGAATGTTGGTGTTGAGCTAACATTCGATCTATTTCTTTCAATTCTTCTTCTTCATATTCTTCATCTTGGTTGTTGTTATGTTTTAGTTCTTTATGAATCATTAAAAGAAATTCATCCTTAAATGAAGACTTACAAATATCGCAGTGATGCATAATGTAGATGCGTTCTCCACAAGGGTCAACGCAATAATGAAAAACACTGCAAATGCCCCTCTATTTATACCCTAGCAAAAGTGGTGGGGGTACGTATCACGTTAAGTTTACTATTTTTTACATTTTACATTTACTATTGTAGCTGGAGGCTACAAAGTTCTGTATTTAGGTCAAGGTCATTGAACATATTTGCCAAAACGGGGAATAGAGCAGTAAATGATTTCATTTTAAACCATAAACTGATCTATTCCCCGCTTTGTATTTAACAAGGACAATTTTCTCCAACAGGAAAATTTAATATATTTTAAACTCGGATGTGAAATCGGATTGTACACATTGCATCTCGATCAACTAAAAATTTCATAAAACAATAGGGATCTTCAGTTGTAGATTCATCTTTAACATATTCGATGGTCAACATTGCCGATCGAAGATCTTGTGGAATTACGTCGACTTTTATTAGTCGCCTTTCCATTTCAAACCGTTTTGTTATTGATGTAAGTTTTATCACATCATCGATATCGATGAGGGGAAAGCTGTAACAAACGGAGTTTGCTGGTGGGTTCATAATGCCGATATGATAAATATACACTGTTGCATCGACATTAAATAGACGTTCCCCCACCATTAAATGTATAAGTTACCCCCACTTTTTCAAAACAAACAAAAATTGAAAGCTGGTAAATATTTTCTGTCTTGTAAATGGGTCAAGGTTATACAACGATATTACCAAAACGGGGAATAGAGCAGTAAGTAGTTCTCACTTTGACTACAAACTGATCTATTCCCCGCTCTGTATTTAAAGTTTGACAGTTGACAAGAAAAAACAACACTTAATCAGACTCATTTGATGAATCGGAATCAGTTGTATCAGAAGCATCGGAAAGAAATAGTCGTCGACGAATATGATATACCCCTCGTGCGCTATCTAAAAATAACCCATCCATACTACTACTAGTGGTTGGGCTTTCATCATGTATTTCTTCAGAATAGAGAAGATGCTGATAGATTCTATAGGTTTCAGATTCCACGTCACTTAACGGTTCAATTTGTTCCATATATCCTGCTTCAAGATCATCACTGTCCATATCACTTAATAATTCAAGATCTTCCATTGCATCCATATCACTTAATAATTCAACATCTTTCAATTCGTCTTCATTTTCATCCTCACTTTCAATCACAATATGTTTTATAATTCCCACGATTGATTTTGCAGAAGGAAATATATTATCCTTTGGTGACATAGCTGCTATATATCCTAGTGCTAACACAAGTAGCAGAATGAGATAAGCAATGATGAAAACCCTCTTTTTATACCCCCCTGATTTAAGTGGTGGGGGTAATTAGTGATAGGGAAGGGGTATT